>VZZY01008237.1:0-29843 GCA_013400335.1 Eurystomus gularis
TGAAACTCTCTTCTCTGTCTGCGACGGGGGCACCGACAGTGACCGCTTGGCAGTCGCGTGGTTTGGGTGCCTGCACAGACTGAGCCCTGCCGTGGCTTTACTAAACTACACAGTCATGTTGCATGTTCATAACCTCCATGGTCTATAGATCTAAATCACTGCAAGCATCCACTCTCCCTGAGGAGAAGGAAAGGAAGAGGAGGGGAATCAGAAGTTGGTATCTGGAAATTTTGTTTATTTTTGAGGAATAATACACAAAAAGTATTTTTCCAACTTCTAGACACACAGCTTTCTCCAGAAATCAGAAAATATAAAAATAATTTTAAAAGCATCTTACTTAAGGTAGGTTTGTTTGAAAGGATATTTTCCATTAAAAAAGAATATTGCAGATGTTCAATTTGACCAGCTTTTGCACATAGCTCACATTGAATTGGACATCAAGTACTTCACCTTTGATAGAACAATATGAACAAATAAGTTGTTTTCTTTGCATTCTTTAAGCATAACCATATTTCTTCATCATGGCTACTGGAGATGCTAAGCTGTCCTGCTTCTCTAGAGACAGGCAATGTTGCAGGGGTATATTCCCACCCATACAACCAAAGTGCAAAACATCCTTCGAGCATTGTTCAGGGAAACTGCATACAGTATTTTGACAAGGCATGTTCTTTACACTACAGGTGAAGTAAATCAGCTTTACGTCAGCAAATTGTCCATGATCTCTGAAATGTTTGTTTTGTTTATTGGATGAAAGGAGTCATGATTTAGTCAAATTTGGAAGTTTAGGTGTTTTTTAGTTTTCTGCATTCAAAACAAACTTTCCAAGACTTATCACTTTTGCCTGTCTTTAGCTGAGGTGAATAGGCTGATTCACATTTTTGTAAATATACTTCAGCTGGTCTCTGAGAGGTACTCCGCACTGCAGAGGAATGAGTCACATTGTTGCTTTCTTTTTTATACTGGGGATACTGCTCCTGCCAGGATCTTGCCATTTACTTGGAGAACTAGTCAGTACTCCTTTCTTATTCCAGATTGTCATCCTTCTCTTCCCTTTCTCTTTCCCTTTCCTCCTTCCTCCATCCTCTTGGAGCTGCAGGACAACATCTTTCTATTGTCCTACAGAGACAGACCTCGGGTAAGTGATGTTGCCTGATCCCTGGAGAAGGAAGGAAAATGAAACCCCAGCAAAACAAAACTGTTCCTATTCACACCCCAAACCCTGAATATAGTCCCTTTCTGCCAGCTGCACCATCATAGCACTGAATTCTATCTTACCATGGTTTTTTTGGTGGAAAGCTGCCTAAGCAATCCGTGAGCACTGTTGGAACAGCCCAATTTTACAAGCATAAAGTATTATGATTGCATTGATTTCCATCATAAATCATATTTTCCATCCTCTGTCTCTCTTTCCTTGCACTGACTGAATTAAGCCTTGGTGTTTTCTTTAGCTGCTGCCAGAGCTGAGGCTTGAGATGATATTAGGGTAATGATGATAAATTTTACCCTCAAGCCAAACCATTTCCACATTACAGATAATGTTTTTTTCCAAATAAGTTCTGTTATTGGAATCCAGGACCCACCACATCTGCAGGCTCAGAGGCTGCCTCAACACAGCCTCTTTGCTGTAATGGGTTTATAGATTTGAAAATTTGCTCTAAACAAATAAATGGGAGAAGAGAGGAAAGAACAAATGAAGGAATGGAGAGGGAGAAGCAACCAGAGGGAGGAGAAGTAAGAGAAGGGGAAAAAAAAAAGAGAGAAAGGAAGAAGACAAAGAATAAGGGAAAGAAGAAAAAGAACAATGAGGGGGGTGGGGGGTGGGCGGTGGAGGAGAGAAAATAAAGAGAAAAATGAGATAATACGTACAGAAAAGTACTAGCAAGCCTGCTGCTAGCTGTATGTGTCTCTGGGAAGAAGCAAAGCTTGCTGTATGGACGGCTGGCCCTACAGACAAGCATAAGTGCCACACAAGCATGCAGATCTGGAGGGATATGTTTCAGATTTCACTCCTGCCTTTTTAAAAGACCATTCCCTGATTTCATGTCCGAAAGGCCTCGGACAAACGAATGCAGTATTTCTGCAAAATCTCAGTTGTTCCACAATGGACTAGGATGAAATTGAGCTAACCCTGACCTAATATTAGTATCTGTACTGTGGCCTCAGTTTCAGGTGTTGCCTTACTGGTCTGAGCTTATTCTCATTTTTGTGAAGCTCCTGCAAAGCAGGTCATCTTCCAGCTTTCATCTGAAGGGAATTCAGTCTGTGTAATCAGGCCTGAAGGACAGTGTCCCATGCTCAGCGGAGTATAGATTCTGGGCATAGTGACCTTCAGTAGAGCAGCTGAGGGAGGCCAAATCCATTACTTACTTGTTCTTCAGCCACTATAAAAGAAAGCATCTCACCATGTCACTGTGGTCACCCTGTATAACCCTTTATCTCTCAGTGGTGTTCCATTCCTGATTTGGAGCACAGTTCAATAAATACTGTGCTCCCTGTGTGGCTTGTAAGCACCTAAGTGCCTCTCTGCTCCACTCCTCACATTCACCAGACCATACCTGCTTGAGTGTTTTTTTGTTTGTTACTCTACTGAATGAGTGAAGTCCCCCATGGGAGGAGCACAGGCAGAGATGTCTGCTTCATCAGCAGGCAGCTCTTGGAAATCAGGCTGGCTCAGAGCAAGACAGTTCTGAGGAGCCCTGCTTGGGGAAATCACCTACACACACAGACACTCTCATGGGAAAAAACACACCTTGGGTCCTACTCTATTTTTCTCATGGCTTGTCCTCCCAGGTGAGACTTTCTGAGGAAGCTGCTTAGCATCTGCTACCATTTGTGTACACAAAGAAAGAACTGTTTCAGATCCTTGGTTCATATTGAGCTGTAAAATTGCATCTCATTAGCTTACACTGTGACAATGAGATTCATCTGAATGAAAGCAGCTATCTGTGACACAGATGTCTCCACCATAGAAAGAGCCATCCCAGGCTCCCTTTAAAGCCAATGGAGGTGAACATGCAGTCCCAGCTTGCAATTTGTCGCATCTTGTAGTGGACAGCTAAGTAAGTCAGATGAATCCCCCATTAGCTTTAAAGGGAGTCTGTGGTGACTTGCTTAGATACAGCACCTGTATCTGAGATCAGATGAGTTGTATGCAGCTGTACCTTACTTCTTAGCGTCCAGCTGCTTACAAAGAGACAATTCACTCGTGCTGTGTTTGCGTGGCTTACATAAGCATCCTCAGTGTGATTCAAGCTGGCAAATAATACTACTGCACAATGAAATAGGCATACTGCACAGAAGAAGCAAAGAGGTGTCTATCATAGGAAAATTAATTTAATCACACTGCTGCAATATGAAATGAAGGTGGAGGAAAAATGAATCCCACTTGGTTTGCTAAAGATATTGCTTGTTGTGCTCTAAAAGGAGGCATGATCTCACAGACAAAGGCTAACTTAGCATGACAAGCCTCTGGGCTGAATTCTTCTGAAAAGGACAGAGCAGAGCAGAGCCCATGGTTTTAAGTTCCAGAGAGGTGTGGAGTCACAGTTCCCTGCAGACTTGGCCTCTCAGTCCTGGACAAGTTCATGGGTCTTCAAACTCTATTCCAATAGTTCTTTGCACTGAACCCACACAAGCATTTCAAAACAATCTAACGAGAAAAGGGGAAATGTTAGATTCATAAGATTTTTGTCTAGGCATTCTGGGACTGTGTAGACATTTGAGTAGTCTGAACTTTACTCTCAGTAGAATAGAAGAAAGCTAGTGATGTTGGCTTTAAGACAAAGCCTCTCCCGAGGTGTCTGGTATCTGATGCTACAACTCCAGCAGTAGAATAAATAGGTCTGGGCTCAGGTTTATGCACTGCACTGAGAGCACCCATCCAGTTTTATTGTTAGCGTGATCTTTGGCATGATTTCAGCTGATGTCAACCAGTGTTCTCCCACACAATGCTTTGATATGGGGGATAGCTCAGACTGGGAATGACTGCAGATGAAGTATGGATGAGGCTACTTTGGTTTTGGAGGAAGAGGGTTTAGCCCCATGGATGAACTTTGCTTTGTGCTGCTTGCCCCTGGGCCCAGAGAACAAGTCCTGGACTGTTTGATTTAGCTGTGTAGCTGCTGCTTTTCTAATCCTATTCAGTTAAGCCATCTACCTCCTGCAAACTTTTTTCTTCATGCACTATGTTCCAGAAAAGCAGAATATCTGATATCCTAATTCACATTTCTTCCTTTGGAGCTCAGAGTTACTGTTCTTCCCAGCCTGAAGCCAGAAGCCCTCATTGCAACAAGCCTGGGCAATGCTCAAATACAACCTGATGCAGATGGTAGGGGGCAGCTCTGATCCTGGCCAATGTATTTACAGCAGGGAGAAGAGGAAAAAAAATGGACCTGCAGACAGGTAGGCAGGTGGCAGGCAGTTTATTTCATTGGCAGTGCTGGAGTGCCTACTTCACGGGATGCTAAATGCAGTAAGTGGGGAGGAGAACAAATTTAAGAGGGAAGAAGGAGACAGTGAAGCAGTCAGTGCTCTTGAGGATATGAAGGGAACATCCTGCACTTCCAGAGCAGTCTCAAAAAAGTAAAGCACCCTCACAATACTGCCTTTGCAGGGTCCATGTCTTTATTATTCATATCAGCCCCTAAAGAGGTGCTCTTTCTGAGGATATGAGTCAGCTGGGAAAGCCAGCAGCCCTGCTGTATTCCTGCTGCAAGTCCAGGTTGGCACAAACAGTGTGTCCTGGGCTAAGCGCACCAGATGATATATCCTTAAAACTGGGCTAAACCATTTTACTTTCTCACCTGTGTGAGTCAAATTGGGATCAGTCTGACCTAATCAGACTGTCTGGCAAACCTACCAGCCCTCTACAAGAAAAAATCTACCTGATATCCTGCTGCTGCAACCAAACCCATCAGAAACCTGTGCTGTCTTCCATCATTCCTCAAGGCTAAATGCTTCCTGGTAGTGCTGACTCACCAAGTTAGACCTCCACTTCGAATCTATGTTCCTAGTACCAAGTCCAAAACTCTGAGAACCCAGAAAGCTGCTAACACATAAGTCTAGGTGATACATTTTCCTTTATCCCTTTGTATTCCACAGTTCAAAAAATCAGCAAAGGCTTTATGCATTTCCTTTTTCACTGTGATTCCTGCAGGAAAGGAGAAACTATAACCAAATGTGGAATTTAAGTGCAGTAATGCACAGCTTACAATGCGGAACTCCTTTCAATGAATGGATTGACTGCACAGGAGATCAGCAAAGTGGACAACGTAGCTAGGGAACTGTATGACACCTAATGCTACAGCTGCACAAACTGAAGCAACCATAAAGGCAAGCAGCATTTAGGCTTCAGGGCACAAAACTTTGCACCTGCAGATACCAGCAATGACCACCCTAAGGCAGTTAGTGAAGAGCCTGAAGCCAAGCGTGCAGAAGCTTCATCTCCAAAGAAGGGCTTCTGGACAGTTCTCCTTCCTTTGCCTCCAGAAACTGACTAGAAGTAAAGGCACCATTTTTGCATTGCCTGATAACTTTGCAGTAGCAGGACCTCAGAGACAAGGTATCTAAGAGGAAAAAGTCACTCTCACATTTACTAACAACCAGTACTGCTGCTGGCAGGCACACCACAAGGAGAAGGATTAGATAAAACACAGAGGACAACCTCATCTTCCACCTTGTAAAGGAGCATTCGTAACCCGGTGCAATGGAGCATTTATAGTTACAGTGGCTGTACCAGACAGCTTCAGTCTGCTAGGCTGGGGTGCTAGGCCTGGTTTTGAATAAGAAGAAATACTAAACTAGATTCAGATTATTTTATGGATGGTATTTTATCTTATTTTATTTATTTCATTTTATTCCATTTGAACAGTGTTTTGGTTTATCTTGCATTTAATTTGAAGGATTGAACAGCTTCCCAATAAATCCCATAGTAAGATCTGAATGAGAAATACATTTAAAAAAACCCCAATCCAACAACAACAAAACCCCTTCTTCTGCTGTTGCTGATAACAAGGCCTATTACTTCCCAGCCTGTGTTTGGTTTCAACACCATATAATCTCTTAGCTGCAAACGAGAGACCAAGACAGTTCTGACTAGAGCTACCCTATAAATGATTTTGTCCTTGATGTTTGTTCTCACTGGAGAGGTGCCAAACTCCCTGCCACGTGTTCAGGTACAGGTGGTAAATATGCTTTTTGGCTGGTTCATGGTAATTCACAGGTAGTTTGCCAGGGAAAGACAGGTTCACACTCAATGAGAAAACAGAACTGTTTAAAAAGCCCCTATGTCCTGAGATTGCTATGAGGCTCACCACATTTTTTCACCATTTAAGGATAGCAGAAGACATCTTCCACTTTTTTTTACAGTAAAGCCCCTAACCTGAGCAATAAAGTGTTGCATGAGGTTGTATTGATATGTAGCACACAGGGAACCACACCTATGCTTTGCCATTGCCTCTCCTAACGTTTGTCACTTGCTAACATTTCTCTCTCGACCTGCCCCAAAGCTGACAAAGGCTGACAGCAGCCTGGAGCTCTTTGGTTGCCCAAAATGAGTGAGAGTGTCTCTGTTTAAACTAATGGCTATGGACTGCTGTGATTAAATTTAGGCTAGAAATGCAGACAGAGATGTGGAAAAGCCTTCCAAAACAGAACAAAGGATGGGAGTGATCTGAACAAATGCAGATACCTATAACTGAGCCAGACTCCTTCTACTCAATGGAGAGAATTAGGCATCAGTTATGAATCATCTCACCCTAACAAGGCATCCAAAATAGACCAGATGAATAACAGTCCAGAAACACCTATTGTTCTCCCTTTCTAGCTCCCAGGGTAGCTGAGATATTTATACTGTAGGAGGTTAAAGTTAGGTGAGATTAATTTTAAAAATATACAAATAAAATAATCAACAACAAACCCCTAACTCTTTTTAGGTGCAATGGAACACTCTTATGAAGGTTATCTGACACAACTGGATATAACTGAACAAGATGATGCAAGGAGTCCACTGCAGGTCAAATGGGAACTGTGTCTTCTCTTAATTTGAATTTAAGGCCTAAAGACTACGATGTTTCTCTTCTCTCTTTAATTAATCTATTTTCATCCAATATTCCTGTAATTAACAGAGGTGAATCAAGGGGTTGGTTTAAATAAGGAAGAAGCAGAAACTTAGTCAGGAGTGAGGGTTCTCTTTTCCTCAAATTTGTCTCAAATGACACCTTTCAAGACTCCTTTCCCCTTGAATAAAACCAACTTTCCACATGGTTATTTCTGCTACCACGGCTGCCTTAAATCTCATAAAAAACCCCATTGCTTATATGAAGTTTCATTTGCCAAAACCAATGGGAAAGGTAGTAAGTGATGAGAGGAAAGATGCAGAAGCTTTTATTTTCTGTGAAACTGTCTTTAACCAAAGCACTATAACTGTTCCACAAAAATCCATGTGTGTCTCTAGCATAGGGTGGATCCATGGTGCTGGATCACAGCAGTGCGTCGCAGCACATGCACAAGTTAACTGAGACATATAGGGACCAGCAAGCACATGGTCCCAAAGGTATAGGTAGCTGCTTCAACCAAGGATGAAGTCCTGCCTTCCTGCTTTTGCTAGGTATTAACAGGATTAAATCACAGTCCTGGCAATGATAGGGATCCCTTAACGTAAAAAAAGCATCTCAGATCTCAAAAGTGTATTCTCTTCTTGTATCCTTGTGTTGAATTTGACAACAGATTCTAGTTCTTGCTTTTAGTGTGAAAGTGAGAGGTAAGTTTTTGAAACAGCATGAGAAATGTTATTCTGGGGTACCTTTACCTTAATTCACACAACACACCACAATCACATGTGGTGTGACCCTGGGCACACACCTCCCTAGGACATTAGGTTTGAATCTATAGCTGAATGCTTTATTCAGAGTTTGACCTTACCACTTGGGTGAATGGATCCTGAAGCCAATGACTGGAGTGATGTGATTTCCTGCCATGTTCATTTCCTTACTCATATTTTTTTCCTCACTTCACTGCATATCTAGCATTAACAAAGAAATCTGTGGGTGCTTCCTGGCTTGTCCAGCGTTTCAGATCTCTTGCAGGCTTCCCCATAACTCTTTATTCTTTCCCAACTTGTGGCTGGTACTCTCGGTTCCTCTCTGACTGCTGCTTGTTTTGAAACCCCCAGGATAGCACCAGTCCTGCCACGACATGAAATCAGACACCACCACTTCCATTCCTTCTTCAGAAACAGGATTTCTCTACACTTTGATCTCATTAAAGAGCTGAGTTATCTAAGCTTAATCTTCTGCTAAATAATAACCATATATTTTTAACATATCACCTGATACTCCACGCAATGTGAAAGCTGTTTCAGAGAAGTCTGCTGAGGTTAGCTGGATGCAGGTGGTTTCAGAGCATTACTTGGGTCCCTTCACGGTTTAAGTTATTGTATGGCAAGAAAAACACCACCCACAGCCATCCTTGCCTCTGACACACGGGTAGATGCTCATAACTTGCTCCTTTCCCGTTTTCCCTCTCCATCTCTATCTTTACAGGGTAATCTCTTCATTTGGTGATGAATGTAACGAACAACCGATTTCATGAGTCAAAGAACCACAAGATGGCATTATAGAGCAATTAAACGGAAAGTCTGTGCTGGAATCTTTTTCCCCTTGCTGGTGGAGGAAGAATTATGAGCAGCCGAACAGTGCTCACTGTAAGAGGGGACAGGTGTTTTGGAGCAGCTTCCAACACAGCCACTGTCCCTTCTGTTGACGGTCTCACCTGGTTAACTCTTATTAACATTTCCAAGATTTCAGATGAAAGCCCTTCAGGAGCAAAGGAGAGCACATGCCTCTTCGTCTAGCCTTTGTTAGTGTTATTTTCCTCTTAATGTGTCGGGGTTTTTTTATTTTCTTCCCTTACTCATAAGTGTATGTGCCTGTGTTGGTTTTGAGGGGGTGTGTACATCAGCCTGCTTTCCCTTGAGGTTGTGGGCGTGATATAAACTGCTTGCTGACCACAGCACATGCTGCAGGTATAGGTTCGTGCAGGCATGTTGTGGGCTAGTGTGGGGCCTGAGGCACTAAAGGAAAAGGTAAGTGAGGGAGTGTGTAGGGTGTGCACACATGGGCATGCTGTGTAAACAGTGTCAAAATGTAGGTTACATGAACACCTTGAGGTTATGCAGCCGAAGTACTTGTGTGTGTGGTGTGGTGGTACGTCTGTATTGTGGTCGCTGGTGTGTGAGACAGCAAACACTGTCAGTGGGGTGTTCCTTGGGAAATGGTTGTAGGCGTGGTGTGTATTATTTTTGTTGTGCTATGACAAGCCACATAGCCATCAAAGTGCCTTGTGCATTTATGGGCCTCACTTGTGGTTTGTGGGCTCTGTGGCACGAAGCAGGAGTGTGCTTGTGTTGTGGCGGGATGTGAATTATTCAGGCAAATGGTGCCTGCGTGGCCATCCTGGATGTAGCCAAGCCGACTTGGCTCTGTGGTGCAGCCGGCAGTGTGCATGCATTAGCACTCCCATGTTTCATGTTTCTGTGGAGTGTGTGATTTACATGTGCATGAATGTTGTGGGGGGCACATAAAGCTAATTTTGGACAGTCACAGCCCACTGCAGGAGTGAGAGTGGGGAGAGGGAACCGGTAACATTTAGCCTGCTCCTGAGCACTTGTTAGCGTTGGGGGGGAAATACAAGGGTGAAAAAAACATCAGCCCCAATGCTGACTTTCCCTGCAGCTTGGCAGAAAATGCAGCACCCGTGGAAGCAGCTGAGTTTCGTCACTACCACCAACACCTGACACAGAGTAGCTTATTTTTGTAAATAATATAAAGTACCTTTTATTTCACATTGTGCATTGTTATGGGCCAGGTCAAGGCATGCATTTGGGCTGATACCTCAGAGCACCCTGCAATGAGACAGAGCTCAGGCTGAACACGCTTCAGAAATCAGCACTTCAAAACAAAACCTGGAATCACCAGACCTCTCCAGCTCTCCTTTCTCTTTCTTATGGTCATTGAGGGCAGGTACTTTTCTTGGTGGCTGCTAGTGAACAAAGACATGCAGAGGTACAAATGTTGCTGTTTTATATGCAGTGCTGTTTGAAGGAGCATGTGAAGAAACTATTTCCCTTTTTTTATTAGAAGTCATCTCGGTATTGTTATTTATATTTCTCCTGCCACTATGTTTATGATTGTTACTATTATTAAACTATTTCTTAGTCAAATTGGCTAAGGAAGTCTTTGATTTTTTTTTCCCTCTGTTTTTTTTTTTTTTTTTTTTTTTTTTTTAAGCTATGAAAGAGCTAATAAGTTGCCGCATTGGTGCTCCAGGGAATAGATGTGAGATTATTCCCTCTTGGGAATTTCTTGGTGCTTTGTCCAGCTTCATTTTAATATTAGTCATCACTGTTTTATATTTGCATTGTGCTCCACTCAGGAATCATTTCAGTCCTGCATTTCCTTAAACATAAAGCTCTCCAAAGCTTAAAGGCAGAAAAGAACGCAGGGGTGAGGCTCTCTGTGTACTGAGGTGCTATTTTTCATGGCAGTCTGTGCCACAGTGTTGTTTGCTCCTTTGCTTTCCTTACTGTGCCTGAACCTTGCTGTTTTAGAGTGCAGCTATGCACTGGGGCTCAGCCTGTGTAACCGCACCCTGCTGCCACTGGGCAAGGCCAGTCCCTGTCCCCCAACAACCTCCCTGTGGCCATGTGGTCCTGCCACCCTCACCTAAATGTATTTAGATGCTTGTAAGACACTGAGGTGGTTCAACCTGTTAGTTTTGTAAAAAGCTATTCCCCTGCTTTTTTTTTCCCCCCAGTTGTCCTGTTAGTTTTTGTCAATTCAGTGAGCTGATTTTGCCCAGATGAGCAGCAGAGATAACGCCATGGAGGGGACATAGGGTGTGTCCCCATAGAGGACCCAGCCTCAGCCACTTTTCAATGGCATTAAGCTGTTGCACTCAACCAGTAATACAGAGTTTTGCCTTTACAGGAAAGACATAAACACCTTGGGGTGAGCTTATCGTTATTCCATACAGAAAAGCAGCATGGCCTGCCCATCTGATGCTTGTGTGAGTGTGCCCCACTCTCTCCTCTTCCCCTCAGCCTGCCTTGAACCTCCAGCACAATCCCAAGTGGACATGGCAAAGCGGTACCCAGCTTCCAAGAGATCGGTTTCTGAAATGAGTCATGGCACTAGCTGGCTATGGTTGAGCAGAGGGAGCTGTCAGTGTCCCTCTTGTGGTAAAGGCACTGAGATCTCATGCCATAGGCACAGAGCAAGTCAACAGAGGATAGGCAAGAGAAGACAAATACTCAAAACATACTGCAGGACACCATAAAACCAAACTACATGCCAAAAATGCAGTGATGCATTTTTGCATCAAATGCACTGATGGAGTGAATTCTTTAGCTTGTGACCCCCAGCCCCAAAGGTAGGAAAATCTGGGTCCTTATGCGGAATACCAGGCCCTGTACTACTACTGTTATTACTACAGTATTGCTATTGCTACAGTATTTCTACCGCTGCTGCAAAACACAGATGTAAAGTAGAGAAAGTGAGCAAAAGGGAGATGTCTGGGGAGCTGAGATCCCAGTAAAACGATTCTTCGGCATAACTAAAAGAGGAAGGCATCTCTAACACTAAGAGCCCAGTATCACTGTTATTCATGTGATACGAAGAGACAGCTCTGCACAACGCCTTAGAGAAGAAATCCCCTCCCAGGAACACTCTGAGGTCCTGATTTAGCACAGACTTAAAAATGCATTTGAGTCTCACTATCTTGAGTGACGCTTACTTCTGTGTGTACACTACGGCTTTCAAATACTGCACCAGGGCACATAACAGCTTACACCCAAAGAGAAAGCAGACGTAGGCACAACACAATTACTGAGACTGTGTATTCAGGCTGCCTGAGAGCCTTCTCTTTAGCAGCTATCCCTTTGCTATACACAAAGTGGGGAGACCTTTCTGGTAGCGTATCATCTGCTTCAGGCTGAAACGGCTTAGCCATTACAAGGCTGAGATGATCACCCTTGTATGGGAGATTTCTGCTGACTCCCTTTCCTGGCTCAAAGGGACTCATACTCTGCGCTTGGGAGAAGTTCCTTTCCACCAGGCTATAAGCTACACCGTAAGAGAGGAGAGAGAGTTTCACCCTCTACCTCCTGACACTGTGAAATTGGTGAGAAAACATAGAAAGAATATATGGAGCAGAAGAAAGGGGAGCAACAGGGGTATATCTCCACAGCTCAGAGATTAGACAGCATACCTGTGAGTCGAAGGATAATGCATTTGCTTTTTATTCAATGCTGATTTCATGTAAAATACATTCAGAGATTTATTTTATTTTAAATAGACTGAAAGAGAGCCTGGGCTATTGTTCACGAACATATCCTATGTATGTGGTTACAAAATAAGAAAGAAATGTTTTATGCAGTTATTATAGAAGACAGTATGATTAGGCAGACAGAGAAAGACAGAAAGAGGCAGAGTGGCAGAAATATAAAAGAAAAAAACAGAGAGCTAGGTAGCTGTTAGGAAAGCTGAGTATTATGAGAAATTATTGTGTAAAGTAGTAGTCGTGTAGAACAATAGATTAGGGAGAAAGAACCCTTAGCCTGTCATTGGGAGGGAAAAGTAGTGCAAGTTCAGGATGCAGTGAAGCATCGGAAGGATGGTTGAGTGGGTTAATAATGTCACAGTGATATAATCAAATTAGTAATGCTATCTTGGCGATGTGGTCTAGTCTATCAAGGCATTTACCTGGTTACATTGTTCAAAACAATACCACTCAAGAGGCAAAGGAGTCCAGATGTCCTACCCACCCTGCACCGTGCACAGGCACATGCCATCCCCTCTTATATAAACCATCACTGCAGGGAGAGGGGAGTTAATGGGGCAGAAATTGCCGCCTGGCTCTCTCCTCCCCTCCTCTGAGCCCTGTGCCCTGGATGTCAGCTCCCAGCAGCCTTGCTGGGGCAGAGGTTCGGGGTGAGTGGCCTCACTGGCACAGCAGCATGATGTCCTCCCTGAGACAGCTCTGCAAGACAGTGCTGGCTGTGGGGAAGTGGCATCAGCCTCCAGGCATGGGTAAAGCTAAGACGAGAGGAGTGTGTGTCTCCAAAGTCCTTCCTAGAGCAAAAAGATGTGCTTGGGGAAGGATTAGAGGGTTTATTTTGTATCTCCTTCCCTCTGATTTGTACCAAGCAGCATAACCTTGCTAGGGTTGCAACCCCCCTTTTCTTTCTGCATCATTCTCTCAGGTCCTCTGACTATCCACGGCTCTAGGGTTTCTAGCCTGAAAGCAAGGTAGCCTGATGGGAAGAGACTTAAGCTACCATGGAAGTAGCTAGCCAGGGCACTAAGATAGGAATAATGGGATAGGAACTGATCTTAAATGGTGTGTCAGACTTGGAATACACAAAAGATGAAGCAGAATAAAATGCATAGGGATGGATGGGAGGCACACATATGCAGGGATGAACTCATTTCACAAGACTGGGTATGTCCAAGCTAGAAATTTCTATAGGGAAGGGAGAAGGGAAGAGAGATCTGGGAGGACAGTGATATGTGAGGGGCACAAGAATATTTTTACAGTTTCAAAGAACTCATTTGGGCTGCTGCTTTGTAAAAGCGACTTCCTATGTCTCACTTTATCAGTCTGAGATTAAAATGTGTTTATATTTATATAGTTATCTTTCACAGAGGTGCTTCTTTTAAATACATGTATATATATATAGTGTGTATATGTATGTAGGAAAAAGATAATTGATAGGTATAAGGGTCTTTCCCTCAAATCCCCACAATCTAGAAAGGACTGTAAAGGCCACTGATACCTGAGTGAGTAAAGGCCTGTCCCCAGCCCCCTCCATCTGCTTTTCTCTTCTAGGACAGCAGGAAGAAAAGCAAAGAAATGCAATTCTCCCTGTTCCACCTCAGTGAGGAAGAAGCAGCACAAAGAGTCCCTATGTCCATCAGCAGGACTCAGAGATGGGCATGGGGCTCTCAGGGAAGGCAACAGAAAATAAAATCAAATGAAGCTTAATCCAAAAAGCAAATGTTTGCAGGGACAAAGCCACCGCAGGGATTGTCATTTCACAAATTGTATTAATCTGGGCAAATAGTTTTTCAGAAACAGTAACCGTGGTGTTTATGCACAGTTCCCCCTCCTGACCTTATCTTGCCTCACTTGCTCCCCTCAATATGGGCCAAACCCTTATCACTTTGCACCAAAGGTCTCTTCCTCAATGCTGCAATCACGCAAACCTGGAATTTGTGCATGAATCTGATAAGGAAAGGAGGAGACTGAAGTGTGACTTTTTTCTTTTAGTTTAAGAAATAATGAGAGAGATTAGTGGCACAAGATGATGAAACAGCTGAGCACCCAGATGCCCAGGAAGATGTTCCTGCACTTTTTAGTGGCCATGTGCTTGTAAATGGGATTTTTTTACCATCCTCTGCATCTTAGGTCCAAATAAACGTGTAAGGCTGAGCAGGTAGAGGGAGGGTTGGAAAATGAAACTGTACATAAATGAGACAGGGTAAACAGGAAAAGAGCGAGGAAATAATTATAACCAGACTTGCAACACTTCCTACACTCCTTTTTGGTCCAGCCAGCACATTGGCCACCTGTTTGCCTTTCAAGTTGCCTTGCTATAGCTGTAGTCCTTCATTTCAGAAAGGAGCTGAGAGAACAGTTTTTCCTGGAAGATAATGGAACCTCTCTCTATTTGTCTCTCTTATTATTTGTGCTGATAACTTGGCATCTGGACACCTACAATTTCAAAAGTTTTCTACGTACAACTTTCTCTGTGAGGAAAAGGAGGGGATAGTGGAACTTCAGTTCTGTGAGTGGAGCCAGCACAGAAACATATTAATATAATAAAAGCAATCTTTTTTTCCTAAGAAATATTGACTCAAAACCATCCCGGGAAAAGAGCTTTCTGGTTTATTATGCTACAAAATCTACCAGACCTGCCCATGAGCTGGGGAGGTGGAAGCAATTTTTTCTTGCTTAATTTCAAGGCCACTAAAACATCATGGGTTTGAACACTTCAGTTCAATCTCTAAAGCTATAGAGTTCATGTTCTGCTTAAAAGAAGCAGTGAACAAAGGAGCAGAGAGTATGTGGGGGAAGGAAGTAAAAGAGTAAAAACTAGCACGGTGTAAAATGAGGCAGAGTGAAAAATATATTGAAACTGTGAAAAAAAAACCCAACCCAAAAACATTAGAAACGTGGAAAGAGCAAAATGTTATAGAAGAAAAAAATAGCTATCCACTGTATCTACCTAACAGTTTCCCTTAATCTTATCTGTCACGCTAATTACCAGATCAAGGTGTTTGTATGTTATGCAAAGGCAAGAGTGTGTATGAGAGCATGTGCATGGCTTCTGACAATTCATACATATAACTCGCTGATTTCCCCCTTTAGCTAGAGGAAAGATTTTTTTGTCTGTTTTTTTTTTNTTTCTTTTTTTTTTTTTTTTTTTTTTTTCCAATTGAATCACCAGCAGAATGAGCTGAATTACAGGAAAGACGAGGTTAGGCAGCTCATGTAGCTTTTGAGAAATCCAATAAAAAAATCCAAAGGATTCCCCAAACCCCAGAACTCCAGGAAATGTGCTAGTTCCTGTGTATTACATTGTTTCCTTCCTAAGATATTAATGTCCAATATGCAGCAATAACCAATGGCATGATCTGGTTTACCTTTTCTTATTAAGGCTCTCATTCAGCTTGCAGTTCTGTACAGTCCTCTGTACCCCTCTAAAGTTGCACAGAGTTTTGCACTCACATTTATCTCCCCTGTACCCCCAAAATCACTAGTTTTGGCTAAACTGTGCTTTGGGATGCACATGGAGTTTAAGGAGGGGAAAGCCGTGCAGAGGGCAGTTGATGCTGGCTTAGTAAAGTGGTGAGGTATGTGACAGCTCAAGCGACAACTACTCATTAGCAGCTAAGCCAATCGCTTCTGCTAATCCAATCAGCCTGAGTAGCTGGAGCCGTTGCATTGCAAGGGTGGTCATGTTGATCTCTTAAATATCCCAGGAAGTAAAGTGAGGACTTAAGGCAAACTAAGCTGGCCCAGTTCCTCTAGTAGTTTCAGCCCTAGCACAGGGGGCATCATCTGCAAAGTGGCCTTGGGTCCACGTGGTGAAATAGGGGCAAGCCAAAAGTCAACGTAGCCCTTATAGTCTCTTTCCAGCACCACAAACAAGTTCAATCTGAGTGCTGGGGACCGGAGGCTGACTGGGGTGAGGAGGATTAGGAGAAGGAAAGGGTTAACCTACTGTTACACCCTCCCTGGGGCCCCCATTCCAGCAAATTGCAACCCAGCGCAGATATTTTTCAGCAGCCGTGTCTGTATCATTCCACTGTGGCTTCATTACCTCCTGGTCTCTAAATGAGGGCCAGTTGGGTTCTGAAAACATTATATGGTGCTGTTACGACTGACATAAACCACCAAAGTAGCATTTTGCAGATGAGAAGAATGAGCAAAAAACACGAAAAATCCTCTGCAGTTGGGTTTAAACGAGGGCTGTAACTTCTCACACATGTCCTGCTCCCAGTCAACAGGAAGGGGCTGATTAATCCTGCATGTGTTAAGCTGGAATATTGCATTATTGGAAGCTAAGAAACCTCTTAATCATGTCTCTGGTTATGCCAGAGGTCTGTTTTCTCTCCAGTGCATCACATTAAGAGCCGTCCCTGGGCTACAGCACTGTCCCAGGCTATTTTTCAGGTTGCATCACTACACGTAGGCTTTTTCATTCTAACTGGCTGGGCTGTGGTTAACCTTCAGATAACCACCAGCAGCAGGGAAGTTTCTGAGTGGAAAAGAAGATGTGATTTCATCACCTCCCATCTCCAAGAGAAATAGTGTTTTGCAAAGAACAGCCTTGCTCCTAATTTCTCTTTGCTCCTTGCTCCAAAAGCAGGGAAGTGGAAGGGCTAATGCCCTGAGCAAGAGGTACCTTGTCTCTACTCTTCTTCCACCCTGACCTGAAGAAAGACAAGAATTTCACAGGAAGGACTGCTATCTGCACCTCCAGCCCTTTTTGAGGGCACAGTTCAATCCTGGTTAGGTATGTGCTAGCTGACAGGATATCCTCCCAGCCTCATTCCCTCCCTGTGTTGCAAGGCTGGTCCTTAATGAGAGGAAAACAGAGTTTTTGAGATCACACTCACTTGGGAGATCTGGAGCTTTTGGAGTCTGTATCTCCTCCCTAGGGCCATTATGGGAGTGAATATGGAAAGAAATAACACTGTCTTGTTGACACAGTCCCTTTGTAGGAAGCCCAGGGGACCACATGAGAAATGCAGACGTCTTTTGGGATGATATACCATACAACTCATCTCAGTTCTCTCTCCCAAAACACTTGTGGAGAGACACTTCCCTGTGTGAAGGAATAAAGGTTTTCCTTCTGATACCACTGGAAACCTCCTGTTCTGTGTTTAGCCCATAGCTGAGGTTCAAATTTGTACCCATGACTGATCTCCTATAAAAACAGGAACACTCTCACTTAAAAAAACCCCACCCTTCACCAACTAGGACATCTTCAGAGTTACAACCAAATAAAAAACCACAACCAGCACAGGAAGTCCTGGAGGCAACCTCAACTACTACAAATATACAGAGAAGACCCATGATGGTAAAATATGTCCCACAAAGCATGAAACTAAGCAGAAATGTCTTTGAGGATGGCTGATTATTGCACTCAACCCCAGGGAGGAGGAGGTGACAGAAGGAAAAGGGCCTCTGTTTGTAAAAGCCACTTTGGACTTTCCATTTGAATAGGGCACAGGGGCACTGAGTCTTACGGCCTTTTTAATAGGAGCATCTGCTATTGTTCCCATCCCAGCTGGATGGCATCTATGCATGTTTGCTGTTAGCGAGATGTGCCATGTGTCATGAGGAGAAGCGTATCCTAGGCAGGGAGCACATGCACAGCTTAGAGGCCTTTACACCACGGCAGCAGGTCCATTTGTTTGGCCTGAGCACTCGCTTGAGGGCAGCAGCTGCATTCTCCATCTACTGTGGAATTTCCAAATGGTAAAGCCCCCAGGGGTGGATGTCATTATCAGGGTAATGTGTGTGCAAGCAAGGGTGTGGAGGGAGGGGGCTTCATGGGTGACTTCCACTTTATTAATTTATTTTACTTTATTTTATTTTATTTCTTCTACTGACATCTGGAAATGAAAGTCATCTTAGTCCTACAGACCCTCTGAACTCAGGCCATCTGTGAGACCATCTTTTACTCCCCCTCAGTGGTGACCTGCCCTGCAGGAGATTGATGGTGATGGAGAGGGGGTGTAGGAAATGTCACAGGGATGTCCACATGGTCAATGGCAAATTTGCCAAAATGGGCTTTCTGTCTAGTTCAGAGCCTTGTTACACAGCTCAACCCTTTGGTAGGTGTTCACAGGGATGGAAATGCCAAAGCAATCCTATTTATTTACCCTGTGTTCTCCTTATTCCATCTATGCCCTTTCCCTGTGGAAATGCCCAACAGTAATTTTTAAAAGATTCACATTCACAGAGTAAGTCAGGGTAGATGAAGAAGTTCATCCCATCCTAGCCCTTGTAAAGGACTTCAGGGACCCCACGGAAACCCAGAGCAGCTTCTCTCCTCTGCCCATCAGCAGTAAATTTAACTACCCCATCTGCCACCCTAGCCCTCCAACAGATCATAAAACGGGCCAGACGTTACATATAAAGGACAGATCATGTACAAGCTACTATATGCAGTGGCTTTTACAGGGTTTAGTCTAAATGACTTGCATGCGGGAGCAGTCCTAGCATGGTCAGTCCCCAAATTTGAAGTAAAAGCTGCCAAAGCAGCTTTTACTTTTTTACCTTTTCTTGAGGAAGAGTTTCTGGTTTTTAAAGAAATCTTTGCCTGAAAAAGCTTACTATGAGGTTTGTAAGAGAAGCCTGCATCAGTTTGAGCTGCGTGATAATAATAAAACTGAAGAGCTATAGCACTGGATCCCCGCCACCCACCTCAGTGAACCCGGCTGAACCTAGCAGACGCAAATACAAGTCAAACTCTGTAGGCTGGATGCACAACAAGATACTGTTGTCCCATCTGTAGCAGTGTACATGCCAGTGGATATCAGCCTAACACAAGGCAAGGAGATACACAGGGAAGTGGTTTCTTTTCTCCTTCCTTCCCACTTTTTTTTCTGCTCTGAGGTGGGAAGGGAGCCTGGAAGTCGATGCCATGTCCATGGTGCTCCCAATAGACTGGCTTTGATATGGCAAACAGAAGAGGATGCTCAACATATGCTCTGATTGTGCTATGACACAGGGACAGACGTTATGGGACCGACATAAGTGCTACCTGTGACACTGACACCCCAAATTGTTCACCATGCCTTAAGACACTGATTATTAGGGCTCTTGCTGTTTAAACACCAGAACTGAATTTTCCCCAAGAGCCCCCAGCACCCACAAGAGGACCAACTTCCCTGTGACAAACAGTGAGAAATTTGCTGGACATGACCTGGTTAGTGTCTCTGAGGCCTAATTGGCATCCTCTGCAATCGGTCTGGCTTCAGCTGCCAGAAGAGAGTAAATCGTCTCCTCCTTTCACAGATGGGATGGGGGAAGGGGTGACCACTGCGTGTCTGTGTGTTGGTGTCAGGGGATGGCAACAAAGGATGTCAAGAACATGGTACTGCCAAGGCGCTTGCATATTTGGCTTATAACCTGATGAGTGCAAGGCAGGTGGCAGAGTCTATGTCATGCCCTGTGGGGAGTGGGGAGGGAAGGGAAAGAAAGGAGGAAAAAATAAGACTGGTGCAGATGGGAAGTGCCAGCTCCTCTCACTGGAACAGAGCCGTTCAATTGGGAAACCCAGCCAGAGAAACTTCAAAGGACCAGGAGGGAAAGAGCAGAGCTGGTCAGCGTCAGCAAGCATCTCCTAATCCTTTTCTACAGCCTGCTTCATTGCTATTTTAAGGATCTCATTTTGATAGGAAAATAAAATTTAAACCCCTACAATTTAAAAAATGGAAAACGTGGAAAATCTCAGAGATTTCAAATAAGTATGTGGCACAGGTGTATGAGAGATGAAGAAAGAGAGGAAGAGAGAGACAGAGATTTAAAAAAAACCCAACCAAACAACACAAAAAACTTCTTGGAACAAAACACACACAAGGCAATGCCAAAAACTTGAGAAGGAGAGTGGTTACACACTAATTTAATTCTCTAATCCCCCTACTCCTGTCACTGTTTACTCACTGATAAATGTGCAGTAGCTTCAGCAAGACAGCCACATTTGCAGAAACTGACAGCCTGACTCAGAGACTATTTACCTAAAGACCATGAATATTAAAACAGGTTTCCAAAAGGGCCCGTCTTGAAGGAGAAGATTAGCATGGGGCCTCTTGCTGACAGACTCTTCCCTCTCCACCCCTCCTTCCCCCACTCTGTGATGCATCTCTTGTGCAAACACTCGAGAAGTATCACCTAAAGACGAACTGAAATATTGGAGTGATACCCTGGAGCTGTGCATTCAGCTTTAGCCTGACAGCAAAAACACCCATCCATCCAAGACAGAAGTTGGGGTTAGTTTGTTTGGGTGGTAGGGTTTTTTTTTTCCTCTTTTAAATAATTAATTAAAAACAAAAATAAAAAGCCTGAACCTTTTTGTTATTTTTTTTCTCCTTCTGGAAGGTGAACTATGAACACAGAATTCTTTAATAGAATTAAAAAGACAACAAAATTGTATTTCAAAGTCCCCATCCTTAAATGAGTTTGGCTCTGCCTCCTATGATAGTGTGTGGAATTCACCAGAAAGCTGCCAAACGAATAAAGTTGAACTAGAAAGGGCAGAGCAAAGGATGTCTGTAAAGATCAGAGGGAAGGAATAGTTTCTATAGGATGGGAAAGAGGAAATTATCTTGATAACCCAGCTGAAATGAGACAATAGAGTGGAAATCAAACTGATGTATATAAAAAATGTGAACGAAATGTCAAAGGGATTTTTAAATGCAGTGTTAATAGTCACTTCTTGTATTAAACAAAAAAAAAAAAGAAGTTAAACTATTTGGGAACAAGTCTGAAATAAAAGTAAGAATTTTTGTTTATTTATGCAACATATATTTTACTGGAGTAACTCTTTGCCACAGAATCTTCTGGGCATCAAAATTATAAGTAGATCCCAGAAATCCTTAAGAAATGTATGAAAACAGTGTAAAAAATGCTTTTAAAGGCAATGATGCAGGAACAAAGAATCACAGGTTGCTAGAAGAAAGGCATTTGACAATGGAGTTAGAAGCATGCTTTCTTTATACAGCTGTTTTGTTTTTCTCTCTCCTTATTACCCTTCCTCTTGGCTAGGTATGAAGAGCACTCCCTTTCCAGACAGAAGACCTCCACATACACAAAAACAGAGGCATGTACATACAGACCATGTAGGCATTGAGTATAAATCCCATCATATAGCCTGGGATACTAACACATAGTCTAACCCACCCTGGTCAAAGTAGTATGACCCATGTCTCTTAGAATGAATGGCAATGCTACAGTGTGATGCATGTGTCTTGATAGAGACAGTACTGCTTATCCTTGGAAATGGGTAAATGTCCTCACTGAAGACAATGACATCCAGCCTCTCTCTTAGGCCAGTGAGCTATTCAAACAGAACAAGTTTGTGCTTTTCCAGCATCTCAAGCTACCAAAGATGCCCTGATGTAGATGCTCATTTGGCATAAAATGGTACAGCTCTGTTGAACTCAGTGGAGTTATTCCATGGTTTGTTTTCATCATCAGCTGAGGATCAGGTATTTTCAATGCAAACCTTTGGGAGCATTCCTGCCAACTGCATGATGGACAAGGCTAATGCAACAGAGAAGCATATTTGGCTTCCAGGGAAAAGGGCTAATAGTCCTCCGTTTTGTGCTTCCTCAGCACCCCTGGACACTTTCCCAACTGCAACCATGCAGCCCATGCCTAGAAAACTACTGTCAGTGAGGCTGCCTCTCAGCTTTGCCTTTAGCAGAAAAATAGATTTCAGTAGAGTAGTGCCAGGGGCCGCTTGGTCTGAAAGCCTTTGCAAAGAGTTTGGCAAGTGAAAGGGTTAAACCATGTGATCACTTGGCACACACCTCTTCTCTGGCCAACATCAGGCTTCTGCCTCAACACCAGTCCCAGAAACAATCCCCGCCCTTTTAATCTTCATGGTTCTCAGATGCCATGAGGGTAAAAGTACATCTAGCCAGAGGACAATGAAGTCTTTTTGTGAATGTGCTGAAAGGCTACTGAAAGACACCTCTTATCCAGAGGGGATGGGATGAGGCAGGAATCAAAGTGAAAGCAAATGCCCCCTAACACAGATAGAAAGCTTCTTCTAAACACACTTTTTTAGATGGTTGAATAGATGGGTCTTGGGTATGTCTCTCCCAGGGAGGTTGAACAGGTATGGTTTTCTGTATTGATTGATAACTCATTGTGGACTTAATTATTTGGGAAGCTTTTATCTGTACAGTTTTTCTCCATTAGACATACATATCTACACACACAGAATTAGAGCATCTCAGGTGCATAGACAATATCCTCTTAATTTAGAAGGATCCTGCAGTCTTTATGAAGTAAACCCAGGTCCAGACACCCAAAGAGTACACAAATCCATTCTCAACCACTGCCCAGGTGACTCATCCGTCTCACCTCTATATTGAAGTGCCACAAAATTTTCTGCTTGGTGTGCCCATGTGCTCTGTGGTAGGGTAACCTACTGTGGACCCTGGGGTGTGTGTCCGTGTGATGTGCTACAGAACCACTGCAAGGTAGTATATCTCCTAGCCTGACTCTTTGCTTGGAGGAGCTCCTGTGACAGGCATATTGCCCAGTAACAATGCTGTGCACAGGCTATTGCTCTTGTGATGTGCCTTAGGAAACAATCATACACCCCTCTGTACATTTGTGAGCTCATCAGACACTTCTGTACCCCTGACCCCACGTATAAATATTAACGCACTGGGAATGGAGAAACTTGAGTGATCTGCAAAGATATCAGGGTATGTAACTTCTATTTAGATATTTTATGCCCAATATATGGAAGGAAGTTTAAGGTCCTAAAGAAGAATTTAAACACATAAACATTTTAATGGGTGTAGGAGTCTGTCAAGGAACATACCTCCAAGACTCTGAGGAAATAGTTTCTGCTTTAACACCCACAACCACGCATTCATCACCCAGTAGACATGCAGACAGTCCTCCTCTTCCCTCCCCCTTCCTTCATCTACAGCAAAACCACACTATTAAAACTTTTCCACTATCAGTAAGAGAAGCTGCCATTTACACTTTCACAGAGCAGGAGACACAACACCAGTTTAATGATATAAGGAGGGAAAGAAATAAGGAGCAATCTGCATATAATATATACATATATGTTTTAAAGACTCAGCAGGAGAGACTCTGCTGTCATTTTAGTTTATTGAGAAATAGCTACATATTAAAGAGGGCCAGAACTGATGGAATTGGATGGAAAGTTATACCTCTGAATCTATTTGAAATCACTTGTGTCTCTGCTTCTTTTCTCATAATACCTGCAGAGACATGACATACTGCTAGCTACCCCTGGAGCGTCTTATAAGGAATGCAAGTGTTTCCAGTGTCTGGTATTCCAGTGGTGTTGGATCAGAGTGTGTGTCAGTCCCAACAAGGCAGGAGGGAAGAGATCCCTTCAGACCAGGCGCTTGCAGTGTTTGCCTGGAGAGGTAAAGTGTGATGGCTACTCTGTGGGAGGGATCACAGTGTCAGCAGCTCTGGTCTGACTGAGCTGTGTGGCTCTAAAAGACCTCTAAATCTCCAGCTCTCGTCTCATGATCGACACTTGCTCTTTGCAGCTCCTGTACTGAGACAAACCCAAGTCTCATGTGCCTTCCAAGCTCTCCATGTGCATGCACCACGTGAATTTCTTTATCTTTGCACGCATGAGAGATACATTTGCTCTGCAGCTGGATTGCAGCTGTTTGTCAGCAAGGCAAGACAATACCCAGTTGTAGTGTATGGTTTTGATAAGACAAGGAATCTAACTGGAAAGGACGGATATTTTATTTTAGACTTAGTTCAATTCCCAATTCATCCAGGTTGCTTGTCCCGTCTACACTTCCCCATATCTGGCCATTGAGTTAGTATTTTCCTGCTTTTCCGAAGTTTTTGAGGCATTAAGTTAAGTAATGATCAAGAGGCACTCCATAGTCTGACACAGGGAGTATAAGCACCTAGGCAGAAAGAAAAATTGTGTCTGTTCTCTGCCTGAAAGAGCATAACTTTTACAGTTGTGTGTTTACAGTAGGAGCATTCATAATTATGAATTCAGCAAGTCACTGCACTGTGCATATTCCATAGCTGCTCACGGAGAAATCATTGTTTGTGAGAAATGCTTCTGGTTAATGTGTGTGCTGCAACAGGCATAAAAATTGAGCACAAACTGGCCATGAACAGGCAGAACAAATTCAATTCAGGAGTCACAGGGCTATTCTGTCCTGCACAATGGTCTGCTGTCACAGAGCTCTGCATAGGAACAGACATAGGAAACTTTGACTCAATTTTCAAATTATTTTTATTTTGGCTTCCTAAAGAAATGAGAGATTTTACGATTATTCTCTATCTCAATGCCTATTTACATCCCTCTCTTCCTCTCCCCTCAATAACTTTGAACCAATAGGCACAGGGGGTTTCATTTGCAGCTTGATAGATATGAGAGAAAGTAATCACGAGTTTAATGCTATGGGGAAATAAGTTCTACTATTATTTCATGCTCATGCTCCATGAATGAGTGTTTTTGAAAAACTTCCCTGTGGAAGTGGAGGTGTTTTGGAATATTGTCCTCTCTTAACATTAAAAATGTAGTGAATAAATTGAGATCCTTATCTGAAGTAATTTCTAAGCTGAGACAGCTGCTTTCTGTGATTTATTTTGTTTATGTAGTACAGAGCAGAGATTATCCTGCCCTTTGCTGACCAGAAGACTAAAGTAGTGAGCAAGTGTTGTCTCCAATATGTGGTCTTAACTAGTTACTCCTTTAATCTCCTGTTGCTCACACTAATGTTGAGGGGTCTTAAAGGCAATGGATTCTGAGTGCAGGCTTAGAGACCGCTGGCCTAAACCCGTCTGAAAATCATCAGTCAGGCAGTCATGACTACTGCTCTATTGCCGGTCAGTGAAAAAATCAGTCTAGCTCCAGAAATTCATTCTATGATTTAGGGTCAATTTTGCAGCACTCCTCATAACTTCCTTAAGCTTCCCTATATCTTGTCAATCCTTGAGGCTAATATAAATAACAGTAGCCTTCATGCTGTTCTGACTTTTACAGAGGAACAGATTCAGTTAAAGCTCTACATAAAGGATCTACACAGCCCATCTCCTCTCTGTCTGTATACTCTTCACTGTCAGATCAAGTCTAACCTTGCAGCAGAAAGACCCAGTGGGTAAAGAACCAGTATGGGACTGAGCTGTGGGCAAGTAATTAGCCATTTTCAGCTGCAAGCTCATTAATTTCCACAGATGTCCCCAAAATTTCAAGGATCCAGACTTCTGTACCTTGGTTTTCCACCTACCAGGTAGTAGGAAAACCCACTGGTCAGTTTCACAGAAGGACAGATATCAGTAATGAATTCTCATCCTGTAGTGCCCAGACACTCCAAAAATGGCAGTGTTACTTAGCACTGGTAGCAGTGCACATGCATCTTTGTAGATCCTCTCTTTGCTCCATAGGACAAAATTCAGCAAGGAAAGAGTAGATTAGGCTCTGAGTAAATAGAGCTAGTCTAATGAACTACCATTTTGCATCAGCCAGAATGCCACCTGCCTAGCTATAGAGTAACACCCTGAGCTGTGTAAGCTGGGTGCTCCTCCACAACCAGTCAAGCAAGAATTCAGATTAAGAGGAGTGTGCACAAATGTTTTCTTAATAATAATTAACACATGATTAATAGGAATAAATTCTGAAAATAAATGATTATAAGATGTCTCTATCACATGCGACTAGGATGATGGGGATAAATGATGTTGAGGCACCTGAAAGTTGAGAGCCCATTACTAAGCATTTATAAACGGGAATGCATAAAAATATTTATCCACGTCTTTCTGAAACATACTCTAATATGTCTTCGAGCAATTTATCAGCTAAAAAGTAATTTTCATTAATCACTTATTAATTATTAATAAAGTGTTTGTAAGTGTCACCTTAATTTAAAGTGTTTCTGACTGAAGGTGCACTTCCAGACTTTCATTCTCAAAGGAGATTTTGACTCCCAGACCTGAGTCCTTCATTCTCAAGTGACCTTGGTACATTCTTTACCCCACCCATTCTAGGCCTCCACAACTGTTAGGCTTGTAAATGGGACTAAGTCATGTTTCTGGAAATAACAATTTGTCATTTCAGAAGGAAACCTGATCAGATCCTTTCTCCCCACTCACAAAGCTGGATGCCCAGACTTGGGAACGCAGCATTCGAATGTTTCAATTTATCATTACAGTGGAACCCTGAAGAGATCACATCTGCTAAGATCATAAATTGGACCAGATCCCACTTCAGAAGAAGCAGGCTCAGCTCGATATTCCCGTTCTTGAACAAGGGACCAATTAGGCAGGCTTATTTACCTGCCATAAAATGAGATGTTAGCCAGTGGGAGAAGTCACTTAAGGACAACAACAACAAGAAGTCTTTCTGATCTCTCTGTTAGAAATGGCCAGCTTAAGACACAGCAGTTCTCCACATTCTCACTTCAGCCTCTATTTCTTCCTTTTGTTCCTCATGTTTCTTCATTCCTCCTTTCAAGCCAGTCCCTGCCCCTCTCTGCCTTTTCCCCTTAATCTTACACATTTCTATCTTCCTTTCTGTTTCTCTCTTTTTTCTCTTTACTCTTCTTTTACTTGCTTATTCCTCCTTCTCTTTTGCTCTTGTTTTTACACATGCACAGACCCATATAAGATTTAATTTTGAGCTTTACTACTGAACAAGCAATCAAAAAGGTCTTACATCTTGGAGCAGAACGTGGGCTACAAAATGAACAAATAGTTCACACCACCTTCCCGTCCTAAGATCTTACAGCAAGGATAAAATCTTCCACTTGCCCAAAACTGGGTTCAGGCCCCAAGAGACAATAAGGGGGGTCTTCAGGCTTAAAAAGTGGTATTTTCTGTTTCTCCTCATAACCTCATTTCGGCTTCTTCACTAGATGGATAATGGTGTGTGAGCATCCAGAGTAGAAGCAGACACACATCTGTCAGGGATGGTCTGTGTACATTTATCCTGTCTCCATGCTGAGGGATGGACAGGATGACCTCTTGAGGTCCCTTCCAGATGTACTAGTCCATGAGTCCATGATTAATTGCCTTCATGATCTGCAGTTATCTACCCAAAGAAATAAGCTCAAAATCTCCTGCAAATACATATCCTGTGGGCTGCCTGAGGATATTGCCCTTCTGTCCCTGGAGTGCTGCACCCTAATTTAGACTCCACAAAGGGGATAACTCCCTGCTGATTCCTGCAGAAACATAGCCTGTTTCACATCCTCTAATAGCTAAGGAATTAAAGAATAAAGCTGATTTATCTCAGTAGAGAAAAGAAAGGAAATTCAACCTTTAAATGGGAAAGAAAATTTCTACACTTGCCTTCCCCTGAAGACAGAGACAGAGAACTGAATCTTGGTGAGGGCTACCGATGGCATATTCTGGTTTCCCAGTGCTGCCTCCCCACCAATATATGCAAGGTTAATTTGTGGTTGCCTTCCTGGGGTAATGAAATGTGGTGTGGCACAGAGTACTGCCATCCCTGGCCAGAGGGGAGCCACAGGAGAGAAACCCATGATCTCTCCTCTTTTCAGCCAGAGTGTGTCCTTTGCTCACACTGAAGCCATGTTCATCCATATAAGGAAAATGCAGACATATTTTGCCAAAGAGGGACAAGGAAGAAGTGAAAATAGTGACAAGGAAAGAAAATATGACAATGAAAGAGAGGCTTGGTCAGAAATCTAACATGACTATATTATGAAAGACAGATATGAAGGAGGGGAACCTCATAAATATCTGAAGAGATACAATTGCGAACATCTCCACCGGACCTATTGGACATCTCCAGCTGATTTATTCCAGGTATTTATTTAACAGTGAGATATGCTTAACCTAAAGTTATCTTACTCTCTTCACAAGTTATTGTGGATCTGCTCAAATAAGAGATATCTGTAGTACTGACATTTGGTCAGACATAACCTACCCGAAGATAATTTCAGCTCAGTCTTCACTATGGCAAGGAAGGCTTGTTAGTAGAAGAGTGGGTCTTCCTAGAGAAGCTGGTTATGCCACACTAATTTACTGTAAAGGTGCCTGGTTAATGAACACAATGCATAGTAAAGATATCGAAGGCTTAATCTTGCATTTTTAGACTTCCTAGGCTACAAGGACTATATTCGCCTGCCCTTTCAATAGTCATGATGAAAACAATAGAGGAAATTAGTTTTGTTTCACAATTTCTGTCTCTTCTGAATCATCAGAATTCAAACTAAGCTAAAAATTAATAAAAGTGAGCTTCAGCTCATTAAACATACTTATCTACAGTACCTGTGTACATCTGAGCTAGTCACTCTCAACTCCCTTGTTAATCAAAGGAGAGAATTAGACACTTCCATGCACTGCAGCCATTCATTTCCTCCTAAGGTACGTATAAAAAAGGACTGTATAAAAAAAATCCTCATATTTCCATCCATTGACCATAATGGGAACTTACAGTAAGCAGTTTAGATGTAGATTTCTAAAGGTAGATGGGATTTCTAATTGCAAATTCCAAACGAAAACATCTATAGACAGTATTCTTCCTTTCTACAGAGTTTAGCAGGAAGGAAAGCAGGAAGGATAGCACGATCTCTACAGTTTCCTCTCTTTAAGAACTATTGAGCAGAGATATGATTTTAAACTGAATATTTCCTGGTAATAGGGAAAACCTCACAATTTTCATTTTATTTCTTTATTTAAAGTCTCCTGACCAATTTGTCATTACTTTTCTTATTTATTTAGTTTTTCCTGTCTCCTTCCAACAATCTCACTGATTGTTTCTTTACTTCCTTTTCATCTTGAATACAAAGAGCAGGTTGATCCCAGCTCTGGCCCTGGAAATGTCAGGCTGAAAATGTTACTCTTGGAGTGATTTGCATGCATTACAAAGTGACAGGTGACAGGAGCATACAACCTCGGCTAATAGATGATTAATGATGTGATGTTGGCCAGCACTGTTGACTCGTTTTCCTGCTCTTCGGGAAACTTCAAAGGCAGCTGGTATTTCTGTTGCCTTATGACAGGCTCATAGGTGAGTGTAATTGTTTAGTCCATATGTGCATAGCATAGAAGTGGCCATGAGCATGTTCATGGAGCACGTTTATCTGTATATGAGGCAACGTGCAGAAACAAATCCATGAGCTCCTGCAAGTTTCTGTGTGCATACTAGCTCCTCATATACAAACTGCCTGGTTTCTGTGGGTTGCTGAGAGCATCATTATCGAGCCTCTATATTCTGAATAAAATGCTATGGCCGATTTGGGGTTACAGTCTAAAGAAATGAAAGAAACTCACTGGAATTTTAATCTGGATGGAGAAAAATCAGCCCTAAAGTAAACAGTATGTTTGGAAGGGAGCCCAGTAACTAGCAATCAGAACAGGATTAGAAATAGGTCAAGGCTGTAAAGTTGGATCTTTTCTTTACACCCTTTTTTTTTTCTCAGCAAAATTTGGGAGGATTGTGGTCATTATGGAGATTAAGGATAGTGGCAAAATGTGAGTTTAAATTTCAACCCTACCCAGAATTTGAGGCATAGGCTCACTTCTGATGCATACATTATCAGTCT
>VZZY01008238.1:1038-18033 GCA_013400335.1 Eurystomus gularis
CTTCCAATATACTTGAAGAAACCCTTCCTGTTGGCTTTGACATCCCTCACCAGGTTTAATTCCAATGCAGAAAGCTAATGAATGTGAAGTCGAATTTAATTGCCACCTTCTGAAATAAACCCTGAAGCTGCCAGTAGATAACAACTGCATCCAAGTGTTGTCTGTATTTGCCAACAAATCAAAATCATTTGGCTTTCCTTAGCATCTTCAAGCAAAAATGTGAGTTGTGAAAGTACAGTGGCTGCATTTTGCCTAGGTCATGCCTGCTCAATGAAAGCATGGCCGATTTCTTTAACATTTCAGCTTTGGAATATAAATATATGTTAAGAAATTAGAAGTTTAGATGCTGAATTTTCAGTATCTTTGCTTTGCCCTTGTGCCTGGCGTGGCTGTATCAGGGGAAGCCAGTCAGCAGAGGGAGCAGAGCCCACTGCGCAGTCCTGCCTGCCTCAGTGCCCCTGCCCAGCCATGGGCACGCCTTCTTCCCCTTCATATGCTCCAGGGGAAACCTACAGAAGATACATTCTCATGACCCAGTTTCTCATGTTTCCCTTGAGAGACATAGACCAATGCATGGGTCTGCCGGTGCTTCTCTTGTTTTTGCAGTGGCATCACAGTGCTGCCATTCAAGGAGTTACCCATCCTCCTTTAGCCTTGGTGAGACACGGCAGCGTCAGGCCTGCTGCATGCCATTAATAGCTACAGGAGCTCACCTGGGCTGAATTCACCTCCGGTGAAAAGACTAAGAAATCTATTTCATTTTCAAACGGAAGTAGTGTGTAGGCAAAATGCCAGACTTACAAGTATCTCCCATTTAAGGATGTGGACAGCATAAATACACTATACATAAAAAACCTAAAGCTATTCAACTGACTTGCTTTATGAGCTTGTGAAGTTTTTTATTTCTTACTGTGCATCCAGGTATTTCCTTCTGCACATTCAATCCCTTGTAAATCCAGCTCTTATGCTGGTAGCCCTCAGCAGGGAGTGACATATGACAGACTCTATCAACATCTTACTGACTGTCATATTATCATAGTCAGTTGTCACTAGAGAACATGTTTCCAGGCCCTCAAGTTGAAATTTTTTACCTCTCACTGTGAGCCGCCCATGCTGTAAGCCATCAACTGTGACCAAGCGAACATTTTGGATGTCATCATTATCTACCACTTGGAAGTGTTGCCATGTGATTGGTCGGGATTGCCCTTCAAGGAGGTTGAGGCCTACAAAAAGCAGAATGTTATTTCACCAAAGTGTCTGCGACATTCACAGTTGTCATCTAACCTTTCTAAAGGTTTTTGCAGTCAGGAAAGAAAGCATGTTTCACTCCATCTACATACCTACCCATGACAGATATTTCAAGGCCAGCTTAAAAGGTTGATAGCAGCTTTTATTCTGACATACTTGCCTTAGTCAAGTGCCTCTAAGAATTTTAATTTTTTTTTCAGAGAAATAACATATTCTAGTTCCCAATTATCTGATAGGCCATCTGGGCACATTTCTGGACATTTGCACAAACTAGAGCATTGTACTTGCAATATCACAATGTCTGAAACTGGGCACTCAGCCTCCTTAGTGAGTCTGCATTTAAAAATATATGTTGAACTTCATGATGGAGGACAGTATCTCTTCTTTTTACTCCAATAGTCATTTCACTGAGGTTTCTCTCAGAGACATGAGCCCTTTTCTTCTCAGCTCCTTCCTTTTCTACTGCACTCTCCCTGGTATTAACTTCAGGACATGTTCAATCTTACTACTTTGCCTTTCGATAATTAAGTATCAATGTACATTTTGCTCCATGTGGGACAGCCTGTTCCCTCAGCAGTGCATGCATTATAGATCTGCTTGAACTAGCCTTAAGGTTTCCAGGCTTCAGATGGATGGTGATGTGTCATGCCCTCTTTTTACAGTTGTTCATTTCCACAGGCTTCCACTTTAAACAATATCAACAAGCCTTGGTCTTTCCCACACACTGTGCTACTAATCCTATTCCATCACATATTTGTCTTTAATATTTATACACTTTTGTGTCCAGTTCATTCTTGAACAAAATACTTTATACAGGAATCCTGATTTTCCTGTAATGCCTTTTTTTCTTTATCTTCCATTCCAGTTAAGAATTAAGATTTTTTCAGGTTGTTGTAATATGTTCACATCAAAATGGACAAAGGGAAAAAATAGATTTAGACTCCCTCATCTTAATGATCCTTAAATTCCAAGTGTAAATCTGAATTTTAAAGCTTTGTCAATTGGCTGTGTCAAAACTTTGAAACTTCCGTAGCAAAATAAAGTGAGAAAAAGAGATCTCACCTGTATTCCAGGAAACCCGAGGAGCATTTGTATCTGTTGTTCTGATAGAAAGATGCACAATGATCGGTAGACTTCTTTCAAAGTAGAAGTCATGAACCTCCAGCTCTACCTGTTGTGAAAACAGATGAACTTTTTTTTTTAAAAAAAAAAGACTGTGAAAAGCAACTGTACCTCAAAACACATACAGTATGTTCTTTCCTGAGAGATCTTAAAGTCTTCTGGTAATACATGAACAAATTAAATTAGCTTCTAAAAAGAGCCTTTGAGATTCTCCACTAAATTAAGTATCTGCCCTCTGTGCTCTTTGCAGTGAATGCTGGGAAAGTTAGTTTGTAACATGTGGAAATAATTGGGAAAGATAAGCTTTTTCATTTTATTTGGGGTACAATTAACTCAGCAATTAACATGGGGCTTTTTGAATAGTAATAATAAAAGGGGAAGGGCATTTCCCATTCTTTTAACATACATAGAACATAAAAAAATATGAAAGGAAAAATATGCACTGGCACAGGGGAAAAAATAAAAAAGAAAACGTCAAACTCTTGAATTGTGAAATTCTTGAACCTGCCATCAAACAATGTTGAACGCTGGACAGAAGAGGCACTTAAGGAACTTAAGGAGCAGGTGCTTTGGCAGGATGACTAATCCTCATACTAAGGAATCGGAAAGAAAGAAGGTTCCTCTGACAGCCAAGGTTAAAAAAAAGATAAACCTTCACAGCATGAGGTGCCAAAGTTACTGTTCCTCTGCTTTCCAGTCCATCCTTTTCCCAGCTTGCCTTGCTCTGTTTTTCTGTTTCTTCAGTTTCGTTACTTTAGTGCCAACCTTTTTGTTTTGTATGGATTATTGCTTAACTATCTCATCAGATATTTTATAAATATCAGCGTGTTTATGTACTCATTTTACTCATTTCTTTTCCCCTTATATCTCCTTTTTAAGGCTATTGCTTATTTCTCGGAGTGCTGGAACACTACTGAATTACACAAAATATCTTTAACAGTAGTGGTTACTGAAAAAATGAAGTAACACAGTACCCAAAGTAGGAGATGTCCACTGTCAGCACTCTGTGGCAGATCTGGAGGGAGAAACATCCCTAACAGCCAGCATGGAAAAGGTAGAAGTGGTGCCCTGCTCAATCCCATAAACCATAAACACATTCCTGCAGCCTTGATCTTGTACACTGGCACTGTTTATTTGCTCGCTTACTCCAGACTGCAGAAACTAGCCTGCTCTCATCATGTGCATCATGTTCCCTATGTTAGTGATGTTCTTCTAGTCCTCCCAACAGTTCCCTCACAGTTCCTGCTAGGAGTCTCTTTCTGCTATCCCAATACTATCATTGCCGTAGTAGGTATGGTGCAAAATCAAATGGCAATCCTGACATTTAGCTGGTCTGTCTTTCATGGCTTTAAATATACCACCTCTCCATAGGTCACAGGGGTCAGTACTGTCACTTAGGGATAAAAGCTGTGTGGAAAAGGCACCACTGATCCTTCCAAAGGCTCTTGGGTTGATCTGCAAGGACTGTTATTCCCTTACTCCCCTCATAAAAAATTCAAAGTAAAATAAAATAAAATAAGAAGAACACAAAAATCCTGTTTAGATATTCTCATTCAGAGGCAATAAAAATTTTTCAGTGCAAAGAATTTATTAACTAGTCGGCAACAAATATCTGGTTTATATTAGAGAGTTAAGCTGATGAGTCATAGGAGAAAGTAGTAGATGTTATCTCTGCTCCTGCATTGCATATAGTTAGAGAAACTTCTTTTTTTTTGGAAAAATATCCAGTACATATGAATGCATTTTATTTACAGCTTGCTGAATCTTGAGGAGGTGAAAAACAAGTAATGCTCATACATTACACTGTTACCTCATAATTCCTCCTCTCTGTGTAGCTGTTATTTGGAGGCTGATAAGCGATGAGCATGTCACTGAGATCCTTCCATGTGAAGGAACCAACAGGTTTTGTGTGGTCGAATAGATGAGTGATGAAGCCCTGTGGAGGTGGCTTGGTAATGTTGAATACAAGCAGGGACTTTGGAGTTTCGTTATCCTCAGCATCAATGGTTGTGGTTGTAATGGGGGTTAAAATAAACTGATTTACTTCCAGGAAGAAATTTGCAACCGGGGCAGCTTTGGGTATTTGATTGGGAACAGCGCCTTTAATCTGAACAGGGAGCCATGCATACTCAGTCTACAACAGGAAAAAAAAAATGAGGTAACTGAGGGGACAAAGTGAAGCAAACAAAATAAACTCAATATCCATTAGCTCCACATAGGTAATTGGAGTACATGTTAAAGCAATAATAATTTCGAAAAGCAAAAGAAACATTTTAATGAGCAAATGCCTAAAATAAATATTTAGACCTCATGAAAAGGTCTTCCAGGTTCACTAGCCTTACTTGTGTCCTTAATTTCAGGCTGAAACAACTTGCTAAATTTGATGTGGGTTTAATGAATAACTTTACCTGACAGAAACATACACAAGCCATTAATTATTATTAACTGAATATGTTCACACAGCTCTTAACTTACAAATTACTATATATGTTGAAGTCAGTGCAGATCATGCTCTGTTAAAAAGGTGGAATTATACCAGAATTAATTTTGCTGTCAGGCTAACCTGCCAGTAAGCAACCAGAAGTGTTTCTCTGTAGCCATAATGGTCTAAGCAGAGGCATTGAGATAATGCATTTCATTTGCCCAGATCGGCAGCTGTAATAACTGAACAAAATTTCAGTCTCACTATCTCTCTTCACATGTGAAAAGGAGCAAGAAATTTTATTTTTTTGTAAACCGAGAAGACAATTAGGCATTGTAAGGTTGCGTAAAAGTCTACCTTATGCAGAGTTTTGCTTCTGCTGTCTGTGAGATCCAGCCTCACAGGAATATAATCGGTGTCAGGTGAGGGAGGATCAAGGTGCTGATATCGAATCCCCATCCTCAGAAATTCTTCACAGCTCATTTTCATGTTGTGACTAACTCCCAATCCCAGCATGCAGCTCCCGTTTCTGCACTCCTGGCCCAGGCTGTTCTCTGAAACCCAACAGAAGCAGTAGTGAAACAGTTACCAGAGGAAGCCACCAACATGGGAATCCTGTCTGTATAACTGAACTAACTCTGATACAAAGCCAGTGTCATAAGAATTAGGACCCCTTTCCTAATTTTAACTTTTCCTACAGGATTTTGTTATCAACTGACATCTTCCAACTCCAACCTCCCTAGTCTCTTGGGTAGGTGCTGCCTCCAGCAACTCCCTGTGCTTTTTCTACTGAGCCTTGGCACTCCCAAAACCATTGGTCCACAAGTTTAAGAGGCAAAACCAGACTCCAGTTAGGGGATTACTGACCCAGATCTGTGATCTGCATTGTGGCCCACACAAATTCATGTCCCATTCAGTTTCCATAATAGCTCAAGCTGTTCATGAAACTTCACATGATCCACTCTTACACAGCACATCTTAAGCAACCCACTGTTGCAGACTTAGTCTGCTGGGTCTCTTTGGACCTGCTAGTACCAACAACTAAAGCACATCGTACTAAGGCCAGGGAAGAAGCTCTGTGGTTGATCTCCACGAAGCTGCTCGTGCTGTACTTCCTTGGTGATGAGCTGGCCATAAGCAGGCAGGTGGGTTTCTGGAGAGGCTATGGAAATGGTGCAATCCAGATTTATCTTCTTGTCATAGTCAAAAGCAAGGATGTTCTTGTCAATCACCCTGGACAGACCATAGTACTCAGGGACCTCCAGGGCATGGGAGTGCATTTTAATGATGTTACAGTCTGGCTCAAGTAACTGCACATGGAGGGTGAATGTTTCTACAAATGTTTCCGTTTCTGTAAACCTGCAGGCAATAGAAGGAAATTAATTATTCTTCATTCCATGTTCCATCACTCCTTGGCTTTGGCATTAGCCTCACTTTCTAACTTGAATTACTTGAACCCCTTTTTCTTATGTGCCCTCAAACCCTAGATCACTAGAGACATGAGGTGCTGCCCATCACTCATACTTGTAAAAAAGGGTGTTTGTGTAAAAGAATAGGTCACTTGCTGTGTGTCTGCAAGCATCTGTGTCCCCACCAGCAAGACAGCACAGAACACAGAGTGTACAGTACTGGTGTAACTTTCAAAACTTAAAAGAAAAATCACTGTTTTCCTCTAATAAACAAGCAATAGATAATATTTAATAATACCAACAAACACATTATTTGAGCCTATCTGACCCACATCATGACAAATGTTTCTGTAAATAGACAGTCACTTGTTGGCTAATGACGCTGCTACTGGAGCTAAATAGTTATAGTATGTACATCAGAACATGCTTTTACCATGAAAAATGGACTGCTTGCTCTTCCTGAGGGCAACTGTTCTCCTTGGTAGCAATGAGGTGTGGTCTTCTGCCACTACTTACCTGTACAGCCGAAGCATTACCATGTCCTCATCTAAAATTGGACAGCCGTTGTGGGTATATTTGACTTCATTAGGAAGGAAGTGACAGTCAAAAACCTATGAAGAAGCATGAATAGACAAGTCTAACACTGTCAAGGATGTTAATTTCATGACTTAAGAACCACTTCTCTCTGACTGTCAGGAATGCATCAGACTAAGGAAATTTTTAACCTGTAGTTTATTTCTATGAATAGGTATTCACCTGCTCTGTGGTCTCCCAGTGAGACCCGGAGCAACCTCTTGATGTGGGGCTGCTGGCACTCTACATGAGAACAGGCATAGAAATGTGATTGTTTCAGGCTGCCGAGTCTCTCCTCCAGCACAACAAATAGTTAAGAGTGCACATTTCTCTACCACTGCAGCCTGTGGATTTATGGATGCAGTTGTATTCAGTGGGAGAATCGGAACAGCAGTGAATCTGACAAGCCTTCCATATATCATTAGATTTACTAGCTTTCACAGTTGCTCATGGTGATTATACAATAAATTTTGCTCTACAGCCACCACCATTGACCACAAAAGTAAGATCCTGTGAAACTTTTCTTTTGGAAACTTTGCTAGATCAGATTTGTTGCATGTTTTTGGAACACTGACTTTGTACCAGTAAGCACTTACCAGATCAGATGTCATCTCTGTGCCATACCAACACCCAGGCCCCATGCCAGTGTAATCCCACATCACAAAAGCAAGCGAAGTTTGTATATTGCATCCACCAGCTAATTCAAAAGTGACTAATTCTTATGACAAACCTGATAAAGGTCAGATTTGCAAAGATGGCTGCCCACAGTTTAACTGTTTAAGACAGATACTTGTTTCAGACTGTTTTGCTTAATGATTTGTTGACTTTCAAAAGCAAGGCAACGAGGAAAAATGCCAGATACAAATGGAAAAAAAGATTGCTTTGTAGAGTTCTGACACATCCATTCTTTGGCCCAGAAATTTAGATTCCAGGGTATAGGAATTTCATGTGCTCACATGTGCCAATTTGCAAATCTGGCAATTTACAATTCCTATGTAGATATAATTCTTTATAGAGTTTAACAACTGAAAGCTTCTTGTATTGATAAGACCATGTCTATGTTATCCTTGTGATTACAGGGAAACCCTACACAGCCCGTGTGTAGGGTGAGGATATTCATGTTTCATGTCTACAGAGAGACAGGGCATATTCTTGTCAGCAAGCAGGCAGAAGCTAATCATTGCATTTCCTGAGTGTCTCACTGTGAAACTAAATGTGGTTTTGATTCAGTTTTTTAGCCGCTGTTCACACGTGGTTAGTTCTTCTGTGGACTAAAGTAAAAGCTGTTCAGCGTTCACTAATAGACCTGATGAGGCCATGGCTAATAAGGATTAATATATACATGTGGCTGACTGACAAATCTTTTTGCAGAAAGAGAATGTAATTTCTTACTACCAGTCATTTCTAAAAATACACCAAAAGAACCATGAAAGTTAAGTGGCCCACCTGAACTACCTACCAGAGTTATTTTCAGATGCTCAAGATATCTAATTTTTCTATATTCCTAGTGATTTTGAAATGCATTTTCTGCTTTTAACTTTCTTCAAGAAGTACTTTGTTCAAAGTATTTTTTTTTAAAGTAAGAAGTTAGTTGATTATCAGATACATGTACATGGATTTAGCACGCTTACTATTTATTAAAATAATCTTGGAATAATCTGTAATATATGGTGTTATGAAAAGTATGACTGATTTTATTTGCTGTGACTGCTTAGAAAGGAAGGAGAATAGCTTGTGGAAAACAGAATTGCTCTCCTATGAATGAAGATTTTGGCTATGTTGCGGCTGTTCTGTTGAGTATTGTTTTCAAATGTCAGAGAAATATGTGTTTTGTTATATTTCAGAACTTAGCAAACAACAAATATGTCTTTTTCTTACTTAAATTCTTTTCTTTCTTATTACAAGCTAACATAAAGAAAGGTTATTAATTAATTAGATAGTCCTAAGTAATATCCTACAAAAGAAAAAAAAAAAAAAAAAAAGTAGTTAGGTAGTGTGTTGCCTTAGAGAAAAAGAAGTACATTATATACAAAACCCACTCATACTACAGCTTCCAGTAGTTTAATGTTGTACACTGGATATTAGCTTCTCCGCTGATGTAAATCAGCATAAAGCCATCTAAGTCAGTAGGATTTTTGGTGACATGTCAGTCTGGTGTGAACCCGACAATGAGATACAGCTCAGGTGATGCATCTTTCTTCATATTGGAGGGGACTGCCTATAGCAGAGGAGGTGGTTTATCATATCAGAGAATTAATTTCTTTCTTTTGAAGACATCATTAGTTCCATCTCTCAATTGATAAGTTGGAAATTGGAAAATGAAAGACCTTTTCGCAAAGGTCTGTTAGCGCTGACTGGCAGTCATTTTATATACATGTAAGACACAATCTGTTTTGCAAAAAGAAACATCTGTTTTACATTTACTAATATGTTTTCCTTTTATATGAGCAGGCAACACTAATTGTCTATAAATTCACTGGGTAAGATAAAGGAGATCTAAATCTTTTCCTAATTACTGTTGAGCTTCATTTTTTTCTACTTAACTGCTTTTCAATTACAATTTATAATTAAATTGTCATACATTCCTAGGACATTACTCACTTTAGTGGCAATAAAACAGGTCAGACCAGAGACATTTTCTGGCTACAGAATTTCCTGGTAGAAAGAGCATGAGTGGCACCAGGAGGGCCAGACTCTTTTCACCTTTTTTCAGGAATGGTGAAAGCTCAGGCAGCATTTTTCAGCATCTGGCTCAGGAATTTGTCATTTAAAACAGAATGCCCCAACTTACAAATGCTGCCTTGTTTTTTCCCAGCAAGGAAGTACGATATGAGATAATAAGACTGCCTATCTCACTGACAGTCTCCCTGGGGGACCCCACATGGTGGTGTGTCTCTGGCACACTCACCTCCTTACCTGTGGAGAGGAGAAGAAGTAACCTTTCCTAGTGGCATGGCACTCAAGCCATGAGTCCTCCAGGGAAGGTGTTCTGGACACCACCAGCAGCAACAGGTCCTCTTCAGCTTGGTACCCCAGGACCACCTGCCCTGCAGAGCTCACCCCTCCGGATGAAGTGTGCCTGCAGCAACAGCCATGCTCAGCTACCTGGGCTCACGTTAGGGCCAAGGAAGGATGGGCACTTAAGGGAGGTGGGGTTGCAAATGGGGGAAGTCAAGGACCCTAGATATTTTGGAAAATATGGCATGGTGAATACACATCTCCTAGGGTCTCTGGGAAACTGCCTCTACCCCTATGCTTGAAGTATGTCAAGTTGCAAAGGACAGAGTGGCTTTTTCAAAGCACCTAGGTCTTATTGCACATAGAGGCTGAGACAGAAAAGGAAAGAAGAGTCACTCCCTCAGCCAGCTAGCTTGCCTACAGAAGATGTTTGTTAACAAGACATGTAAGTCTCTCTTTTTCTCCTCATGGGCCAAACTAGACTGGGGAATTGGAGAGGGAGGACTACAGTCTTTTGCTGTGCTAACAGCCCTGGGGAAGTCTCAGCAGAGGCACTGCACTTTTAGGGGCCAGTCTCTAGAGAAGATCACATATTGCCCTGCTCATTGCCTCCTGTTTTCCCTGGCATCCCTCTGCTCATTCTGAGCAGTGGTTCAACTGAAATACTCGTCAGTGGCCTGAAAAAATAACAACGATGACCAAGCCAGAAGCTTTGAAAAATCTATTGAGACTGATGTTCCCGCAGCCACCTTTGCAGAGACCACGAGAAACCTAAGAGAGGATGTTTAAAACACTATCACAGAATCACACAACAGTAGAGGTTGGAAGGGACCTCTGGAGATCATCCTGTCCAACCCCCCTGCCAAAGCAGTTTTGCGTAGGGAGGGTTGCACAGGAATGCTTCCAGGCGGATTTTGAGTCTTCAGAGAAGGAGACTCCACAACCTCTCCGGGCAGCCTGTTCCAGAGTTCCGTCACCTCACAGTAATTAAGTTTTTCCCGATGCTGGTGTGGAGCCTCCTGTGTTAGACCTGTTAAGCTCCTGTTAAACCTCCCATTTGTGCCTGTTGCCTCTCATCCTAACACTGGGCGCGGCTGAAGGGAGACTGGGCCCATCCCCTTGACACCCACCCGTCAGATGTTTATAAACATTGATCAGTTCCCCTCTCAGCCCTCTCTTCTCCAGGCTAAACAGCCCCAGGGCTCTCAGCCTTTCCTTGTAAGAGAGATGTTCGAGTCCCTTAATCATCCTCATAGTCCTGTCTCCAGTAGTTCCCTGTCTGTCTTGAACTGGGGAGCACAGAACTGGGCACAATACCGAGATATGGCCTGACTAGGGAAGAGTGGAGACAGAGGAGAACCTCCCTCAACCTGCTGGTTACACTGTTCTTAATGCACCCCTGCATTTACATATATACATATACAAATATAGATAAGTGTATGCTATAGGGCACAATTAAAAAAACTTTTCAAAAATAGAAAAAACCTGTTTGCTTATCATTCATTAAAACCATTCACCTATCTCTACTGTTACATCTTCATGTCAACTACTTCCAACTCCTTCCTCCTATGATTAAGGTGGGGAAATTTGTAAGGCAAATGAATAGCAGAACAATGATACAGGAAATATATTTCATTATTCCTACAAGCTTGAATTTTTAACAGAAAACTTTTTTTTAATGTATTTGCCATCTGCTAGCAATTTAGCTGTTGCAGAGCAGAGCAAACAACGGTGTACACAATGTGCTTATTGTGTGTGATGATTTTTTTCTTAATTGCTCCCTAAGTAGTGGCTGCGTGACTAAAATGCAAAATGCTCTAATGGGCTACGCATTACCCGAGGGGCACTGGTTACCCTCTTGGTAGAAAGACAAACAGTTGGGAGACTAGAGAGACATTCTCTGCTTGTGAAAGGAGACTTTGACTGAACTCACTTTCATGCACTCATGTTCCTGAGCTCAGCTTTTGGATTTGAGGGATGAAGTTCTCTGTCAGCTGGCTACTTTTAGCAAAAGACTGAATCTCACAGACCATTCAGTTTTATGCCTTTTAGTCACTAACCTGACTCCCCCAAAATCAATAAAGCAGCTTTTTCTAGATTCTGCCACACCTGCACACCCGTGGACAGTCAGAGCAGCACAAAGGAGCCCAAATACCTGTGGAGTTAGTTTCCCAACCCTCTGTGTTATTGGCTCGTTAATCACAACTTCTACTTTGCAGGCATCCTTCTCTCTGGGGATGGAAAACTTGAGGTCATCTTCTGACAGGAAGACAGACTGTCCCTTCACCACTTTCACCCCAAGGTTGACACTAATGAAGGAGGCGCATACAACTCTTAGTACAGCAGGCAGCAGTAGAAACAACCAGCTTTTCTCAAAAGGCTTCATATTATAAGGGGATGCCAGCTCTTTTCCACCAGCAAAAATGTTCTTAAGAAAATAAGTTTTCTCTTCCTCCACAAGCAGGTTTTCACCATATAAACAAGGACCAAAATGTTAGTTGCAGGTAACCCTTGGATGCACCCCTTGACTGAAATTTGGACAAAGGCCTTTCAAAATATCCTTGGGTTTTTAAAAAATTCATTGGTCAAGCCTGACAAAATGATGAATGTGTCCTCAGAGTACTGTTAAGGTTTGTTGATCCTGAAAAAAGAAAAAAAGGAAAATTGATATAAGGCATTGAGCAACTATTGGGGAAAACATAACCACATAAAATATTTTTGCCTTTTCTTACAATTGCAGTTCATTTCAAGCAGCTTAACTTCACCTTTAAATACGATTAAGAGCAAACATGCTCTGAAAAGTAGCTATGTCAATGAGACTTCTCCCTCAACAAATTGGCTCTTAACCTGAACTTTAGGCACCTTTGATCCACATGCACAAGCAAACACTTGCTGTGTACGATCCTTTGTTTCTGGCCTTTCTTACAGCCTAGATATTAATAAAAGGGTGTGAGCATCCAAGTAATTTGAAAGTGTAGGAGTAGGCATTTATCCAGATTAAATATACCTGAAAGTGCAAATAATGGGAGTGGCCCTTTGCTGAATCTATTTTTGCTTTGCCATTGAAAGTGGGGGAAAAATTTCAAACTTTAGTTGAAAACACCTTGCACCGCCTCTCTACTCTTGCTGCTATGGCCAGTAACTATACAGGACATCAACATAGAAACATGTGATATGGCACAACAAAGTTGTTTTTTTTTATTTTTCACCAAAAAAACCCCTGTAATCATTCTGAGGCAAATTCAGCGAAAGTAAGGAACAAAAGATAATATGGAAAAAAAATTACACAAGCTTCTCGTGCCCCCAGTTACATCTCAAAAGGTTCCTTCTAATGTATATTTTTCTATAGTTTTGTGACCCTACAGGTCTCTTACTTTTACAGTTAATCTTCCACCTTTCATGTTATAAACTCTTAAGAAAAGCGTAGTTCTTCTGACTTTCAACAAGCACTATGAAATACTTACAAGACGCTAATTTCTACAGCCTTCCAAAGTAACAGAATCAATGGCCCAAAGAATAGGCAATGGTATTGATTTAATTAAATTTGGTAAGATCATAAGAATTTCAACATTCCTTCAGTTTCTTGTAAATTTTTAGTGCCCTTTGTATTTATTTGAGCAGTCTAATTTAACCCCAACCCTACCACCAACAGTAAGGTTTCCTAAAAGGAAATAACAAAACAAATCCACTTTTCTCTATTTTCTTCATTATTATTAACTGCCCAGTGTTCACTCTACTATTTCTGGCAGGATGACCTTCCGAACAGCCTACAACTGTATGCAGATATCCACTAGTTTTACATTTCACTTACAAATGACCAGCAGTTAAGAATTTCTCTAAAATTATTTACTTCCTAACAACACAGGACAGATCCACTCACTTCAGCTGAGATTCAACATTGAAGACATTGCGACTAGCAGGTGTTTAAAGTTGGTTTATGTTGACTATGCCACAAATCCTAACTCTGGTTTTCTGGCTTTCTATCTGAAAATCTTTATAAAATCTAAAATTATGCAGCCAGATCAGTCTGAACAAAGCCTGAGATAAAATGTAGAATTCTAGCCACAGAAAAGGGAATGAAATTCATGGTTGAAAGTGTTTTAACATATTCCATAAACAAATCAAAATCTCTATTCATTTGAAAAAAGTTTACAGATAACTTTTACTAAAATCCAGACATGTAAATGTGCCCAAAGTACTTGCTAATTTTTCTTTCTTTCTAGTGGGATGGGTATGCATAGCACTTCATTGAAACAAGCACATCTGAGACAGCACTCCGCTTCCTAAAATTCACAGTTTTGAAACACAGTCTGCAATCCCATAAAGGACAACTTTGAAAAGGGGGGAAGAAAACAGATTATGCTTTAGCCTCCAAGTGAGAAGGTATGGTTTGCAGCAAATGCACCCTTTTAACCTGAATATCTGACTGGGACTTATCACAGTGCACAGATTGTTAGCATTTATCAAATACAATCTGTGTTTCATTCAAATGCCAGCTGCAAAGCATGGAGAGATGTTCTCAGTGGAAGACCTCTGTTGCTGTGCCCTCTTCCTACTTCCTGCATCAAAGGGAAGATAGGGCAGAGGGAAGTGAAATAACTTTCTCAGCATACCACTCCTGTGACTTCAGGCATGCGAGGATCATTGGCCAGCAGGAAGCTACTGGCACAGGGAGTGTAACGGATTTTAAATCCTTTGACTCAAGCCTCTGATAAGAAGCAATCCATGAGTCAGTCTCAGCTAGTTTCAGAGAAGGGACTCAGATAAGAAGAAAATAATTAGGAATTTTATACTCTGACTAGGACTGGCAAAGTGCTAAGAGGCCGTCAGTGATTCTGAAGCACAAACTCCGTCATTTACAGCTCATGACAATGCAAATCAGCTATCAATGCCAGTAAATTCACACTCTTTAATACTGTGCTGGGGCACTGATTTACAGTGCAAAATGCCTAGGGCACCAGGTACCTTACGATGAATGATAAAATTAAAGCCTGGGCAGTTTTTACTTTCCACTCTCTTACCTGGATAGCTGCCACAAAAGCACGTTATAGTTCAGAGACAGCCTAATCACCAGTTCAGAAATGGCATTGGTTGGGCAGAATATTGTTCTCTTTACACCTTACGTATGTGCTTGCAAGAAGGAAAAGCCAGCTGTCGCTCTCCAACAGGCACTGCCAGAGGCATTAATGCAGTAACATTGGCACCTCGACTCTGATGAAGCCCAGGTCTATTCATTTCTGGTGCCTGCCCCATAAACCCTAGCATATATAGAATATATATAACCTCTGGCAGAGGCGATTGTTTCTTTGCTGCTTTTTCTTACTCTGCATCAAACACTAAGAGCAGAAAGGCTCCCAGATGAGCCAGGAGCATTTTGACCAATTCCATGGTCATTGTGTGAGCCATTCTCTGCTACAAAATTGGTCCCATGTTGTCACTGTGTATTACAGCCTTGCTCTGACTGCTTTTGCTTGCAGGCACTGCTTCTGTATCAATGTACACATTTTTTGCCCCATACATTCCAGCAACTGGGCCTTACTTGTCAGCTGCAGGGCTGTCTCCTTACACAGCCAAATGAAGACCTTGAGAAGTATAACTTCACTTTCTCAATCACTTATCCAATGACAGCAAAATGAAATGACAGGAGATCTTTGCAGCACATAATGACAATAAAATGAGAAGGTTTTGGAGTGAATGCCGTGAGATTAGCATTCTCCCCTCTGTGTAAAGAAGGCCATTGCTTCTGCAGAGAAACACTGTATTTCAGATATACTTAGAGGCTTAATTAAATAATGGTGTTCATAAAAAACACATTAGGAGAATCAGTATTTTTAAACTAAACTGTCCCCTCATTAACTTTCTAAGGGTCTGTTTCTATAGCAAAACACCTGAAACAGCTCCAGGTGTGCTGTGTGCCTACAAGCTCACAGAAAACTACCAGCTTCAGTTCCAGAGGTGAAATAGACATGTCAATTCAGTGATATATATTAGTTGTTACCCCTCAGTGCAGATAGAGCACATGATATATGAGGAGAGGTCAAGACAGCTGGGTTTGTTCAGCCTGAAGAAGAGAGGGCTTATTACTGTTTTCAGACATCTAACAGAGAATGCAGAGAGCCTGGCAGTGCACAGTGAAGGGACAAGATGCAACCCACAAAATTTGCACCAAGGGGAATTCGCATTAGGAAAAAAAAAAGCCACAGTGAGCATGGTCAGTGGAACAGATTTCCCAGAGGACTGTGGAGTCTCCACGCTCAGAGATTTAAAAAAAAAAAATTGATCAGGGCCTGAGTAGCCTGACATAATGTCTAAGCTGGACTTGGCATGAAAGCTGACTGTGCTGAAAGCAAGGAGTGTGAGCACTTGCCTGCAGAGGTCTTTTACACTCTGACTCATGTGATGACTCTGAGCTGAAATGACAGAGCTGTCTGGCTTTCAGGTCTCAAGATAATTACCCAATGCATTTTTGCAAAACCCTGCATTGTACCCCACAAACTGTCGAGTAATTACTAGAAGATCTAATACTGATATAAAAAACGTGGCCACAAACAAAGAGACATCCTTTACCATAATTATAGATAGACTTATCAAGCTGACCCTAGGATTTGGGAGTCTGGAACAGGAGTCTAGAAGGTGTGTCCAAGGCATTGTGCAAGGAGCACTCAGTGATGGGAACTCAGAGGAGCTCCTCGTCTGCTGGCAGACCCCTGCGCAGGCCTGCAGGTGAGCCCAGGGGAGAGGCTGAGGGAGAAGGGGCTGCTGAAGAGGCAGTGAATGTGACTCTGAAGGGTTTACAGAAGGATAGACCAGAATGAGGACAATGTAGGGGAGGCATACTGAGAACTTCAGATGTGGTTTGTTAAAAATTTCCTCCAAATGCCAGAAGAACTAGTTTTCCCTCAGGACTGCTGGTTCACGTGTGAGAAATGATACAGTGGCTAATTACAAACATTAGCATTCGCACTAAATACAACTGGTTTTCAAGAGTTTAAAAAAAAGAAACACTGCAAAAAGGGAACAAAACAACTCCCCAATTTGTCAAGTGTTTATTTGCTTCAGGAATCTGGAGAACTGTGGTAAGTCCCTAAAAGCATCCATGAGGTGTTGAAAGGTAAGTGTCCTTCCAACATCACATTCTGGAGAAAATATACATCTGTGTGAAGGACCCATACAGAGGTATACATACAAACACTCAGTTGTGCATCTCTACATCGATGCCAAGTAGATCTGCTATTGTAGGTAATTGTGGTGAATGGAGATTTA
>VZZY01008240.1:0-10269 GCA_013400335.1 Eurystomus gularis
TGCCCCCCCACCAGAACTGGCCCATGTCATGGGCATGACATCAGCATGGTGTAGAATAACCTGGCTCCACTAAAATTAACCCTGTCCTGGCCAAACCAGGACAAATCTTTACATTGTATATGCATTAAAAAGCCCTAAAACAGGTACTCAGCAGTTTGTTCTGTAGTTCTAACTTTTTCTGAGAAAAAACATATATTTTCTTCAAGATGAGAATGCCTATGTTTAGCTCTGATATTAAGCAGAGTTCAGCAAGTTCTAGCTTGTTTGGGAAAACTCCAAGCACCACTTTTTTGGCCATTCTTAAGTCATAGGGTTTTACTATGGAGAAGTCTGGATGCATTCACTTTTATTAAAGCTTTTGAAAAATTTCCTTTACAAACATCCATTCTTCGGTTTTAAATAGTTTTTACAAAACTGTAGTCTCTTGGACTAAAACAGATCCTTAAGCAAAAGCTTTTTTGCATAGCTTCTCTGTTCCTTCTCTAGCCCTTCCACTTTACAAGTTTTAACTTTTCCTGTAATGAAGTCCCTACTAACATTACTACAAACTTACCCAACACAAAGATGAAACAAAGAAACAATTCCATTTTTTTATTTCACTAAAAGACAAATTGGGATCACAAATAATGCTAATGAAAATATATGTAAAACAACTTGTTACTGCACTGTTCCAAAGAAGCCAGAGATCCTTCTGGCAAAAGTTATTCCAATGAACGGCAGGACAAGATAGTGGATCTTTCCATAAAGGACTTGCATACCATCACAACAGTCTCCTGACTGCTTACTTAATGAAAACACTAGACTCCTAACCCTGGCATTGCAGAGAGAATAGGATCATCATCAGTACTTATTTTTGCAAGCAAGTGCCAGAACTATATTAATTTCTGAAAAGCAATCTAAGAAAATGTAATTGTCCTTGTAACATTTGAGATATCAATACACAATAATCAGCTCTATTTTCTAATGTTTACCTGTCTGCCAATTTTGTTCTTTGTTCTTCATGTAGAGTTTCTAGAGAGGTGATGAATAATTTTTGCTTGGGCATTGATACGCTAGCATTAGGGTTATTCATTATTAATTTCTGCAAAGCTATGAAGTTTTTGTTTCTCAGCAGGTTGGGTTGTTTCATTGTACAATTTTCTGTTGCTAGGCAATTCAGAGGCTGAGGGCATTTTAGAACTCTCCTGAGCTTGCACATGTTCCTCTGAAGAAGCTGATAATTCATCTATTTCTAGTGAGTCTGAAAAAGAAAAAAAATACACAGTCATGTCAACAGAACAGCCTAAATTTAAAATGACTTTCAAGAACAAAATTTTTGTTGATTACTATGCAAATCCACCTAGTTTTTGAAACTATGTCTGGAAATGATAAAAACACTTCCAGACTAGTTCTCAGGTATCTATTTTTTTTTATTATTTATTTTGAAAAAGCTTACTTTTTTCAGTAAAATTTTACTTGCTTTGGAGTACTTTATATCTTTCCCACAACTGCAGACGGTGCTATCACCTTGTATACACATTACTAAATGTAAAAGGATCTTTGCTTAAGGAAAAATAATGCCTGTATGAACTACTGGAATAATCTGTAATACAAATTGCCTATAATAAATAGAATGGAGTCTCAAAATTAAATTTACTAAAGTGAAAAAACAATAACTCAACCTGATTGTATGCATGATGCTTAGTAAGGGGGAGAAAGTATCACGACTTAGTTCCAGCTGTGTTAAACATCTTCACTCTCAAGTCTTAGTGAGTTATTTTTACACAGTTTCACACAAACAGTTTTTAAGACTTTTGAAAGTACTGTCCTTCCTGATTCTCTAAATTGGTGAAGGCTAATTTTAAACCAAATTGCCACTAATGATTACTGATACCATATGTTCAAGTAAGAACTCTCTATGATGTTGTTAAACACAACTGGAAGCTGAACAGAAAGGTACTAATTAAGACATTTTGTTACTAGACAAAGTAACTGGAGTATGAGTTATCTTTTTGGAAACAAGCAAACACTACATTTCTTGGACCCGTGAAAGGATGAATCTTTGGAGGGATATTAAAAGAATCCACTAGGTGGTGCACAAGGCACAGAGGAGACAGGCAACGATCTGGAGCCCTAGAAACTCTTCAATTAAAAATAAAAGTCATGACAAAGAATTAAAAGAAACCCCAAAATCCGAGGTTAAAATTATTGATGACAAACCTCAGTGAAAAATACAGGGTACAAGCAAATTTCACCTCACTTTAGCAATGCAAGTTCACTTCTATACTCATTCACTGACTACACCTGGAGGAAAAAAGAATTCTCCTACTAAGTATATAAAGATTTTTTTCTTAAACCCTAGACTATATGTTGTTGCTAGAGAAGAGCAGGGAGAGTGTGAAGTATCTAATGTAATTGAGCTGAAACCCAGTGGTCACATCTGTTTCTCCTGTCAGAGGAGGAAGGAACCATAGGGGTTTGTGCACAGGTTCCATGTCATTTGTACTATATGATATGTGTCCATTATGTCTCTGAGGATTATGAGGTAGAAGAGATTTAACAATCTTAACAGAACTGTGAATTAATATCTAGCAGTTTCTATGACACCTTATACAAATAGATTTATTATACATTCTTTTTATTTATACATCCAACACCCAGTATTAGCTCAAGATCCTCTTTTGTGCAGCCCATGGGCATCTCTTCCTCCACAACACTACCTCCAGTTATTAGCTAAATTACCTAATGTTTACCAAAGACATTATCTTCCTGTACTCTGGAAGTACTCTCATGCACGCTACCTGATAAGCAAGAAGCACTTTTTGGCCAGTCTGCACGCAACTCTGAGCCAGCCACAACAGCTGTATGTAATGACTAAAGACTGCAGTCTTTTCTTCAGTAAAGACACTAATAAGAAAGCTCAAAAAAATTCCTTTTACCGGAAGACTGAATTTTATTTCTGTTTTGTTACAGAGATTAGATATTTCTCAGAGATACTAATGGCCACAGAATAATAAATTAGAAAACAACTATAGACACATGCTTCTTATATAGAATATAAAATAATAATTTTCACCTTGAACAAAGCAAGCAAAAAAATTAAAGTGCTAAATTGATACCTGGATGAGTTGTAAATTTAGCCTGGATGGTAGCTTTATCATAAGCTTCAGCTTCATCTTGAAGTTCTATATTTGGGTCTTTTTTAGACAAATCCTTAGTCTTACTTTTTGAAGATGTAACTTTGCTACTTCTTTTTCAGGTCCTTGTTTACTGTTGAGATGTTTAGCTGGTGAAGCGTTAGACAGACATTTATCCTGTGGCAAAGCACAAAAAGGAAATTTATGCTTGCTATAAAATAACTACAGATAATTTAATTTATGGATATACACTAGAATATGCAAGAGAAAAGAGTGCTAATGGGTCATCTAGACAATCCTCATTTTCGAAGCATGAAAAAATCATAGAATCACAGAATGGTTTGGGTTGGAATGTGGTATTTTTTTTAACAGAACTGAAATACAGCTTTTCAAAGTTGAGCCACTGACCAGGTACTCCACACTTATTGGTTGTTTGGGATTATAAGAAAACTAGGTGATAACAGATTGATAATTTTCTAATTTTATGCTACACTGTATATTTGCTTTCTTCCATAGATTGCTGACACAGTATGCTGCATTATTTTCTTATATCATGCAGTGTTAGCATTACTGCTGTTAAAATTATTTTCTGTTGATAGAGAGCATAAGTACACTGAACTCATGGTTGCCTGCAAAACACTAATACAATCTTCAGCAATTTCCACTAGACCGAAATTTCATACTCTAGGCATAGGGATTTAATGCAAAATTCCAAACCAGCTCCAAATACGGGTGATTAAATATAATGCAAATGTCTTATGCCATCTGTTTTTTTTTTAAAGCATCAAGAGCTAATTCTTATAAGGTATTTCATGTACCATTCTACTCACTTGAAGTTAAACACTTGCATTCTTTAAAGAATCAAGATCAAGTATTTACACTTGCATAGGATGTGTTACGAGACTTAATATTTTCTTAGCATAAGCTGAACTTCCGATTACAAAAGTATCAAGGAATATCTAAAAAAAATGTATTTGGAAACATGCTTGTTGAAATGGTTGCTAATGATTCTTCTCTCATCTGCCCCTGCTTTTTTTTCCAAAGGGAAATTATAAAATTCTGAAGATGTCAGCATTTTTGCAATATTCCACCTTAGACACTGTAACTATCAGGACAGGATATGCTGTATACCTTGTTGATACAAAATGCTAAGAAATCAATTCTGTTTGAATTTTTTTTCAAGACCACAGATCCTTTTGCTGTCATCTTTGATATTTATCATGGACTAATATGAACCTTTAAGTGCTCTTGCAATGTCCCCTCTCAAACTTTTGCTTTGAAATATAACTCTCCAAAGTCAGTATACAAACTTAGTCTCTCTGCCCAAAAAAACACAGACAGCAGCACAGTCTTCTTGGAAGTCTGTCACCTCTAGCAATGAAACATCAATCTCTTTCCTTACAGAGATCTGACAATTCCAAGTATTAGGGAAAAATCATGAGGATTGCTAAAAATTCAGGATCCAATTATCTTGAACTTAGAATTAGCTGGTAAAGCAGATATATAAGAAGACCATGCTATGCCAACTGTGAAGCACTTCCTGCATTAGTCTCCTTTTCCATGCAATTCTGCTTCATTTATTAGCAGTGGAACTGTCAGTCTTACTATCTAAAATGTTAAAGAAAAAGCTGGTGGTAAGACACACTTTGATCCTAAATAGTATGAAGCTTCTGACCTTCAAGTAATACCAAAAAAAAGCCCCTATACAAGTGTGACAAGTAAAGAAAGGTTCACCTGGAAAGAAGTATTTGAAAGAAGTATCTATTTCAGTTTTCGGTTTTGGCAAAGCATGTAGTATCATGCTGCTCAGTTCAATTGTGCCTTAAGTTACAAGCTAAACTTGCAAAAGCTGTGAGAGAGATGTCATCAACTCAGAAGAACCCAGCTTTGTAATGGTAGCTACCATTGTAGCTACCATTAGCGGTGGGAGGAAGATTTTATGACTACACACAAAACCCAAAACCAAACCATTAAGGAAAGATATAAGAAAGGGATAGACTAGGCCAAACTAATATGTAAGGCAAGATTAATCCAACAGTATCACAATATACCTCGGTTGTAACCTGAAATGCTCCTAGTTTTGAGCAAAAAACCAGGCTGACAAGAGAATAAAGGTGAATATCTCAGAAAGAAGTTCAGACATTTAAGATCATTTAATCTATAACAAAAATAAAGGTATTTTATAAGCCTACACATACAAAGTTGCAGGTTTTTTTTTTTCATGAAATCTGTGGTACCAAAACATCTGTGGGTACCAAACATCTAGTGGCAATACAAGCTTACTTATTTATTATCATTGCTTCCATACTTGAGAGGCAAGTCCAATCTCAGACTTCTTTTTTAAAAATATTTTTGCCATCAATTTTGCATGTATCAAGGAAATAAATAACTTTTGAAAATTTTAAACCTTAAAAACAGACTTCAAGTTCCAAACATGCACAAATTGTCTCAAAACAACAGTATCATCAGCAAGTGCCTTCATCACTTGAAAGTAAAGTTAGACAAATCCCAAACTTAACTCACATGTTAACCCAGGCACAGAACTTTAAGGTCTGCATGAATCTCAGTCTCACAAAAGCCAGAGAAATTACACTATCTTCCCCTTATTCACAGCTTTATTTACCAAGCTTGTTTTGTTTTGCTTTGCTTCCTGAAGATTTAACAATATATAGATCTAAGCTGACCTCATTATATGCACCTTCCTGAATGCACAGGTCAGGTTATATTGGGTAGAATTAAAAGGAAACACTGCTGATCTCCATCAGGTCACTAAGACTTCTGCTGCCAAGGTGATGACCACATTATTAGAGCTCATTCCTCTTTTCCCTGCAGGGGTCTCTCGCTAGAATGCAGCAACCAGAACACTCCTCTTTTAAAGCACAGAAGAATCCTGCTGTAACCAAAAGAGAAGAAAGGCAGTTGCAGCAGCAATGAGAAAGTGATAGTGTCCTCAGAACCTGAAATACCAGCAAATTCCTGTACTTAGTAATTCTACTAGGTCTAAATCCAATTTGTATCAAAGCAAAAACCCAAAGGGAAATCAGCAACAACAGTTTCCTGTCTGATATGTAAGACTAGGCCTAAGTTTGCATTATGGCTATGCTTCAGATTCTAACAAAACTTTAGAAGAAAATATTAAAATATCTGTATTGGTACCTTTACTGCAGAGCCTTTCTGAAGCAAAAATCCTTGCTTCACAGGATATTTCCAAGCTTCTAGCAAAGAGCACATCACAGGAGAGTGTAAGCTTTGTTCTCTGGATTGTAGTAAGATATTCATAGCTTCATAGCTATGGCAGGAACAATTTAGTTTTAATTAGAGGTCTGTCAGAAATTTCTTTGAGTCTATTCTCCTCTGTGTTCCAACCTCAATTTTATGAAATGGAGGAGTCAATAATTGTTCTTTCCTACTTCTTGTCTGTGTGATTGTTCACTGTGCATGATTCCACTAATCACAGAATCATAGAATCTTAGGGGTTGGAAGGGACATTTAGAGATCATCAAGTCCAACCCCCCTGTCAAAGCAGGATCACCTAGGGCAGGCCACACAGGAATGCATCCAGGTGGGTTTGAAAGTCTCCAGAGAAGGAGACTCCACAACCTTTCTGGGCAGCCTGTTCCAGTGCTCCATCACCCTCACAGTAAAGAAGTTTCTCCTCATGTTGAGGTGAAACTTCCTATGTACTTGCTACTCATTATTCCTTGTCCTATTACTAGGCACCACAGAAAAGAGAGCCTTATTTTCTCCAGACTAAACAGCCCCAGTTCTCTCAGCCTTTCTTCATAGGAGAGATGTTCAAGTCTCTTAATCATCCTTGTAGCCCTCCATTGGACTCTCTCCAGTAGACCCCTGTCTCTCTTGAATTGGGGATCCCAAAACTGGTACAGTATTCCAAGTGTTGTCTCACCAGGGCAGAGTTAAGGGGAGAAGAACTTCCCTAGTCCTGCTGGACACCGTTGGCCCTCTTGGCCACAAGGGCACATTGCTGCCCCATTGATAACTTACTATCCACCAGGACTCCAAGGTCTTTCTCTATGAAGCTTCTTTCCAGCAGGACGACCTCTAATCTGTACTGGTGCCTGGTGTTATTCCTCCCCAGATGCAGGACTCTACACTTGTCCTTACTGAACTTCATGAGGTTCACCTTTGCCCAGCTCTCTAGCCTGTCTAGGTCTTGCTGGATAGCAGCACAGCCTTCTGGTGTGTCAGCCACCCCTCCCTGTTTTGTATCATTACAACTTAAGAATAGGATTAAAATGAAAGGCAATAATGTATTAGAAAATTTTCCAACATCATTTTGAGAGAAGAAATGAAATTTTAAATACTAAGTTGTATGTAACTAGCTTGTATCTTAATTAGAATCATAAAATAACTCAGGATGTAAGGGTCCTTTGCACCCCTTGTAAGGGTCCTTCTACGTTGTCCAAACTTCTGCTTGAATGAGCTCTAACTTCAATGTCAGACAAAGCTGCACAGTGTTCCATTCAGTGATATTTTGAAAGACCTCCCTGACACTGGGGACAAAGACATCCAGCGGGCATTGTCTTTGTTGCCACAGAAGTGTTAGCTGACTCTTGTCCTTTTACTGTGTATATTTGTGAAAAGCTTGGCTTCATCTTCTCTATATGCCCCATTAAGTAGTGGAAAATAGCAACTAAATTCTCCTTCTGCTCCCCTTTCCCCAACACTTCTCCAGGGTAACAAAACCAGATCTCTCAGCTTGTTCCTTGTATGTTACATGCTCCTGGCCCATATTATCTTAGAAGCCCTCCCCTCCACTTTCTCCAGTTTCATAACCTCTCTTTTCCTGGGGAACCCCAAAGTGGAACACAGTGTTCTAGATGCTGCCGCATAAGTGTTAAGTAGAGGACAATAATTGCTGCTCTTAATCTGATCTTGTTAATGAAGCCCAACATGTTCTGCCCTCATGTTCAGCTCACTATCGAGCAGGAGCCCAAATTTTATGCAGAGCTGGTATGCAACCAGTCAGACCCTGCATCTGTTGCAGGGCATTATTCTACCCAAAGTACAGGACTTTGCTTTTGTCTTTGCTGAACTTAATGATGTCGGCCAACTCCTCAGGCCTGGTAAGGCTCCATTACAGGACCTTTCCAGACAAGTGCACTTTGTTCTTTGCTATACATTTGTAAATACCAAATTCCTTGTTATCTAGAAATGATCTTGTTGCTTTGGAATGGGAATAGGAAAAGTAATGTAAGTTTACCCAGAACACACTTACTCAGAATAACTTGCTCCCTTAAATAACTTCTTTGAAGATATCTATAGAAACATATTAACAAGCAAAAAAGCAGTTGGAACTGAAGGTGAAAGCCCTAAAGTCTATGGGTCCACTTTAGCCACCTAAGCTTGATCGTGCTGAGGAATTTAGGTTAATGCACACTAAATGACGGTGAACTTAGATAGTTTTTTCTTGTTCCACAATTTTCTGACTGCCTGTCTAGAAAAACAAGCTCTTAAGAGGAACAAGAAGAACAGATGTATTAGGGTCTCTATAGACTCCCCATGTGAGTTCTACATACAATGCATGCTGAAGAGTAATTTCAGCTGAATAGAAACCAGAGAGCAGAACTTCTTGGAAGGCTTATTTTGTTAACTTCCTATAGGCTCCCCATAGCTTTAAAGAATGGAGGCTGATGAAAGTATTTCAGAAAGCACAGAACTGGTAGAAAGGACACACAAAGCCTTTATGTTATTCACAAGTAATTAATTGTAAGAGATCTTTAAAAATGCAAGACTAGAAATGGAATGAGTTAACCATCTCCACAATTAAAATCAGATGGCTAAAATAAGTCTACTAATTTAGACCTATTAATGGCAGGACAGCCCACCTGAGAACAGCTCTGAAAGCTGTAACAATGTGCTAGGTAAGGAGGAGACAGAGAAGCATCGCTAAACTGAAAAACAGGCAAGTTAACAGTTGCATTATACCTGTGTTTATGTGAGCATACAAATAAAAAAAAATATAAAGTTATAACAATAAATTTCTCTGAAATGTGTAAAGACAAAATACTACAATTACTGTAATTGTAACTGCTATAATCTAGTCCTGTATCTTGACATAACAAAATGATAGTACCAAAGGTGACATTTGAAATATAATACAAAATTATTTTTATTGCCAGAAGAGCAATTAAAGGCATATATATTGTTACATAAATAAAAAGAACCAACACAATGGAAGTTTAAATCCAACTGAACTACATTCAAACCAGGTATTTCAAAACAACAAAACCACTCTGAATAGATCAGAAATCCCTTCTCCTCTCTGCTAACCAGTGGTATTCAATTCCCAAAATGCTTACAAACCCATTCCAGGTTTAGAAACAAGCTGGCAGGAACATAGGATGCTGGTGTTGAAAGTAATGTTCTAATGAGCTCACAAATTATAAATAAACATCAAAAGACTACCTGGAAACATATGATGCCAAATGAAAAGGTGCCAGCAAAAGTAAATTAATGCACAAGAAGATGACAAGACTTATTAGATATATCTCTGGTCATATCTATGCTGCTGAGCATGCTACAAGACAGCTATTTTTAAATGAGACATGTGATGTACCAGAAATATGCTAGCCACTGAAGCATGAGCTGTATGTAAACCAGTTCACCATGCTGAGAGGCAATAGTACTATAGTTATGTGTAACAATCTTTCTAAATAATTATGCCAAGGTTTAGGTCCAGAGCTGTCCACTAGACTTACAACAAACACTCTCTGTTAACACCTATCCCTCTCCAAAGGGGAAGAGAAAGGGAGTAAGGGGGAGAGACCTACGGGTTAGAAAAGAAAACTGAAACAGCTTTAATGAGGATAATAGAAATAATAAAATGGAATATATACAAATATGTACAAAACCAGCATCAAACCCACCGCCCCTGATGGCAATTAAGGGAAACATTACACCCATTGTCGCGATCCGCCCACAAGGGGTCACGGGTCCGCCTACAAGGGATGTGGTCCCACCCACCAGGGCCCCAGACCACTCCCCAAATGGAATCAAGGGCGAGGCACTTCTCTCCAAATCCACAACCAATTGTAGGAATCAGACACACCCCCTTATGAAAATATATGTTTATTTATACTAAGCCAAAGTCTATTCTATGAATAGACTGTCCAGAGAAGCTAACACTGGA
>VZZY01008244.1:0-50498 GCA_013400335.1 Eurystomus gularis
CAGGCGCCGCTTGCTCCGGGGCCGCGGTGGTTCGAGTCCCTCCCGAATTTTCATCACAAAAGCGCAAAAAAATTAGTAATTTTCTTTTCCCCCCTCCCCCCCACATTAACGTGATGTTTTCCTATTTAAAACGCTGCGGGGTTCTCAGAGGCGTTCTAGGGGATTTTTTTGCCAGCTTTTTCCCGTCGCCGAATTTGCCGAGCCGGCGGTGTTTTTATTTAAGGGTGAAATTTGCAAAGGGCCCTGCGTTGTGTTTGGTGTGGTCGGGCTGTAAATTCCACGCCGGCGCTGGCCGCGGCGTTGGGTACCTGGCCGCGCTGCCCTTCCCCGCACGCCGGGAAAAGAAAGGCTCTTGTGGCAGCCAGCGTGGAATCCTCGCACAGCTCGGCCGAGGCGCCTGGAAGCGCACAGGTCTCGGTAAATTATGGTGCTTTATGGCCAAGGGGTTCTTTGCTACCGGGGATCCACTTCAGCTTCTGCTGACAGCTAAGCGCCAGGGCATTGGCTGTGTTGTGAATATGAAGATTGATTCTGCTTTATATTGCATTATATTAGCCGGGATAAGGGGAATGATCCCGTCCTGCCCTCCCTCCCTCCTCACCGGCCTGCACTGTGCCTCCCTCAGCTCCTCACCCTTTTCCCCCCTCTGGCTTGTGTTTGTTTTCTGCCTTTCCCTAAACTTTCTGCCTGTCCTGCTCCGGCTCCAGCCCCGCAGCCTGCCCGTGACGCTCGGACGTTTTGCAGCGGGCAGGTTTCAGTGTCGGAGGCAGGCGACAGTCCTGCGACCGCTCGACTTGCAGAGGGCTCAGCCTCGCTGTGCTGAAAGGCGAGGGTAGCGGAGCACATGTCAGAGGTGAGCTGCGAAGAAAAACCCCGCTCCTTTCAGCGGCGGGATCGCTGGCACGGGGCGCTTGCTGAGGCCGCCGCCGTGGCGGAGGCGAGAGGGAAGCTGACGGGAGACCCGGTGATCTGAAACGTCCCAGGGTGTTTCAGTGGCAACTTGTAAGTTGGGATCCTGCCTTTGTGCCGTGCGTAGTCGAGCCAAGTTTGCAAGTTACCGCTTTTGTGAAATCGCGGAGAACCAACAAAGAGCGAAGGCGTCCGTCCGCCTGCCCAAAGGCAAGATCCTGGCAGCGCGGGAGCGACAGGGTTGATGCACCGCGTGATTGATGGAGATGATCCACACCCCCACCAAAAACTGGTCCCGGAGGGAGACCTTCACTCGCGGTCTCCCAGCTGAGGTGAAGTGTCCGTGTGGGCTTTAGTTAGCGTGCTAAACCAAAGAAAACGTGAAAATACATTCTAGCCTGTGTTCTGCGAGCTGGCTTTGTAGGGAACGGCTCAAACAATTCTGAACTGGAAGGGTGAACGGTCTGAGATGCAGTTAAAGCAGAGGCCCCCCCCACCCTGGTGCTCTGCATTGTCTTGGGGTCTTAAATCTGCCCGCAACTGGGTCATGCGCTGGTATTTAATTCTTTTTAATCAGAACCAAAGTTTACCGCAGTGTTGGCGGTGAGGATTGCCGTGATGGCTTTATCGCTACCTTCTCCGTGAGAAGGACGGGAGGTGAGGAGGGAGACTGTAGCCTGCAAGTAAAGTGTAGCCGCAGTCATGTCTCTTCTGAAATAAGTAATGCGGTATTTGTGTCGTTTTTATACTGAATTATGCATTTTTTAAATATTTCAGTAGTTTTCAGTACAGTCAGCGAGGACTTTGTGAGACTGGTCGTGAGAGAACACGTAGAGGAGTCCTCGGTTTGGGCAGAGCAACTCTGTCACGTTCCTGCAAGGGTTAATGAATGCATCACATTTTTAAAAGCCTCTCTCTCCCTTGCGCTTAGGGTTAGGAGCTGAGGATTTTAGTTTTTTCCTGTGAGGTATTTACCATGTACAAAGCAAATCACTGAGCTTACTGAATTTAGCCTGACATTTCTTTTTTGACATTTTAACATTTTAAAAAGCGCTGCATAATACATGTAAGAGCTTTACAGATATTAATAGAAACGTGCATTCTTAGAGGCAACCACAAGGTAGCATGGTTTTCATAAAGAAACTGCCACTTATTTCTTTAATTAGTTCAAAGAAAAATGATACCCAAAGTTCTGCCGAAGCCCCTCCGGTAAAATACCAAGAGAAGCAAGTGAGAGCCTCCTGACTGTATTTTGTTGTGTTTTACCCATTCTCTGAGGTGTCCCCTGGAAGTGTTAACGTGGCATTCCTGGTGCTCGCTCACATCTGTTGCATACCTGTGTGACAGTCTGTCTCTCTGCGCGCCCACCAGCGGGAATCAAAAACTGATTTGCGCCTTTGGGTTGTTTTTTTTTAACAGCTCTTTTTTACTGCCTAAAAATCCCTCAGATCTGTAATTTGATTAAGCCTCCATTAGGACGCTGCTGTACCTGAGGTGCTGGTTATTCTCAGGGAGACAGAAATGAAAATATATTCATTCTTGCAGTCTTAAAATATTTGGAGAATTGCAATTATTTCCCAAAGGAATGACATGTTATTAGGTCCTGGATTGTGTTGATAGACGGTTTGGTTTTTGGTTTTTTTTTTTTTCTTTAAAAATCATTCGTGTGGGTAGGGACACGCGTTTAGAATGCATGCACGTATGTGCATACACGTATGCATCTCTTTATTTATTTATTTCTGTAAGCCCAACAGAAACAATGATAGCTGCCAACCAAACCCGAATTTACTGTCACCACAAACCCTAAACAGCATTCATTTACTAGTAAAGCCTAATGGCATACATGATGGTTTGCCAGATTTGTGGCCTTTGTGAGGCTTATAAGCAGGACTGACTTGGGAAGATCATAAAACTTAATGAACTTCTCGACTGCAGGAGGTGTCCGCAGGGGAAGAGAAAGGCCTGCTTGGCTGGTTGGGCTGCTGGAACTATTTTTTATGTTTAAAGAGAGAGGAGGAAAATGTTCATGAGAACGTTCTCCACTTGCACAGAATTTTGTTTTAAAGAATGAAGAAAAAAAAAAAAAAAGAGGTATGAAAAGCAGACAAATAGTGGCGTTAACCACGGGGTTAATTTCTTGCTGTTCCCCACGTAAGCTAAAACCTTTATTTTTATTGCTACAACTGTAAATAGCCGTGCGATGCCATTCCGATGATTAAAGGGCTGTATCGTGCCCTTACTTGCTGCAAAGCTCCTTATTGATGAAAATGGCCCAACTCTTAGGAACGCCCCTTGTCAATATGCTGGAAAATCTGTAAACCGCGGGTTGGAAGCTCGTTTGGGAAGGACTCGCTTTTTGCCTGGTCTGCCAGCAGAATTTGAAAATGTTAACCCCTTTCGTCACCGAGGTTGTTTAGAAGCCGAAGCACAGGACTCTTCCCTCGCATCAGGCAGATTTCAACTTCCCGGCGTTTGTAAGCGATCACGTAGTGCCAACAACTTGCAATAATGCAGAATAATCTGCGGTCCTGCCCGAACGTCGCAGGATCCGAACGGAACAATGAAATGGCACTGATAGCAAACATCCACAGAGATGTGTCTGTGTGTGGACCTGTCTAGGTTGGCTGTTTTCTAAATGTCAGCTGGGATGTTATTGTTACTCAGTTTAGCTATTTAAAATATTTACATGCAGCCCCGATGGTTTTTTTTTCAAGCTGCTAAATACGTATTTTTGACTTACCCCGACTCCATGGGGAGGGAAGCATTCTATATGTATGTGCCTACATCTGTTCTTCAGTTGAAATTATTTAGCTTTTGTTTCCTTTCTCCTGCTTCAGCATCCCCCGTTTTTCACTGAACCGCTGGTTATACTTCTAGGCGGTATTTTTTTTTCTAATTGTCAGCAAATGTATTACAAACGATGAGGTGAAGTAGAAGGTTAGGTCATTTACACTGTCCTTATGGCAATGACATTGCCTCTCTGCGTAAATATCCTACTAGGAGAAAAGAAATTGAATAAAGTATCCTGTCATTTGCTCATCTGCTTCAAACCTGGGCATTGTCAAAATTCTGTTTCTTTGGTGGATCTCTAGCAGGTACTTCTCTGGTTAAGAAAACAGGCGACTTTGGGGATTATTGTCATTAGAGAAATTCATGATACTTTGTCTTGCGGAACCTGTAACTACGCCGTACCTTTAGCCCTCACCATTGTTAGTGCTCCTTGCTAGACTGAAATATTTAAATAACTATCTCCACGTCGATGACCAGGATCACTGTTTTCAGGTCTTTTTTTTTTTTTTTTTTCCTTTTTTCCCCCCTCCATAGAGGATAAATTTGGACCTACTTGTCAATACCAATTTAACTAAGAGCAGGGATTTATTTTATTTTATAGCTATTTTTCATGTCCTTCATTTTATTTTTGAGTTTGACACATTTGGTTGCTGATCTGAAAATACTGAATTATATGAGTTACCATGTGGTGTATTTTAGCATGCTTGTTGTAAGTTAAGGAATTTTTGCATTCGGAGATAAATTATTATAATAGCATGTAGTGAATGCAAAAGAGTCCCCCTCTTTTTTTTTTTTCCCCCCAGGTTTTAACACATTTATCAAGCTCTATTCCTACAGCTTTCAATGAAAAAGTTGTATAATATGGATATTATCCTGTCTTTTTTCAATTTAAATATTGATTTGTGTGAAACATTAATATAATGATATTTGCAGCCTACCGTAGACAAATATAAGCAGAATTAGACATGCTAAATTGTTACAAATGTAATGCAATATTTAAATATATATGAGGGCTGTATTAATAATTATATAGCAGAGCGCGAGAGAGTCCGGTTTGTATCTGCCCTGGGTTTTCAGGCTGTTTTTCAATTCCTTGCACATCATGCACATGACAGTTGGATGAATATTTTTGTGAATAGCAGGGATGAATACTGAGTCCGTGCGCTGGCGAGTCCCAATCAGCGGAGCCCCGAGTGGAGCTTTCCCATCCTGGTATCGTTGGTAGAATTAGATGTAGCTGTTTGTATTCCCTGAATTGACACCCTGAGAAGAATGCTTTGTTTGTTTTCTCAGCAGTCATGTTTAATGCTATTCGCTTATCAAGGTGATCAGCATGGTTCAGATAACACACGCCTGACACAGCCTGCCTTTTTTCACCAGCATGTTGACCTTTTGTCACATTTGCTTTTCTCTGGTAGGCAATTCATGTCTTTAAGTATGAATGGAGTAAATAATTCACATCAATATTTAATATAAATTATTAAAGTTTCTGTCAGCTCTTATAGTTCATGCTTTTATAAAGTTGGAGCAGTTCATCAGGCAAGCAGATGAATTGTGCTTCTCAGCTGGACACTCGAGCTCCTCCATAATGCTGTCTGTACAGTGGGAGTAAACAGGGAATTAAATATGAAAGGAAATGAAGCCTGGTCCTTCGGCGCTATATATTTTTCAATAATGCACATTCTTTAGGAAGGCTGAAAGTACTAGATAAATATCCGTTGTAATTTATTTTGCTATTCCCATACTTTGGTTTTGTTTTTTTTCTTCCCACTTCACGTTGCAAACAGAAGCGTTGACCGTCCCTCTGACCCCAGCGTTTCCCCTACTCTTTGTTATTAGCTCCCGTCAGTGCCCGGCCCCCTGCTCGGCTTAGGGTGGGGGTACCGGTGCCGGGCCTTGGGGCAGGGGTCTTTTCCCCCTTAATGTTCCTTTTCTGTTTTTTTAAAGCTTGATGGGGAGCACTAAGATGAAGTTGCGGGGTTTTTTAGTCCTTGTTTATAAATGACAGTTTATATTTTGCAAAGTGACCTGTGACTGAAAGCAGATTCTGTAAATATTTTTGGAAGAAGCAGTGGTCTGATGTCAGCTTGTGACAGCTACGGTGTGTTTATTGCTTCAGGAGCGGGGTAAAAATAGCATGTTTTGCATAAAAGCATATAGGAAAAATCATTGCGTGCTTACTTTTAATTTTATACTATTTTAGGTATTTTAATTCTTCCATTAACGATCAGTTGGAGGCATGTTGCACAGTCATGTGAACTTGCAGCAATGTATGAATCACTGAATATCACACGTCCTACAAATCAATCACTTGGGAAGGGGGGTGGGTCCGTATCGTGTGATTACAGGTCAAAACCTTTTGCTATACTTAAGTCATGCATCAACATTTAAAGCTCATCCCTCCTTCCTCATTGTCCAGCAGGTGGCTTTTCCATATCTTATTTAATTTTTAATTATTTATTGTAAGTGTAAAATGGAATTTAATAATATTATCCCGATGGCGTTTTTTTAGAAGAACAACCGTTTTCCAGTATCTCCTGATGGGTGTGATGGGGTCAATGATGGCATCTAGAGATCTTCAAGTATACAACCTAAATTAAGATTCTAAACAGGCATTACAGATGCTGGTAACTTTGGCAATTATCATTTTGTTTGGTGAACAGTAGTAAAACAGTGTGCGGTAAAAGTGTTTAGAGAGAGAGGATAAATAAATTGAACAGTTTTGCAATGCAAAGTGGTTTGTGGTGTTTTTGAGGATTTCTTGGCTCTTGCTTAACTGCTATTGTGAAGCCTGGAGCAGATTTTCCCATTGCTAATGCCCTAGAAGTATTAATTCACTTTGATATGCTAATTAGAGGGCATTATGCAAGAAATGAGATTAAGTGGCAGCATGAAGCCATTTGCCTGTCAGTAAATTGAGAGCTTTAGCATCAGGAGGAGCTTTGTTTTTTCTGAGTTTCTCTTGGTTTTGCATATAAATAAAATTGATTGAAAGGTCTAGAGAAGCTTCTAGAACATTGGTGGTTCTTTTTCTCCTTCTATGATTATTTAAACTTCATGTTAAAGCCTTTCTCTGAATATTAATTGATCTAATGGGAGATACTGCACATGAAGAATTTCATTGTATTCTCAGTTACTGTATCTTAACAAAAGGAAAGTATTAGAATTCTTTGTGTCATCTGATTTTCGTGGTGTTATTTTAGATATATCTTACAGCTTTGTGCTATAACCTCTCTGGCTGCTGGCAGCTCCTGTGCTGGGAACGGTACCTGCGTGGAGGTATTTTTGCCAGTTCTGCTGGTTTTGGGGGTGGGATAAGGAGGGCCTGACCAGCTGAAGTCCAAGGGTCGGCTCGGATTCCTGGCCGATGCGGCCCTGGACGTTTATCACCCCCACTCACTCGCCGCATTTCCCATCATTTCTTATGTAAATCACGCGTATCTTTTCCTCCATGTAGGAAGGAAGGGGTTGTAATACTGACCATAGATTTTATTCAACTGCCAGAAATTGTGTTAAAGTAACATTAAGGGATTGACTTACAGCCGTAAGAGCAAGCAAATTTGGAGTTAATAGTTAAACTCTGCCCTTAACTCAACTCATTGAACCTATTTATTAGAGCATATATGATACGTAAGATCACTGTGCTGAGACCTCTGTGGTATTAGGACTCTCCAGGATGACTCAAAGACGAGAGTTTCTGATTTAGTTCAAATTTTCCTCTGGTTTTGGGTTGGTTTTTTTTTTTTGTGTGTGTACGTGGTTTTTATTCAGCCTCGGAATTACTTTTACTACAGTATTGTGGTTAGTTTTCTTTTTATAATACTGTTTTAAAAAAATACCACAGAAGTAATTCTGGAAATTGAACAAAAAATTATCAAAAAATAAAACCTAAAGAAAACCGACCCAAGCCTCTCTAGTCCTCTTTGCCTGAGTGCCTGCAGAATGTTTGCAGTTTGCGTGCCCATCTCCTCCACAGATCGCTGGTGCAAAGTCAATCAGGGGAGTAGTGCTGGAGTGACAGGGCTTGTTATGAGCCCCAATAGTTATTTAAAAGAAAAGAAAAAGGATAAAAAACCGCCCCAGAGCTCCGTGCGGGGGCCGTTCATGCGAGATGCACATGCTCTCCCTGATCCTGGCAGCTGAAGTCTATCACTGTTGGGAAATTTTTAACATGAACCGCATAAGACACAAACCGCGGCGGTTTCCCCGAAGCCACAGGGGTTTTCACGTCAGCGCAGGACGACGGGCACGTGCGCTGCGGGTCCCTGCCCGCCGTCCCCTGCCCTCGGCACCCACGGGAGCTGCCAGCCCTCTCCATCCGCCCTCCCTGCTCTTCGCCAACAAAGAATCCGTGCCGTGCTTTTCATTTGAAGCCTGATGTCCCTGGTTGTCCTTAGTTCCCAAGAGCTCCTGAAGCGGTTGGCCCAAAGAAGCCAATCAGGAATTTATAACCCAAAAACTGTAGTTACCACAGTGAACCGCTTTGATACTGGCAAGAACAAAACAGCACCTGAAACTGTGAAATCGGTTCCCCTCGCAGAAAGCGAGAGGAAGCATTGCTGGTCTCCAGCTGCTAATTTTGAGTTTCACGTTCTTGAACAAAAGAACTAAACGCTGGAAGTGTCCTGTGGCCAACCATAACTTTCTCAGTACCCACAGACCCGCGTCGTTTGGGGAGGAGAGGGTGCTGAGGTGCTCTGGGGTTGAGTCCTGCTGCTGCTCTTGACTTGGGATGAGAAGAGCCTTCCTCCCGCTCAAGTGAGGAGAGATCTGGTGACCTTGGTGGGGGCAAATCCAGGGCTTGGCCACTGCCTCCCCGAAGGGAATGCAAGGGCTGGCTTTTCCTGTCTTTGAAATCTACCAGATGTTTCTGGTGAAGATTGTGCTAAGTTGGTGCTATGTGTTGAAAGGGAATAATGTTACCAAGTATTGGGTAGAATTAAGATTGTTACGTAAGAAGCAATCTATTAGCACTATTTACAGTATCCACTTCATTCCAATCACGGTGAGCCTAAGTGGAGTCTTACCTCCTGGAGATGAAGAGATTAGGCTTTCCTCAGACTTCTACTTTCCTTGGCGTTAATTAGGAATGTTTGTTTTTTTCATTCATGGTTAAGACCTCTAGCAAAAGGGTATCGGGGTTTTCTGACCTGGTATTTGGTTTGCTTAGCACAGGAGAATGTTTGCTCACCGTGGATGGATGGGATCCCCGCTTTTCCGAAGCGATGGCTGTTTGCAGGCAGGAGGGCACACTTGAAAGGGTGTTTAAAGCAAGCTCTCATGTATTAGTTGATTAAAGAAGGAAGTGTGCTTTTAGTGAGGTTTGTAATTACAGAACACCCAAATGTTTACTTATTTTCTTTCACGTGAGATCCTGGTGGCATGATTAACTGTCACTGGTAAGAACAAGTTACAGTAGATTGTGCAATGATTCTTATTTGACTTCAAGGATGTATTTATTACCATTTTTGAACAAATTATACTAACATGAAAAGTTGTGGAAATGATTGTGCACTAGATAAGGTGATACATTACAGGAGTGGTTGGGTTTATGGAGCTTTATGCCGAGGTTTTCTCAGGAATTATAGCACAGCCCTGTCACTATAAAACCCGGTGATACAGTTGGTAATAACGTGCAGTGGAGGTATTTTTAGGATTTCACTTGTTATTCAAATGGAGTGGGAACTATCAGTTTTTCTTCCTTGTATCTCTTTCCTTTGTACACTCTGGGTGGAGAGGGAAGAGGGGAGAGAAGCCTGAGGATGGCAGAGTGGGCGGCTGGGTGTGGGTACTGCCGGTACCGCGTCCCGCCGAGGTTCAGGCTGCTGGCAGCTCCTCGGGTGCCCGGCGCTCGGGTGGGACAGCCGGGGAAATTCGGCTATCCATACACAGCTGAGGAATTTTTTTTTTTTGGTGAATTATTTCTTACTTCCTCTCCACTTGTTAGGGCAGTGACGTGATATCGATATGGAGCTTGGGAACTTATTGACTTGTTGGTTCTTGACCTTTTGACTGTGACCAAGTATAGAAATTGAATGTCTGAAAATTAAATGATAGACTCTATATACATAAATTCTTGGATGTCAGTGTATTACATGAACTAATTTCGGTTTACCTAAATTTATGGCATTTTGTGTTCAATAAAGGAAATATTTCTTCCTTTCAATATACTGAGAGTCTAATAATATTGTAGTTGCTAGCACTAAACAAATCAATTTCCTTTTACTGACTGATTATCATAACAGCTGCTGTTTAATCACCCTGATTGTTATGTAACTTTTAAATCTCTGGTATTTTGGAGAGGAACAAGCAGCCTCCTCTTGCTGCGTAACGCCGTGATGTCACTGGTGCCGAACCGTGCGGCCGCGCCTTGCGAGGCCCCAGACTCCAGTTCTTATTTAGTTCAGTGATATTTAATGGGCTACGAACACTTGCTGAGCAAACTGCCTGCTTGTACGGAGACCCGGCACAACGCACCGTCCGCATCCTGCGTTCCCTGAAACAAAAAATGGGCATTTGTTTTTCCGCCCTAACAGCAGGGCTCGGTGGGGGCTGATGGAGACGCCGTGCCCCGGCCCCTGACGTCTGATGAAATTAGCCTATTGCTCCGCGCGTGCAGGCAGGGAGAGCAGCGATCCCGGCTTTGTAGCCGAGAGCAAAACTCAGGCCTCCAAAGCGGGGTGACCGAGCTGGGGATATTGCTGTCTGCGAGTGCCGCAGCGAGGCTGCGGTCAGCGCTAGTGTAAATATTTGTACAACGGCCGTGTTCTACAGACTCCGATTTAATGGTAGAAATGTGCCCCGAACGCCTGGGTAAATAGATGCTGAAGAACAGAAGCCCATTGACTGAAGAAACAATCGACTTCAGCCGCTTTGTTGCTGAAGTGGCCCCCAGCGCTGGGCAGTGCCCGGCGCGGGCGCGAGGCCGGACGGGGCGCGGGGAGCAGGCCTCGCTCCTCTCCGCGCACGGGAAGGGGAACTTGTCAATGGANTGATTTGGGGATTTTCTATGAATATGGCTTCACAAAACAGATGCTGTTTAAGAAAAGGGGGAACATAATTTTGTGGGCAATGAATTAAGTGTTTTTGTGGCCCTCTCATCCGTAGCTAGGAGCAGTTTGTGGACCGCGTCTGTGAACGCCGCTCATAATTGTTTTTCACACATAAGTTATGCAAATGAGCTTTTATGGCAACTGGCATAACAATTAGCATCCTCCAGCAATATTTTAGCAGGTTAATTGCAAAATTTCTAAATTGTACATCTGACTTGTTAATTAGGCATGACAGAGGTGGTAAAATAGTTATCTTCAGGCAGTGGCAGCCAGGAGCTGCTTGAAATGCAAAGAGCAACGATTGATTGGATTTGAGGGTTACAATTGTGGGAGCACTGCTGTTGTCAAGTGCCGCTGAGCAGCTCTGCTCCATCGGCTGCCTCAGAGCAAGAACCGCGTCGTTGCTGAGAGGATCCTGCCATTTACAAATCTGCTTTATTTAACTCTGAAACTCTCCAAATCCCGTCTGTGGGAAGCGCCCAGCTCCTGCCAGTTCCTCCATCTCAGGCCCACGTGAAGGGGCGAACCGTGGACCTGCAGTCCTAATTTAGATTTTATTTACAAACGAGGCTGGAAGTTTAGCCGCTGGCACAAATCAACAAACACTTTTTCTTTTAGCCCTGGTAAAAACGCCGTTACCTGTCCCCACACATTTACTGGGAATTCTGCCTTACTTTCCTTAAGCTGCAACCTTTGCTGCCCAATATTTTAATATGATGTTGATCACATTTTACAAGCTTTACTTCCTCAGCTTATTTCTCTTAAATCCTCGCTTTCCAATATCTTTGTGTGTCTTAGAATATTAATCGCATTAAAATACAAAAACCATGATATTTGCAATAATCCCTTTTTAGGCTCTCAGAGGTATGTCTGAATGATTAAAAAAAAAGATTGTAGCATGGGAGTCTCCATGCTGGTGATGTGTCCAAACATTTTTCCACCAGTACTGCCTGTAACAGACAATAATGTATTCCAGCAGAGGTGCCGTCTGTTTGGGTCATACTAACACAATTTTCCACCCCAGTATGTTCTAAGTACATTTTACTGTCTTTGGCTGCTGATTGTGATACAAGTGCAGATTTCGGAGCTATTTTAATATTTAATAACTTAAAGGGTGATAACAAACAGGAAAAAAAAAAGCCACTGAGCAAGTACCTTTGGGAGACAGAGAAGTGATCTCGCATGGCGGAAAGCTTTGTTCGGTTGTACCATTTGTCTTTAGTTTGCTGGTGGACTGTGTATTTTGTGGCTTAAATAAAGTCTGTCAAATTTTAGTACACGTATAGCACCTGCAAGCGAGAAGAAAATCAGCTTAAGCACGTGTGAAATTTCATGTCCTCTTTTTTCTCTATGTGCATTCTCTTGATTTAACCACATGGTTTTAAAAATTGGGATGTTATATTTTCATTTAAAAAGTAAATGTTCCTGCATGCGTAACTGTTCTAATATTTTACATTTTCTTGTGACATGTGTATATGGAGTAAGTGCCATTTATGATATGTTGTCATCAATAATTTTGTCACAGAGAATAAAAGCCTTTAAACTCATCCACCCACTGGAACGTTTTATCATATTTATTTTAAGAGATATGAAATTAGCAGAACAATTGAGCTCTTTGTATATGGGAGATGCAAATGTAACTGAATATTTACCTTTAATGAAGGGCAGCATAAATATCTCAGTATCAATAAATTATATGCAGTAGCAGAATATTCCATAGACACCTAATAAATAGTTCCAGTTTTCCCCAAGATTCCTGAACCGCGTAAGCTTTTAGGAGAGTTTAATTTACAGTCTGCAGTGAAATTGAATATTGGTTAACTTTTTGAAGCGGTCTATTGCAATTGGGAAGTACTGGTTTTTGACTAGAAGTGACCCACGTTTCCAAATCATTAAATTTACTGATTAAACGCTCGCTTACTGTGTTCAACAGTTTAAGGAAGAGTTTACTGCAGCAGTGCCTCGGTAGGTAATATTTGGAACGGAGTAACCATTTTAATGAGGTTCACGGAGAGAGATTTCAGCAGGGAACGTTTCAGGTGCGTTATGGCTTTTGTCTTGTCACGATGCACGTTTCTGTAGCATGAGAGAGAAGTTGCAGAGCAGCACTCACCTCGTTTACACCAATAGGAAACTCTGTCCTGAGCGCGAGCAGGGGCAGGCAGAGGCAGGCAGCCCGGCGTGCCGGGGCTTTGAGCAGGCCTGGTAAGTAAATATACTCCGCGGTTTAAATGTACATCACATTTTAACTGTCCTAATATTGATCATCCTATAGAGGAATTATATTGAAGTCTACTAGTTATTAGTGTAAAGAGGGTCAGATGCAGAGACTGGTACAAAGCAAGTGCTCTCGTGGTAATGATGCTGCTATTTATAGATCCCCATTTCATTAGTTGCAGAGTTTCAGGGAAGAGATTTTCTCTAGGGGAAATGGATACTTGAAGTTCATTTTCTTCCCGATGCACATTAAGGCAGAAACATGAACAACCTTCAGCGTAGGGCACACGATTACAAGATTTTGTCTGACCGTTTTCCCTGATGTCCGTGTGGCTGCGTGCGTGCAGCTGGGCAGTGGCGGGCGGGCGTTCCAGCCGAGCTTCCCTGCCACCTGCCTTTCACCGCCTTTTTTTCCACCCCCCCGAAGGAATTAATTTTAAAGGGTGCCACGCCAGTAAACGGAGCAGCATGAAAATGTTTTGCTTTCTAAAGCCAGCACATCTGGATCACCTGACTTGGAGCAGCCTTGCCGCGGCTGCCGCGCGCTGCGGCGCGGTTACGTGCAGCACCTCGGAAGGACCCTGTCGGCGGTTCCAAGCAGGGCTGTGCGTCCTGGTGTTTACTAATAAATACGAAAATTTCTCTGAGCACCTGAAAACTCAATTGTTTAAACATTCTTGCTTCCCTCCTGTGAAATTCGGGTAATCAGAGCTCCATACAATTTTTGTGCGCCTGCATTTCTAGCGCTTTCCTTCTTGGAATTCTGGACATCTTGAGTTATTTTTTTTTTCCTTTAAGAGAATATTTACTTAGTTAGTATTCACTTAATTAGAACTGACTGTTTAATGTTTTCTGGGAGGGTATTTATGGTATTTTCTTTGCCATATTTGCATTCCAGAAATTAAGTCCCCATGCCATTATTCGGCAAGCCTTTCATACATTAGAATGATGAATTGAAAGCAGAAATGGGAAAAAGACTGCAATGCAATGAAAATTTAATCAGCGTCTTCTGCTGCTTTAATAAGGCAAATAATTCTTATTGGCCGCTGCGTTAAGGTTTCTAATATTTAATTCATAACAAACCTTGCATTATTCTGCAGCAGCATCGACAGCTCCACTTTGCTGCCTGCCAACAGGCAACCATAAAAACTTAAAAGCAGATGTAAATGTCTAAAACAAGGAGAGTGATTGGATCTAAAGCGGTCAGAAAAAATCAACAGTATTGCCGGAGAGTTTGATAAATCTTTACACGCACTTTAGCAGTGTACAAATGATATTAATTAAACTCATTAGACACGTTGGCTTTAAGGATTCGAGGTGACTCTTTTGAAATACGCTGGTTTTGGTGGTCCCTGCAGGCCCCCAGCCTGCCCGCCGCGCGCGGGCCCTTGTCGCCGGCCGGCGTGAGCGGTGGTGTAATTCTGGAAGATGCCGTTAATTTTCATATTTAGTGTATCTGTTATATTGCAAAATTGTTGTCATTTGTCTTACGTCTGCATCTGACGCTGGAATTAAGCAGAATAACAAGAGCTCGTCCTCCCGGCGCTGGTTCAGCTCTCTCTTCCCAACAGTAACGCTAATTATTACAAAATACCGCGCCGCGGAAAGCCCGTGTAAGTTTTTTAAACCTCGTCCTAAAGCCTTTTTGTGTCCAGGAAGGCGGTTTGGAAAGGGGCGGTGAAATCCCCCGCTCCCAGTTTTGCACCGGAGAGCCAGGAGAACGCGCGCGGGTCGGTGGAACAGGCGGCGAGGCTCCCGGGGCCGGGTGTTTGTGCAGCGCGAGGCAGCCGCGGATGGCAACCTGCCAACGCTAGGTGCAAGCTCTTGTTACAGAGAAGGGTTGCGCCTGTTCTCATTTCTTCTTGAAATGGCTTAATTGGTGTCAGCACCCCAGGGATAAAGGCCTCTAACACTGAAATCCACACGATTCACCCTGTCTCTGCTCAGTGTAGGGAAACTGGTAACAACTGGTGGTGAATGAGGAGTGAACGGTGCTGTAACAATACTCGATGATGTTTGGGATGACAGAAATTAATACGCGCTTGCTTGAAGAAAGCAATGATTAATGGCAGCGAGCAAGGGAATGCTGTCCCTCCTTTAACTCCACTTTGATGGGGATTGAAAAGCAAAAGGCTGTTTTCATTCTCTCTCGAAAGCAGAGGTCACCCAGAGTACATTACAGCAATTTTTCCTCTCTGTTTTTTATTTCATAAATATTATGATAAGCGTAGATTAGATAGGTTTTGGTTCTGTTTTGTTTTTTTTCCACGGAGGTTTAAAAGGAGATTTTATGTCTGTTTGCTGTTTGTGCTCAACAAAGAAATCTGGTTTCTTCTGTTTACGTGTTAGATCGCTTTTTTTTGCGGTGGAATAATTGAGTATAATTAAGAATTTTAAAAGCTCACCGTCGCGTTGTTTTTTCTCGGGTTTTTACAGACGGAATTTTCATGGTCTTCATTTCCAAAGTGCTGACAGGTCACACTGAGGCGAGGAGTGTTGCCGACAAAAGAAAAAAAGGTTAAAAATCCAAGATTCCTCATTGAATTTTTGATGTAAATATATTTTGCAAGATCCTCGCACTTGTCAGCGGCTTTCTAAGCTATTTGATAAAGAATCTTTATTCTACCAGAAGACTGAAATAACACAACAGTGCTTTGGATAATGAATTCTTCATCTAAGCAGAACTTTAAAACAAAGTACAATGTTGGCATTTTTTTCTTTGAGTGAGAGGGCTGATACATCTTTGGGATCCGACAGGAAGACATAAATTAATAGAGTTCTGGAGATCAGTTTCTCATTAATAATCCATTTTGTCATGGTTCTTGGCATTGTCAGCCTAGTAGCTGGTTCATATTTTGCTGAAGGATAAAAGCACATGATGTCTTAAGGCACAACATAAGGAGAAGGAGTTTATCATCTTCTGGGAAAACTATCTCTGAAAAAAATAGATTGTTTTGCAGGAAATAAATGTCAATTTCGAGTTTTAAGCATTTTTAATCTTCAAACAGGTTTTTTAATGTACACAGTTGCAAAAATAGACTGTTGAGTTGGAAGAGGTTGTTTCCAACAGCCATTGCTTTGCCTTTGTCCTCTCCTCTGTCTGGGGGTTTGATTTTTTAGGAACTGGGTCAGCTCCCAGACCTTTAGTACTTCTCCTTAGACTTTGTGGCAGATTGTGTCCAGCTTAAAATATATCCATTGAAAAAAGGCCATGGTTCTTCTTTTGAACAGGTAAACATAAAGCCTTTGTTGCATTCGCGCTTCCCCAGGAGTGTGGGATGTGCTCGACAGACCGATGCCTATTTTCCTGGTATTTCTGAAATGGAAAAGGCTTCGTTTTCATGAGTATGATGACATAAATTGGAGTCATTTACCCTTCTGAAGTCTTAAATTTGGTATTTTATATACCTTAAGGTAGCGGCAGCCTGGCAAACTGCGTAACCACTTAAAGGGTGTTCAGCTTGTGCTGTCATCCCAAGTAAGGAAGAATGGCGATCTGATTTAGTTGCATGCCCTTTATTTTATATACCGAAGAGTGAGATAATGTAGATCTTTTTGGGAACTTGTGGTGCATTTGGGAAGGATAAAGGGGAGGAAGAAAAGACACTAGCCCAGGTAGCTTAGTTGTAAGATTTAACTGGGCTCAAACATTTATAATTGAATCAAAGGTAAATGGTCTACTTGAGAGGGCACAGAGGAAAGGCGAGGTCCTGGGCAGAGGGCTGGGGGCAGCTGGGATCCTGCTGGGGCTGTAGTCGGGATCGCTGAAAAGGCATCATGGTGTCAGGAGTACAGCCCTGCCCAGAACCGCCCCGTGTGGAGCATCTCTGGGCAGGTCGGGGTGCAGCGGCACCCTTGGCACCATATTGCCTGGCAGAGGGAGTTGTGGAGGGAGACGAGGGTCCCTGGCGTGACTCTGGAGGAGCCCCAGCCGGGCACGTGGGGCTGCGTGGCTCAGAGCATCCCTGGGGCCAGTCCTGCCGAGCGGCAGGGCACGGGGGAGCGATAGGTGCCAGGGTCCTGAGTTATTTCCACGTAAACATACTGCTTCATTTCGATGGCCTTGTGACCTCCACGGGCTTAATATTCGCTCTTAAGGAATGAGCAGGACGGACAAAACTGGTGATGCCTTTTGCCCGTGGTGTCCTGGGCGGGTGGGTCAGGGCTGCTGCCCATCCCGGGCGGGAGCTGCTGGAGGAGGCAGCAGTGTCTGACATTTGCCGCGGCTCGAAGCGCGGTGTTTACTTCATCAGCAGGAACATACAACCGTTTACAGCTTGCTTTTTTTGCCTGAAAACAGGGAAGGCTTGAATTATGAAGATTTAGAACACGCTTCCTTACACGGAGTTGCAAAGGACATTTGTCTCAGCACATTGTAGTGAAATTTTAAAGAGCAGGTTTTGACAGGAGACATTTTGCTGACACAGAATATTTTGTTCACTTCTGACTCTCAAATAAGTGCTACTTCTGTCATAATGATTGATTTATATTCGTTTTAGACCATACATTTTACATCCTCTCTTTTAGTGCTTATGGCTACACAGCTTCAGAATAGCACAGTTTAGAACCTGTTACGAGCATGGCATCACATTTCACATTCCGCTAATAAAAAAAAAATGGATTGTAACGGGCTGTGGGTATTTTGCGGTATGGTATATTTAGAATAAAATGCTAATTTTTATCATCTCCTGGAAAAATAAAAGTTTAAAATGAAGATTCCTGTTAAAGAATTGGTACAGAGTTGTAATTTAAATTATTCCTAATAACAGAGCCTCCGAAGGCCCAGTGACCTGCAGGGTTCATGTCTTTGTAGGCGTTTGGCCAGGGTAGGTACCGCGCTCGTCTGTGCGGCTTTCTGATTTTTCAGTGGTGTCGCAGACTGGGAAAAAAGAGGAGACTCCACCGTTTTCAGAAAAAGAAATCAACTTGTCCATAGTCGCCGCTCCCAGTGCGACCATCTGAAGAACTGAAATTCCTATGTTAAGGGAGCCTGGGGCTGTTGCAAGGAGAGGCTCCACAGCAGGGCCAGGGTTGGAGCCGGGGTCGATTCCCCGTGTCCGCGGCTTTGTCCATCCGGATGTCAGGGTGGAGGAGACGGCTCCGGCACGGCCGGACCCCGCACAGCCACGCCGAGCACCGGCTGCAGGTGCCTTCACCAGCCAAGGTCACCCGGCAATGTCACTGTTTCTAGATGATGTTCTGGTCTTGCCTTCAAAGTTAACGTTCATGGACATCTCATTGGGGAATTACATTACTTATCCTTCCCATTTAAATAATATATCCCTAAGAACATAGCACTGAGCACGGACATGAAGTAAAGTGACTTTGGGCAGAGAGGGCTGGTTCCCTGCGCCCTTCTTTGGCCGTGAGAGATGAGGCTTTGTCCTCTGCGCTGGTGAAGAGCGGGCGGTACGGACAGGGCCACATGCGGCCGCCTTTGGCTTTGCAGCAAATATATCTATATTTGTAGAGATGTTTAATTCTCAGAGAATGAAGAAACTAATATTGAAGCGAGGCTTCAGGAAGGAAGGGCTTCCAAGATGTTACAGATTTTGGAAATATTTGACAATGTTAGCAACATAACTACTGACAAAAAAGCCCTCTCTCCAGAAAATCCTTCACAGTTGTGCCAAGAAAAGCAGCTTCGATGGAACATTTTCATAAACTATCATCAGTTATGCAGCAGCAGCTTCACAAATCAGAAATGATATCTTCAGGCACTGCTGTCAAGTGTTATTCAAATAATACCAGCCTCACATTTGAATAACAGCAGACATTTTGAATTAATTAATCAGATGAGATAGTCTAGGCCTTTTCTCATTAGTCTCTGGGTCAGGCATGGGAAGATATATGCGCTGGTGATGATATACCTGTCTTTAATCGTGATTTATGAAGATTTAGGATTGTGTGTGATTTGTCAAAGGTTCTGGGAAAAGGCTGGTGCATATTTCATTACCTAATCTGAGATTGATTTCATGATGCTGAGAGATATAACCCTATTGTTCGGGTATGTGGGAAGTGCAGGTAGACACGGCGTCCCAGGGTTTTACTGGCTTATCTTTGCGACTGTCAAACAACGCTGTAAACTTTTACTGCCAGCAGTTAACAATTCCTGCTTTAATTATAGGCAAATTCTTCATTCTGTCCAAAGGGGAAGCTTCAGTAGTTATTTAGTCAAAAAGCATAACAGACCTTATAACTATGACCCAGTGTAATCACGGACAAAGTTGGCAAATTTCATGGCTTGGTCATGGTGAAAATATAAAATTTCATGGTTTGTCACAGATTAATAGAAAAATCCTATTAAAACTGTGCAAATAACAGAACAACAAGTTAGGTGGAGATCCTTACATGGCACCTTCCTACTCACAGGGTTTATTTTAGGTTGAAATCGCTACCAGTGACACAAGGCCCTTTGCATGCTTTTCTTTGCTGCACTGTTTTCAGTTTAATTAGTATTTGTTGTTTGGTTGGGACTGAATAATTATCATGCAATTGTTCTGAAGCATTATTTACATGAGAAAGCATGTGTTACATTGCTTCTGCAGTGAAAGGAGCCTCGAAAATGAAATATTTGAATACAAATTGTGGGTTTTTTTTAAAATCATACAAATTGCTGTATCTAATAATTCATCAGTAATCAGGACGTTCTGTGTGGGAGCGAGGTCTGGCAGCGCTGCTGGGGAGCAGAAGAGCCCCTCGCTGCCCCTCCGACAGGAGCTGGGTCCTCCACCACCGCGGCCAGCCGCTGCCCACGTCTTCAGAGCAGCAGACCGAGGACAAGCCTCAAGGTTCCTGCAGATTGCTGATCACCTGCATCCTCAGTTGCAATCAAAAGTTCATGTCTTTTACTGTTCTTGGTTCAATTTTGCAGCCCATCTCTCAGAGCCCTCCGGCGATGCTCCGTGTCCACGCAGGACACAGCGGTGGCAGCCGTTCAACCTCCTGCTCAGGCGCCGGTGCCGAGCGGAGGCTGCTCTAGGGTGGCTTTAATGTATGGAGTTCATGCTGTTTTCTTTTTTGCCACTTTGTGTCCAGAATTTTGATCAGCGATATTGGAATTGGGATCTAGGCCAAGATACTCCAAATGCACTGAGCTCTTCCACTTGATCCCTTCTAGAGGGAGTAGTTTTGTTGCTGAAGTGGCCAATTTAAGAGGAAAATGGCAGTTGTTCTACATTGGAATGATGATAAAAGAGAATCCAAGTCTCAGAATAAGGACTTTTAAGAACGACATCAAAACAGGCATCACTGATAGCAGTCAGTAAAAGCTTTGTATCTTAAATAGCCCAGAATTTCACACATGAAACTTATTTTTAAAAATGAGTTTGTGCTATTTCCATATGAGACTTTCCTTCGCAAATAGCAGGTCTAGAAATACATTTTCAGGGGAAGGGTGCAGTGGTTCGAATGATCACATGGTTCTGAAGCCTGGACCCTTTGGGGAGAAAAAATGATGAGTCTTGGCAAAAAGGAAAAATGCCACAACATGAGAAATAGGTTAATGATTCCTATTAAAGAGAAATACATCAATGAGTGTTGTTTATATCAAGTTTCACAGTTAGCTGTTGTCAGGTCATCTGAATCAAGAACTTCATCTGCACTCTGCCCAACTGTCCTGTACAGGGAGTAACTAAAAGAACAGCTAACGACAATCTAGACAGTCATTTTGTTTTTTTCCCCCCCATCACAGATAGTCAAAAAATATAGAAGGAAAGAAAAAAAAAATTGGTTTGGGTTATTGATTAATGTTTTGCTAATAAGAAATTAAATTTATCGACCAGTGCCATTATCTGGCTGCGCTCTCCCCCGAGGGAGCTCCCGCCCCAGGCAGGCTGGACACGTGCTGGCAGATGCCTGCCTCTGGAGCAGGACGCTTAACCCTATTAGTCAGGTCATTTCTCTCTTTTTGTGTAGAGGTCAACAAAAAAGGATTGTTTTCCTAGGTCAGCTTTCACAGCTTTCGTTTTAAAAGTAAACAAATTGCGCCAGCTCCTAAGGGTGTCAGGAGGCACGGATGCTCTGTTGGAGCATGGGAACTCGGTCAGGTGCGCTGGCGTTGTAGGGATCAACAGTAGCCATCAACTTCCAGTGTTTTTGTTAGTAGAAGTTGCACAAACCGAGGTGCCTGTTTCCTTGGGATCTACTGACACGCAGACTGTTGGTGTCGCTGCACCGTGCCTGAAGGAACCGTGTCCTGTTCCTTCAATTCGGGCTGTATTTCACTTCAGGAGCGTTAAATACACGCTATACTTTGGATATGGACGCTAAAGATTAGCGCTATTCTTTAAAAACAGAAGAGGAGGCCAGGAGTGCTTTCCGTGGAGAAAACGTTAATTTCCAAGCTTTTTGGATAACACAATCTCCTTTTGGAAGGAAGCAAGCGTGGACCTTCCATGGTGGCCAGAGTGCCCACTGTGTCATCAGAGCAATTGTAGATGATGCACCGGTGCATCAGTCTTGAGGGGACAGCTGGGCTTAGTTTGGTGGCATCAGCAAAACTCAAGTTCTAGACTTGAGTCACAAGTTTAAATAGATATAACCTTTGCGTTTGGGTCACCTTTCGCAGTAAGAAACTTCTCTTGGGGCTCTGAGCCCCAGTAATCCAGCTGCTCCCAGTACACTCACGTGCCCAACTCCACAGTGCTGGTGGGCCTGACCACAGGGGCTTGTCTGCACGAGGTGGGTCCACATGGAGCATCACCGGTGGGGAGATGTTCTGCACCTCCTCGGCTCCGGCTGGGCAGGGTGGCCCTGTGCATCATCTCCACAGGGGCAGCTCGAGGAGGGACACAACACCTTGTGGGGGGAGAAAGAGCATCCATGGAGATGCATGTCCCCAACGATGCCTCCCTCTGCTCCCTGCCAACGGCGGCGCGGTGGGAGCGGACCTGGGGTACGCGTCCAGATCGAGGTGCAGCGCAGGGATATTGAGGAAATTCCGTGAGTTTTCCAGCGTTGCCAGTCAGTGCAAAGCGCTTCACGTGTAGGAATTGCTAAATACCGTGACGAGGGTTTTGCATGGCCTTTGGGAAGATGATAGCTGGTTTCCTGCGTGACTGTTCGCTCTGTTCACGGTGCTTTCCTACTCTTCAGAGTGCAGAGTGCAGCGCAGTTTCAGTACAAACATATACTTCTGTATATTAAGCATGTGCATTAATATATTATTATTACTTGGACTAATAACAAATAGTAGTCAGTTAGTGAGATAAAAAAGGACAGAGTTCAATAGTAATTCTCAGACAGCTTAGCAATTACCCAGACAGCTTGCAGTCAGAAAAGCTGTTCAAATCTAGGATTATGAACTACGCTGATGGCAGCTCTACTGGGTGGAGTTTGAAAAGACTGTGAGTATGTTTGCAAGTAATTGCAAGACTCGTTTCCAGCACTCCTCCTGATGAACTTCTCTTTTACAAGCCAGAATCAACAACCGTAAAAAGACCCTCCAAGAGCCAGCAGGCTGGCTTCCAGAACCAGTCAAAATTATTTTCAAGTATTTATTTTCTGTATCAGAAAGATGTCTCTGCTTGCAGGCGCCTTGGAGATTTTTCATCTTTCCTCCTTAATGAAATAAATCTCCAGTTCCTTTCATTTCCGTAACAATAGTCAACATCAAACAACGTGGCACCACAGATTTGGTGGCTTTGTTTTTAAAACCAGTGCCTCTCCTTCCTTTACGTGAAGATGGCTTCTTTCATCATTACTCTGGATGGTTTCACCGATTCCTGTTCGTATTTGCCGTACCCAGCACCCTGCTCCCTGGCGGTGCCGCGGGTGAGACCCTCCCTGCGCCAGCAGAAGGCCAAGGGAGCACTTAAGTCCTATCTAAGCCCCAAGACATAATCTCAAAACTTCTTTAGGAGCGGGGTCAGCAGGGCTGGCATCAGCCCCGTGCCGGGAGTCACGGGGGGACGCCGGGGTGCCCAGCCCTGGAGCCGGGGCTGCAGCAGACCTGGGGATCAGGGACCATCTTCCACTTGAGCTCCACGGCACCAGCCCAGGGGGGAAGAGGGTTTGGATGCAGACTTTGGTTTTGAAGCACTTGAATGAAAAAGGGGTGTTGTTGGGTTTTGAGCTTTTTTTTAGGGCAGTACAGGATTTTTTTATGGGGTGCTTTAAATTCTGTACCTCCAGTGAGCATTAAAGCCACCTCATCTCTCAGCACTGGAGGGGAGTGTGAGCTCTGAAGCAGGAGAGGCAGCTGTTAAGAGATTTCCATCTCAGCAGCCTCTCATGCCAATAGGATTGTGATTTGGGAATATAACAAGGCTTTGGGGGCTAAAGTTAATAAATAACCACTGTATTCCCTTTACCGTTTTATTCTCTATGCCTGGTCCCAGTGCCTTCTAAGCCCAAGCAATTATCAGTCCCTCGGCTGATGTATTTGACATAAGCCCATATATTCTTTAAGCAAGAAACCTTCACTACAAATTTTGATTCAAAAAGACTGTTGAAGGGAAAAAAGGTCGTCTGGGCGGTTGAGGGTCTGTACGTGGGTGCTGCCAATAAGTGCTGTGTTTGCAGTCGCCGGGTTTTCCCTCCCCGCGGTCGGGGGGAGCCGAGAACATGGTCTGTATTTTAGGTCACGTTCTTTCTGCTGGTGGAGACAATGCGTCTTCTGTCTGCGAGGCTGGCCCTTTGCACGTCCAGGGTGTTTGTGTAGGGGTGTGGCTGACGGAGCATCTTGGGAAGGAATTCAAATTCTTTAGTTACAATCATGGTTACAAGATAAGTCCTTTTCAGTCATTCCTGTCGGACCCCGTCCTGGCTCATACAACAGAGACGGTGCTTTCTGCATCAAAACATCCTCGCTGTACCTCAGAAGGAAGTTTAGCAGACACGGGTTTTTATAAATAACCTTAAAAGCACAGCTCAATAACCTGGAGTTTGTAGCTGATAAGGAAGTCATGAGCAGCGTGGAGTTCAGTCCACAAATTTCTTTCCAGCCTCAAGTGAAAATTGAATGCAAGATTATCAAAGGGGAGAGGATCCGGGAGCAGCCGGTGCCCCCGCTGTGCTGCCGTGGGGCTGCCTGTCTCTCCGAGGGACACTATTATCACTGCACCTGCAGTGTCCATCGGCTTGTGAAAATCCTGGGTAAATTCATTACATTATAATGTATCAGCATCAAAACGGACTTTTTCTGGGACACGGAGGGTGTAACGTACCCTCCAACCAAAAGATGTAGCTTGATGTTGTCTGGGTTAATTCACGCTTCCATTGCAGTCCTTGCATTTAAGCATCTCTTTAGCTTCCATTGAAATGTCTCCGTCCTGATTCCGTTCTGCAGGTATGCAAGATGGAGTCTGACTGTGATGCCGTAGTAACTGTAACGCAATTCAGAAGTTTTAATGGTTTAAGTCTTCAGGCTTGCCTGGTAAAGTTAATGGGAGCCTACCAAAAGTGTACATGGTACTATTTATTTAGTAGCTTAAAAAAATTTAGCATTAAATTTACAAACCCATAGGCTAAAAATATTTCAGAGCCGTGCAGCGTTCTTGCCTGTGAGCAGGCCCCTTCCACCGGGCATCGCCTCATGCCACTAAGGTGACATCCAGTTGTGCTCCAACATCATACCGAAAGCTCTTCCATAAATCAAGCACCTCTTGGGTCTCAAGGCTCAGAAATAACACGACGCTAAACACAAACACGGTAGTGCAGTTCCCAAGACACCTAGGAGTGTGGATGTTGACTAATTTTCAAATGCAAACGCGTGTGTGTTTCGGGCTGTTTGTATTAACATGCAGCGTTGCGCTAGGTGTTGCCTCCTCCACTCGGGTGTGAGTGTTGGTTTTTTTGTTCTTATTCCATTTTTGGTGGTTTTGTGTGGGTTTTTTTCTGGGCAGATTTTCTGATAAAGAACCTTCTTTTGTTGTCCATGCTTCAGTTCTGCTCATCACTAATCTGAAATAGTGTCATTACATCTCCCTGTCTTCTGCTACTTCCTTCCTCACTCTCTGAAGGAAGGAACGCGCTGGTCCTTCACCTCTGCCGGGGCTGTTAGTGGCGAGGACTGGAGCGGGCTGGTGCAATGGGGAGACAGAGCTGAAAGATCTGAGTTGTCACAGGGAAGGCAAAGGGAGCTGGGTCTCTGCAAGCTCTCGCGTTCCTTCCTCAACCAAAGAGTGCTCTGGCACACAAAGAGGCAAATTGAAGCCCAGGTTCCCCTGCCCCATCTGTTTAGACTCCAGGTGAACTGCTCGAGTTTTGAAGTTTGGTGCAGAGTGTTTTGCTCAAGGGGGGATGAGGAGCATCTCTCTGTTCAAAGTCCAAGCTTTTGGCGTAGAGGCTAGAGAATGTGTGCTGTGAACAACTGCTGTAGTTAGAGCAACGGTGACACCTGAACAGACACTGTCCTCTCTGGGCAGAAGTGAGGACCAAGACATTGAGGACCAGCCCCTGGATGTGCTCTGCTTCAGAAAACCCATGACTGGCAAGGGACAAAGTTTGCGGTGTCCCTGTGGGCTCACTTTGCTGAACCTTAGTATGTGCTGGAGGAGCATCTTTCTTAAAATGACATACCAAAATGTTGGTGTTTGTTTGGGATGGATTCTACAGGGCAGCTCTCTGGGAGCTGGAGTTTGAGAACAGTGGGAATGGGGTGGGTTCTGGTGGTGGTGTGTGGTTGGTAGCTGGGTTTCCACCACAGTACACACACGTTATTTCAGTCGTACATTACAGCAACGGAGTAGCATCTCCAGAGGGACAGCAGCGAGACGTGTTAACGCTGCAGCCACATACTATGCTTAGCATCGCAGAATTGATTAGCGCAGCAGTGACATTTTGTTATCCTGAGAGACAGAAGCTGGAAGCGTTCTTGAAAGTGCAACCTCCAACACCAGGCAGGTGACACGGGTCAGGACACCTCTACCCTCTGCACGCCCGACTCCCTGCCAGTCGTTGTGCCGCTGTGGGTGGGAGAGCCGGCCAGCAGCCACACTGGCTTATCCTCCTCTAGCCTGTGTGCAGAGCATCTCCTGGGCAGATCTCACCGCCCGTCCTTCCTGAGTCCCTGCCACGCGCAGCCATGTCACCTGTGCGATGTGAGGCGAGCGCGTGGTGCCGCAGCCGTTGCCTCCCGGTCACGGCGGCAGGTTCGTTCCGTTTTGTGTCGGTGCGTGTAACGAGCAGCCACGCCAGCAAAGCGGGGCTCTCCCCGTGGGCTGTGCAGACGAGGGTGACAGCGAGGGGGGAGGAAGCCGTGAGCGTACCCCCCCCCGGCACGGTGCCCTGGCATGGGCGCCGTTCAGCTCCCGCTCGCCAGCAAAAGAGAGGATGTCTCTGGTTATTCTTGGAGCAGGCAGCATGTAGTTTTTGTAGGATAATGCTGAGGTACTTGCACTGTATTAAAAAATTAATATACTTCTATTGCTACTGGAATTGGAGTCTGATTAGGATTGTTACAGTACCGTAGTTTTAGCTTTTAATTACTTACCACATTACACAGTATCTAACAGCGCTAATAGAGTACAGAACTGTCATAGCTTTTGTTTTAAAGTGCAGTACTGTATGGTGCTTAATTGTGTAACAATGTTGTTCAATTACATCTGAAAGTGTTTAATAAAGTATGGCACAGAAAAGCAAATCGGAGTGGCATGTGTTAATTGGTGTCCGCGTCATTGACTCCATTTGGTTATAGTGATCACTGGGATATGAGGATCAAATGGCAGGTTGCCCAAATGGAGTCTTCAGACCCAACTCTCTTATTTGTACCACTTACACGTGCCGGCAATCTCCCGCGCTTGCACAGATTTTCACACCACGCGCACACAAAGAGCTGTTCGGCAGCTATCGGGGTGCCCCTGCGTCAGCGGCTGCGTCCCGCGGTGCTGCTGCTCCCCTCCTTGGCTGGCAGAGCAGCGCAGCCGCGGCACGAGGAGCGGGCTGTGGCCATCCCTGTCTCCAGCTGCAGAGCTGGCCCCGCTCAGACCGTGGGCACGGACAGGACCTGAACCCCACACTGGTGCTGCGCTCCCCTCGATGGGCAGCCCCCGGTTATCCCCAGCACAGCCCTGGAAGGGAGGGAGCAGCCGTGGCAGGGGCCAGGGCACTGTTGTGCCTTGCCCTCCATCTGGAGTCACCGGGGCTGCAGGGACTTCCTTCGAGGCAGCAGCAAGAACCCCAGGTTGTCGGCTCTTCTACCCCAGTCCTGAGCCTGCCGAGCTCTGCCAGGGAGCCAAAGAGGAGACTCAGGAGCATTTTGAATCATAAAATAGTTTTGGTTGGAAGAGACCTTTCTCTTCCAACTGTCCAACTGTTCCAACTGTTCCAAGAGTCCAACTGTTGACCCGGCACTGCCAGGGCACCACTAAACCATGTCCACCATTTTCCCTAACATCCAGCCTAAACCTCCCCTGGTGCAACTTGAGGCTGTTTCCTCTTGTTCCTTGGGAGATGACCTCAATCCCACCTGGCTCCAACCTCCTTTCAGGGAGTTGTGCAGAGCCAGAAGGTCTCCCCTGAGCCTCCTTTGCTCCAGACTCAACACCTCCAGGTCCCTCAGCCGCTCCTCACCACACTCCTGCTCTAGACCCAAGAAGGTCTAGACTTGTTCTCTAGATGCCCAGGAAGGTGTGGAGGGGGTCTAGAGAACAAGCCCCACTGCCGTGGGGCTGCGCAGCCAGCACCAGCTGATGCCGGGATGCCCCTCGGCCATGCCAGCTCCTCTGGAGCAGACTCTGCTGTGTGCAGCCCGTTCACAGATGTGGAGGAAGCGATGCTTACAGTTATTTCCTGAGAAGTGATATTTTTCATATCAATGTTGTACTTTTTACCCCATTTCACTGAAATATTCTCTGGAAGTATTTCTTCTGGAATAAACATTTCAGCACATCAGGTTTGTTCCGTACGGGTTGATTGTCAAATTACAGCCTTCTCTCCTGCGAGCTGCGCTTTTGTACGGGATCAAATTGCATTAGTTATTTTTTTCTTGCAGTATAAACACAGAATAATAGTGATATCTTTATTGTATCATATTTCTGAGTGTAAAGATAATCACAAACAGATTTTCATGCAGCGTTACTACCGTGCAGGAGCGCTTCTCTCGCCAGCCGGCCTCTCGCGGTGGGTTGGGGCCGTGCGGCACCGGCAGCGCCCGTTCTGTGCGGCCGGGTCCCGCCACGGGCATCGCCTCGGCTCTTTCCGGCTGCCGCGCTCACCGCCACGCATCTTCTACTTTGCTTGCATGTGGTCCTGGAAGCCACCTAGCATGCAGGTCATGTGCCCTTAATTTTCATTATGAATGAAGAGTAAAACGTGAAGGTTATTGCCTGGCAGTACAAATGCACTGTTTTTTTTTATTTAGAAGCTCTATTAGAAGTGTCAGGAGTCCCATAACAAAGCAGGGCAAATATCCGCAGAGACACCTTGTTGAGAAAGGCAACTTGGCTTCTAAAAGGTTTGAATATGAATGTGGTTGTTTCTAATCAAGCAGTCCTTGAAAAGAATTCCCCACTATTACTTACCTCTCTCTCTTTTTCCCTTTTTTTTTTTTCTTGAAATCAGCCTGTTTTCCTCCTCAGGAAATGCTTCTGGTGGCAGCGCGCGGCAGGGGAAGGGGGCACAGCCGGGGGGGACCGGTGCGCCGGGGAAAGCCCTCGTCAAATATCTCCTCATCCAGAAACGTAGCTCAGGATTCAAAATGGATGTGGTCGGAAAACCACCTTGTTCAAGAAGTGAGCGGCCGTGTGCTTCGTGCTCCCTGGGAACAGTGGGGCAGTTTGGGGTTTTTTTGAGACCATTCCAGGCCCGTGCTGGGGTGGCCGCAGCCACCTTCCACAGACCAAACCCTCTCAGGTACGGTGGGAGCACGGACATGCTCTGACCCCTGGACAAGCGCATCCAGAAACGTGAGGACTCAGAGGCCGGGGCTGGAGCCCGTGGTGGGCTCTCCCTTTGCCATCGAGCAGGGACCCGCCGAGCATCCCCCCGGTCACCGGCACCGTGCCCAGCCCCGAGCGGGACCGCTGCTGCCGAGCAGGAAACATGTTCATGTTTGAGCCAACGGCAGATGAAAAATTAAGTCTTAAATACTTTCCCTAAATCAATGTGTTTATCCTGGCGTAGCAGTGGCCGTTGTGACTTGGTCCCAGTTTGGGACCAGGTGAGGACGGGGATGGGCCCCGGGGAACTGCGGCGTTGCATCGACCACACTGCTGGCGCTTGCTGAAATTCGCCCGAGCTGTTCCAGGGCCACGCTTGGCTCCAAGTCAGTAACGCGACCGCTGCCATGATGGCATGGGTGGGCCTGGGCCTCGCCGGCAGCGGGCAGGGTCCCCTCCAGAGAGGGGTGACGCGTCCGGGCAGTGCCCGTCCCACGGGACTCCCGAGGGGCTCGGCGCTGGGCTCCCCGTCCCCTGGCCACGCTCGCAGGGCACATCTCAGCTCCAGCAGCTTCAGAACACTTACAAAATCTCCCTCTTTTGTTTCTTTTTTAATAAATTGTCAGTGTTTTTTCCCTCTACGAACCTGTAGCATCTGGCAGCAGGAAAGTACAGTAGGACTTGCTGGCACCGTGGTGCAGAGCCTCGAAGAATTCCGTATTGTGACAACACATCAAAATAAATTGCTGTCAACAGACCAAAACACCAAGTGCTGTGATTCTGTCTGACGTGTGAAGACTCAGACAGGCTGTCTTGACAAGTTGTGGTGGAGCACCTGCAATTGGCAGAAGACAGTGATATAAATCTGATTTGCCTGATATGCAGCACCTAGATATCGTTAATGTTGGTGACAATAACTCTGCATAACATTCCCGAGACATAGATCTGATTTTTTGTCTATTACTTGTGTTGTTTTTTGTCACTCTCTGATACTAGCTCTGCTTCCCTCCCCTGCTCAGGGTCTGCCTAGGAAATGCCGGGAATAATAAACTGCATTAAAAAGAAAGGTAATAACAAATTAGGGCTTAATTCAGCCTCTTCTTGAGTGTAAAAGAGGCAGTGATTGTCCTGGCCGCTCAAGACAAAAGATGTGCCATGAAATTTTATTTTACACTAATCATAAAAATAATCATGGTGGAAGTTGTATTAATTTCCTAACTCGCAGCCAAAATATTGCAAATAGCAAGTTAAAAGCCACGAGTTGCCGTAAATCTTTTCTGAAATGTTTGTGGCTTTAAACCTCTGGAAGAGGAAAAGAATCATTGAATAGGTGGTTAATTTTTACCTTTCATTATCAATAAATGGTAATTCTTTACGGTAGCAGCATATATCACAGCTCATTTATGAACGCGTGAAACATGTCTTGGCTCTGGAGTTTAATTACTGAAGTTAACACTCTCTTCCCTGGCTCAGCCTTCCTTGCTAACGCCGGGGTGATGTAGCTCATCCTGACACCAGCGGGTACCAGAGGACAACGCACGTGAACTGGAATTTCTACCTGACGTTGTTCCCTCTGCGTATTCAGGGTCTTGGGATTTGAAGCATTTTTGCATGTGGCAATGGCTAATGAATTGGGGCGTCATTAATGATTTAGGGCGTCGTTAATGATTTGGGGTGTTGTTAATGATTTGGGGCGTTGTTAATGATTTGGGGCATTGTACGGCTTCGGACAAAAGAACATGGTCTGAAGACAGTCTGTTCTCCTGGCAGCTCTTTGGCTCTGGGGCTGGAGCCACCCATTCAACGGGACTTGAGTCCTGGAGCCGCTCAGGGTGTGTCCCACCTTGGCTGGGCGCGGGGATGGTCCCAGGGCTTGGGGGACTTGGCCACGGGTCCTCTCTCCTGCCTCTCCTGGGTGTCTCACCCAGGGCTGGCGTCAGAAGCGAGAGACCTGTCACCGGTGCCCGCGGCCGGTGTTTGCGGGGGCTGCGGCACCCGCCCCGCCGCGTTAGGTGGTGATTCCTGCCGAACATTCGGGAACGCCTTCGGCACTGAACTTCTGAAATGTCACTGTCCAGTCCAAGGGGCTGTAAGAGCAGAAAAGAGGTTTTTGAAATTACCATTCTTTCTTGTCTGTATTGTTATTTTATCCCTTAAAGGCTGCTAATGAGAAATAGAGCCTCATTATGATTTTAAGGATGAGAGAGGAAGGCTTTTAATTAATGATATGTAAATGGTCTTGAATTGATTATGTTAGAATATCAAGAGAGATGGGTAGAAGCTGTGGTGTAATATATTTTAATTAAGAATTAATTAAAAATGATGGCAATTTCATAAAGCCTCACAGAAAATAGTGGAATTTACTTTCTGTCAAGAGTAAATTAGCCAGTGATTAAATAAAGGGCCTGCATTAATAGTGGAGTTATTTTTAAACTGTGCGATGAAGAATTGTGTAGTTTTCCCTAAATAAGTAAAATTAAAATGTAATGTTTGCAAACAAGTTTTGGAAATGATGGCAGAAGCAAACTTCATTTTGTGCCCTCCTTGTGTCACGGTACTTTACATAAGTGATTTGAAGTGGTTTTCGCTGGGGGTGCCGCGGTTCTGGCAGGCAGGACCCGGCCCTGGTGCAGCCGGGTGGCTCTGGGCGTCGTGGCGAGGATGCTGAGAGGGTCCTGTCTGGGGGTACCTGGGGGGAGCCACTGCCCCCAGAGCTGCTCCTGTTTCTGCCCCGTGCCCTTGGCCTCCTGACGTCCCGCAGTGGAGAGCCCATTCCTGGCCAGCCCATCAGCGCTGGCATCCTCTGGCTGCCATGAAGGACACGAGGTGGCACGGCTGTCCCTTCGGGTGAGCGGGGAGATGTCCCACCACCCTCCATCACAGGGCTCCTCTTTGAATGCCTCTGGGAAACCACAGCTTGGCTTTTCTACGCCGAGCACCAAAACCTGACCACAGGGTACCCACCTCCACCATGGGCAGAGCGGGCAGAGTGGGGACAGCTGCTCTGCCAGGGTGACCCATCCCCTTGTTGGCCGCTCTCATGGAGCCTGAACCCAGGAGAGCCCAGCAGCAGGGACGTGCCAGGCGTGTGCGTGTCCTTCATGCTCACCACTGTCCCCAGGGCACGGGGAGCTGCAGCACCGGCCACACCTGGGGAATAAACCCGGCTGTTGTTAAAAACCCCACCGAGGCCCAGCCTTCTGGATGTACGAGGGTCTGGAAGCGCCCTGGGCTGGGGCAGTTGCTCCCGTGCTGGCACGTTACGGGTTCCATGGCCTTGCACATGCTCTTCTGTAAATGGGCTTTATGCACTTGTTTAGTCTGCTGTTCAATAAAGAGCATTACCATAGCAACTGCTCCATCACATGGTGTACACTCATGCTGTCTCGGAGATAAAGAGCACATTTTAAGGCAGCATATTCTTAATGTCGATGTCCTAAAATGCAATTTTTGATGATTATTATTATTTTTCTGGGAGAATATTTGAGATAAGCGCCCATGCCTCCTTAGTGTCTCTTAACTCCTTTTACTACTACTTTGCTGGCGGAGGACCATGCACCGATGGTAATTTCTTTTTCATTTGTAGCTTTTCACATACCGATCTAGAAATATTTGTTAGTTCAAGTCACAGCGTGGGGCCTCGTGTCGATGGGATGCAGGCGTTTTTGCAGCGTGTAGCAGAGTTTGTCTCCAAGTGCTATTTCTAGACAGGCGGTAGCTGGTGCCCGATGCTTGAACCTGACTTGGTTCCTCTCCCGCGCGCTGCAGGAGAGCAGTCCTCGTGCAGCTGGCACGTTGGTGACTCCTGCAGAGACCCAGCGTGTCCCCATGGTGCTGGGCCTCCTCTCCGCTGGCCTGTGAGATGGGGGGCTGGCGCTGGTGCCCGCTCCCCGCGGCACCACGTGCAGCTCCATCTCAGTGCCAGCCGGCCAGGACCCTCGTGCCGCAGGACGGGCACGACCACGGCAGAAAAGCTTTTATGGCCAGGCTGCCGCTGCTGCTCTGCCCCTGTCCTGGGCACCGGGACCCGTGTGTGCCACAAAGAGCTCATGGAACGCTCCCTGCACACCTCCGCCACCACCGCAGGTCGCTGCCCCTGGTCACAGGCTGGGGAATTATTTTCAAAATTATTTGGGGAAGGTTCTTCACAACTCGCTGCCCAGGCCTAGAGGAGAGGTTACCAGAGGCTGTGAGAAACGTTGTTAATTTGAGTAAAAGCCCATCGGAGCATCAGGGTGCTTTCCCTGCTAAGTACTCTGCTCCCCACACGGTGCTATCTAATTGTTTCTTGAATGATCTCAGCCTTTCTGCCTGGCTGAACCTGCCTGCCAGGCCATTCCACACTGAGGATTCTCTGCATGAAAAAGGGCTCCCAACTTAGCCTCCAAATATGTTTCCTACTCGCATTTACATCCTGTCTGTTTGAAGCCCAAATCTTAGCTCACTTGGTATTTTACCTAGAATGAAATGCATATGGATGGTTCGCTAAATATATTGCTGATTTGTAGTCTGGTTGCAAATGGCAATGATGAAATATGTGTTTCTTAGCAACTTTTGTACTGCTGGGAGCAGAGCGTGTGCGGGGGGAGGCTCTGTACCTGCAGTCAGCGCGCGCAGGGCTGCAGAGCTGGGGGCAGGTGGGACCTGTCCGGTAGCACACCCATCAGCGGGAATATTAATTCTGTTCCCTACAGTTAGTAGAGAAATAAACCTGTTTATAAACCCATCCCAGTGCATCAAAATAAAGGAGGGGAGGGAGCATTTTTTGGTGCAAAGGGCTTGGGTCAGCTGGCTCGTGCAGAGCTGGGGACTGATCCAGAGGCTGGGAAAGTAGCTTAGAAACTCCCCCCTTAACTTCAGTGGATTTTAAATCAGGACTCGCCTCCTCAAGAAAAAAGACACATATAATCCCCATTGCGTGTCTCCTCATAATCCCCCTCCTTGTCTTCCGAAGGCAGCGAAAGGTGCAGAACAGCCGCGCACCCAGAGCAGTGGGGGTTTGCTGCAGGGTTTGGTGGTTTGTCGTATGTGTGGGTGCCTGCTGGGCCCCCGTGCCCCGCACTCGCTCCCCTGCTCGGGTGTGACGTCCCGCCGGGGGGGCTTGGTCGCAAACCATCCGTTGTTCTCAGCTACAAAGCCTGGAAGAATTAACATTCCTTGCAATTATCCAACCATCTTAATTACTTGCCCGGTATTCTGCCTCGGTATTAGCTGCCCAAATCATGTTGAGATTTTCCAGACACCACTTCTGACCAGTTTGTTAGCCAGGAAACGGAAAATGAAGTAGAAAATCAGGGTGAAAATGACTGCAGAGCCTGGAGGCGCTGGTAACTCCTCCTGGGGAGTGAGCAAGGAGTGAGCAGGGCTGGGGAAAGAGTGTCGGCATGCTGGAAGAGCTGGCATCTCCCGTGTGTGTCCCTGTCACGCAGCCCCGTGGGAGGGCACAGGGTCCCTCCTATGGGCAGTAGCTCAGCCGCTCTGCAGGGACACGTCTGGCTTGGGGGGCTGCAGGCAGCAGGGAGAGGAGCCCATCAGCAGGCAGAGGCCTTGGCTGGATTCTCCCCATCCAGAGGCTGATGGGAAGCAAATCTGGGCTCCACCACCTCGCTCCTGTCTGCAGCTGGGAGTGTTTCCTGGAGGTCTGATGCTTGGTGAGGACGGTGCTGAGGATGCCCGCTCACAGTCCTCCTCCGATAACCACCACTGGTGGAGGAGATGCGACGGGCCAAGCTGCACACACGTGTACACCTGCCCACCTGCCCCAGCAGCAGACCAAGCTCTGGTGGAGCTCCAGCCCAGGTGCTGCCCCAGCAAGGCCCTCGGTGCCCTCGGCCACAGCGGGTCGGGCTGGGAGCAGGCAGCGCGTTGCTGCTCACCAGTGCTGCACACACCCGCTCCTCTGGAGAGGCACTGCCTGTGCAGCCAGGCTGTTCACACCAGGATGCTCTTGCACATTAACATGCCGTGTGTGAGATATCTGTATCATCTCGCTCCTACCCTGGCTTACCGACTGCAGGAAAAGGCCATTTTTTATCAGTTTCTGCTTTAGTGAAGCAAAAGGTCCTTTGGTTTCTCTCCACTGTCTGAAAATGCAGAGCGTGTCATTGAACAAAGCTCACTGGTCAATCAAAATGCCCCTGAAACTTTCTCTCCTAGCTAGGACAGCTCCATCCTTCCAGCTGCAGGAGATGAACAAAAAGCCCAGCCCCGGCTCCGGGTGGTTTATGCTATGCCACAAATGGCTAATAAAGGTTTGTCATAACAGAACCCCTATAAGCAGAAAGGAAGTAACAGTTTACGGCTCTTGTGCTGTCTGGCACTGTTCATTAGCATATTCTGTGCTGGTAATAAAATTTTACAGGTTGATCATTTAAATGCAGGTTAGAAATAAATTTGATGATCCAACTGGAAGAGTAACAGCGACTGGTCAGTCTGTCTTTTTTCCCCCCAGTCAATACACCAAGTGACACCAGGCCCAACACACCCGATTAGGCGATAGTTAAACAGTTTACTCATAATAAGGTTATTGATCACGGGGGCTCCGAGCGCGGCGCGGGGCGGCGATGGATGGCGCGGTTGGGGTGGAAGGGGCGCGTGCGCCCCAGCGATGCGACGGCGTTGTTCCTGGCACCGCTCCTCATTCCTGCCGGTGCCTTTATTCAACGTGTCCTGAACCCTTTGATGTGATAGAGGAAATCAGCGGTGCAGGTCTCCCTCTTTGTTCTGGGAGAAGCAGCGCGGCTGGTTTCTGCAGCTATCTCGATCAATGAGCGCGGCTGGTATCAGACCCGCGCGGAGGGAGCGGGGCCGGAGGGTGATCCCCCGGGAGCGGCCGCGATGGGAGCGCCGGGCTTCCTTCTGAAGGAGGAGGGAGACAGACAGGTTGTTTGAAAAAATTCCCTTTAGACCAAACACTGATGTTGGAGCTGAGCTACAAACACTTCTGCTGTAAGAAGTGCAACTTTATCAGTTTTCTAGGTTAAATGCTGCTCCTTGGAACGTAACGTGCGCTCTGACGGGTTTCTCCTCCGGCCACGTCTCCCAGCAGCTTGTCAGCACTAATTGTGCATCGAGTATGACTGTTAGTGCACTAATTACTTACTTAATTTTTCAATACACATTATTTTTTCTCTAAAGCCCCCCTTGTGAGTGACCCAGGAGAAGCGAGGGTCTCGGCGGGGCGGTGCGGGGGCAGAGGACCCGCCCGTGTTCCGGCCGTGTCCGTGTTCCGTGGGGCACGTCCCACGCTGGCCTGTGCAGGTGGCCTGGTCCGTGGCACAGTGAACACAGATCATGGCAGGATACGTGGGGTTCCAGCATCGTATTTCTAGTGGATTTTACCATCATGTGCAAGACCTTCTTCCTTAAAACAATCTCCGCAGCTGGCTGCTGCAATAGCAAAGGCAAATCCTCCGCGTGTTTGTCATCTTCCACGGGAAACGCAGTATTTGTTGCGCCATTTCAGCATTTACTTCAGCAATTAGGAGATATCTAATTAATTGTTTGGCATGTGCAACGTGCAAGTTTTGGTGCAGTGATATAAAAAATGTTAACATTAATATAAGGTTAATTTTGACTGATTCAACAGCTTGCTCTTAAGTTTCCCATTGACAGCCAAACTGCAGGGTTTAATACTAAGCTTCACATTGCAGCTTATCTCCCCTTAATTAAAATTAAAATGTGGGCAACAACACAGAGATATTTTGTAGGCATCCTGGAAGAGGAGAAGCAGAAGCTCGAGTGATGGTTGTTTAATAAGATTATAATTGGAGAGTTAAAGCCTTGTGATCTGTTTGAAGACTGGTTTGGTGCTGGTGCGGCTCCGTGGCAGGCGAGCCCCAGGTGCCTGGCCAAGCATCCCTCGCCGACATCTGGAACCAGTTGCAATACATCACTGTCAAAACCGCTTTCTATACGTATCTGCATTTACACATTAGTTACCCACGCAGCACTCATCAAAAAAGCTGAACAATCTTGACACGGTGTCCCTGGTGGAACGGCAAAGGTGAACCGAAGTTGGGAGGCAGTGTCTCGCGTCACTGTCTGCTGAGCTTTTACAACAGGAAGCCTGATTAAAACTGAAAGGAAAAATTTATCGTCAGCTTCTGCTTTGTATCATTTTTACCTACAAAAGGAGTATTTTGTTTCATGCAAAGCATTTTATACCGGGGGCCATAGATGCTTTTAGTTGCCATTGTTTGCCTTCGCTACAGAGTGGTGCTTTGCTGGAGCGGTCACCGCGGCGGGGCTGCTGAGCCGGGTTTGGTGTCTTATTATCCACGTAATTTCCTCTTTCTTGCTCAGTTCTTGCTTTGAATTATAGAACCCATCTATAGTTCACTCAGGTTTGTTGCACAGGAATTGATGTAACGTGGACCGAGTAAGTCTGGGTAAGATGTTAATATTGCCGAAGGGTTGTGTGTTGTCGCTGCGATGGAACGAGCAGCGCTTGGGTCTGCTGGTGACGGGGGCTGCTGAGCAGGAGAGAAAATAACCGAGAATTTCCTCAGGAGTTCAGGGATTAGGAGTTAATTAGGAGTTAAAAGTAAAAATGTTGAGGAGCCGGAATGAGCGAAGAATGGAGCTCACCAGATGTGTCCTTTAGGAGAGAAACTAACTGCTTTGGTGGAAACCAGAGATTTCACTCTTGGTGCAGGGTTCAAAGGGAGGCAATGCAGAGTATTGTATTTATTTTTTCAATTAAAAATGGCTCTGCCGCTGTGTGCATGGGCAATAAAAGCTCTCGCTGTGTCTGCCAGTGCAGCCCGGCAGCGAGCATGGACCTGCTGAGAGGCACGGGGCAAGGACAGGACCTGGGTGGGCTTTGCGTGCCCGCTCCTGTTGGTTGGCAGAGCCCAGCGCCGCAGCGGCGCCGCGCCTGTGGCTGCCCACGGCTTGGGGTGGGAGGGAAGCCCCAGGCTTGCGTGGAAGCTGTGCTCTGCAGATCCCCAAAGAGATAACCCTTTTGAAGCTACTGGTGCAAATGAGGTTGCCCATCTCTGGGTCCTCACAAGCACCCGGCAGCCCCTCTGCAGACTTTGGCTGTGGGCAGCGGTGGGTGAAATGCCGGGGGGCCGAGCTCCTCCTGGGGCTAACACCTGGCTTTTCTTCTTGGCCATTCATCACATGCAGCCAAAGATGGAGGAGAGAACAATTCCAGTGCCCAGCACAGATGGTGGGAAGGCTCCTAATGATGCTGTAAATGTCCCTTCTGAGGGGGTTAGCCCTAACCCACAGCAAATCTGTGCTGTCAGCCCGCGAGCGGTTACCAGCCTTCTCCATCTGCTTGTGGAAACTGGGCAGCATCTTGAAGGCACCCGAATGCCTCATGTGCTGGTGTCATAGCAGCTCAGGAGAGGACTACTGTGCTCCTGGACCAAGAGCATCCCCGGCATGGGGGAACCCTCTCAATGAGCCTCCTCCAGCCACTCTTTCACACTGCCCCATTTGGGTGATTTGATGAGCTGCATTTCCCTCCCCAGATCGTGTCAGAGCATTTGTGGCTTCATTGCCTTGTTGGTGAAATTTTCATCTCCATCTCCACCATGCTGGGCTGTGGGGGCAGCAGGGCACCAGCGAGCAGTGCCGGTACCTGGCGCAGCATGAGCACGGCTGCCTCCAGCCAGAGAGCATGTCTGGTGGGCTTCTCCTCCAGCCAGAGAGCATGTCTGGTGGGCTTCTCCTCCAGCCAGAGAGCTTGTCTGGTGGGCCGCTCCCCCCCCATCAATCTGTCAGGCCAAACATCGCTCTCTAAGTACTGTGCTGGAGGTGGGACCATGCCGCGGCTCCTGCCCGCAGCTGTCCCAGGGCTGTCCCACTGAGATGGGGAAGTCACAGAAGAGCGGAGCTGTGCAATGCATGACTGCAGTCCCTCCCTGCAGCTGGCACTTCAAATCGCCCGCAGAAATCTTGTCACAGATGGGGGAGTCTTGGAAATAAATAGAAAATTGTCCCAAGTTGGAGATTTTCCTTGAAAGCTTTGGGAACTCCTCTGCTCTCCGTTAACAGGTCCACTTGGCTGGCACCATCCCTGTGCCGATCATCTCAGCACAGTTTGTGGGGCCATGCAAGTGGGTTATTTGTTTTACACTTGATTTCTCTGGCCACCATTTCATGCGGTCTGCAACCAGAACAACCAGACCTGCAAGACCTCTGGGGCCCTCTTCTGTAGCATTTCACGTGCAATCCTCCTTTGCTTCTTAATTCCACACCAGCACCCCCGCCACGCAGAATATAGTCCTTTAAAGTTTGATTGTTTGATTCTTCCCCTCTTGGTGAGCTGCTGCGTCCCTCCAGCGTTCCTCTGAAGAGCTTGGGGATGCCTCCCTCGCCCCAGGTAGGTGAGAAGTAAATGGGGCATAGAGTTATTTAGTTTAGTTCTTTTCTCTGGGAAGAGAGGAAAAGGATTCTGGAATACGAGAAGCACAACTCATTTTTCACAGTTGCCTCTGCTGTGGCATTGATGCCATGCTTCATGACTCGCTGTTTTCATTAGACATGTCCAGGAACTCTGGAAATGGCGATAAAGTGCCTCTCTAACTCGTGTTTACTTCAGTAACTGGACAAACAAGAAATATTGCAAAATTTTGGAGATGGAGGTACTTTATCTTCAGTGATTTCACTTGTTGGGTATTTGTAACATTTCTGAGGGTCGTTTTTGGCAACCTACTTGTAACCTCTGCACGGAAAAGGCCAACGAATTCTGTGCAGGATTTCAGTCCTGTTCGTGCTGATAACGAGAAAAGCCAAAATATTACACGGTAGCGCGCGTGCCAGCGCCACGCTGGACCTGGGCGCTGGGCACCGCGTGCCAGCACGGGCTGGGCGAGCCGGCAACGCTCAGAGCCAGCCACAACGCCGGGGTGAAGATGGTCCTTGCTGCCGTGTGCTTCTCATCGAGCCAGGACAGCCCCGGCCCTGCTGATTACGGCTTTTGTTGGCACTGATAATCTGTCCTCAGGATGTTGACAAAAATGGCATTATCTGTGCTTTACAGACTGGCGGAATATGATAAAATCAAACGCCACTCTGAAGAAAACAAAAATAACTGGAGTACTTAGACTGACTTTTTATTCAGCTTCTTGTCTCTGCTTTTCACTCTGGTAACACGAGCTTTGCTGAAAAGCAAACAAAATTGGCGCCCAATGAGCCTAAACCGAAATTTCAAACAATAGCAACACCAAACCAATTAGAGTTCCTCCTGGTTTTATGTAAAGTGTAAGCACTGACTTCGCAGAATCAGTACAAAATGTGAGCCATGCATGAAATGGAAATTTCCTGCCTAGTGTGTAGAATAAATACAGACAGAGCTGTGAGGTTTGCTGCAGCGTGCAGCTCACACACAGCCAGAGGAACCAGCCAACTCGGGCAGCTGCCAGCACAAACCGTCTCTTTATGGAAAAGTTCTGGTTTATTTTTTATCTCTTTTGGTACCTTTGGAGCCGATCGGCGATTAGACTCTTTTATCATCTTATCTGTGTGGATTCTCCATAGAGGATTGCCAGGGAGGTGGCTTTGGGGTGGAGGGACAGACACTGTCCTGCCCCACCCACCAGTGCTGAGCTGTCCTACAGACATCAAGGAGGACATCAGTCCGCGTGGGGCCCGGCAGAGGCACAAGCAGTGGCCTCGGTCCTAGTGTGGCGTGTGTTGCCATGGGCAGTGTCACCTCCCAACACCCGGACGAGCAAACATCCTTAGACACCGGCCTTCATCATCTTTCTGGAGAGGGGAAATGAAGAGTTTTCAGGAATCTGCTTTGAGTTGGGAATCCTGGATGAAATCTATTTCTTGGCTAAAAATCCATGTGAACTCATTATTACCACAAATAGGGTTAGAAAAAAAAAATGCACCCAAACCATACGGATTTCCTGGATCAGATGGAGGGCTGGCCGGGTCCAGCTCTGCCTCTGATGGTGACAAGCTGCAGATGCTTAAGGAAACAGCTAAATCACACATGAAGTGAAGACCTTTCTGATACGTGTCCTAACACCCAGCATTCTATAAGCAGGGCTTTCCTGAGCGGAGTGTCACGGCTGCACAGTCACATGGCCTCTGCTGGGCCTTTCTGCTGGGGCTCCAGTCCTGGTGCTCACACCTCGCTGGTGGAGCAGGCTCTGTGGTGCCAATGTCCACCTCCACCATGGCCCTGTGAGCTCCTGCTCCTTTCTGTGTGACAGAAGATTATGGTGCTGGTCAAAATGTGACCATGTACATGTCCTCTTGCTCTGCCAGCGGGCTGCTGGCACACCTTCCCAGCTGGGTCTGACAGCAGTGCTGAGCGAGCCCTGCCGAGGAGGATGCTCAGATGGCCGAGGAGGATGCTCGGATGGCCAAGGAGGATGCTCAGACGGCCGAGGAGGATGCTCAGAAGGCCAAGGAGGATGTTCAGATGGCCAAGGAGGATGCTCGGATGGCCAAGCAGGATGCTCAGACAGCCCTGGCCCCAGCATCACGTCCTGGGCGAGCGCTGTCCCCTCCGGCGGTGCCGGTACCAGGAGAGGCCCCCGCCTGTGCATGAACCCACTGCCACGCTCGGCCTCGGCGCTAAGTTTTATTATGAATTAAGAGTAAAACTCCTTCTCTGCCACAGAAAAAAACTACCTCCATTTTTCAGAGTGCCTCTGTTTATATAGTTTATGGGAGAAGAGGGCTCTTAATATTTCAGTGTCATGACCATAAAATGAAAAGGTTACTGCTTGCTACAAAGGCTTGCTTGGATCCAGCACCAATTAATTTTCAATCTGAAATATATGTCTCCTGGCCGTCTCACAACAGCCGTGAGCGGGAGGTTCCTCCTTAACACATTTGAGCCACAAACCCGGTTAAAGGATTAGCCAGCTTTTTCCATGCTGTTTTGCTTGCCCCCATTGGGGATTCCCATTATCCTTGATAGACTGTTAGCCCTGACAGTGGGATATGATAGTTTTAGTATTTCCTCCTCCTCACACAAGGCTCCTCGGACCTTGGCTTTAATTTCCATTGTAGGTGCGAAGGCAGCATATGTTAAAGGCAGCATTACCGTGCGGAGCTGCTCCTGCAAAGCCATCTGCGGAACGGTTTTAATTGATCCGCGTGCGCCGGTGCCGGTGCCGGGTAGAGCGTGCCGCCGTGCCAGCCTGCCGAGCCCCGCGCCGGGGGGTGCGGTGGGGATGGAAGTTGTACCAGAGCATTGCAAGCACACGCTGACTTTCTGGAGGGTGGATGAGCTTCTCTTTATCTTTATTTATTAATAAAAGACGGAATGCCTTGGGAAACAAAAGGTTTTAATGGCTGGTGCTTGGTATCCTTGACAACACTCCCCAAAGAATATTACATTAGGGCACCAGAGAACTTTTAAAAATAAGTAATGGAATTCCGTCTCTGTTATGCTTTTAGTAGTCATTTCGGCCATGGTGCAGCGAGGTCATAAGCTGAGCTCAGTGAAGGGAGCCAGAACACGAAATGATGCTGAGAGAACGTCTGGGAGATGAGAGGTACAGAATTACAAGCGAAAGTGCAGGCCTGCTGAGGCAATTACAGCTTAATGGGGTCATTTGGAAGGCAATTGCCAGGGGTTAATGTAGTATGGAGAGATGAGGTGAGATTGAAGTGAAATTTGGGGCTGGAAATGTGTTAAGATGAAAGATCAGAGTGCAGCGGATCCTGCAGTGCAGAAGGTTTATATCATGCAAAAAATTTGAAAAAAATTTAAAAGTAGTAGCCAGATGTTTCAAAATAAATAAATAAAACCTTAAGTAAACGCTTTAAAAAAGTGAAATAGCTGCATCAAAAATACCCTGTGTTCGGAGAGGATTGCAGCGTGCACGCCGGTATTTAATATGGCATAAAGGGGCTTGATTTGAAGGAAAAGTTGTGTTGCATTTGCCGGCACATATGCAGAGACAATGTGGTTTGGCTGTTCTGTCGCTGACACAATATACTGCCTTACAAAAATATTACTGCTCTCTCAGCTGTTGTGCCTTATTTTGAAAAATCCATTGTTTTGAAACAAAAGGCGAGAAACAGTCCCCTATACACATATTTTGATATATTTGCAATGGATTCATCACATTATCTTTTCAGGCATTAAAATAATACTCATAAGATGTCAAAATATTACAAGAATGTAAGCTAGCATTCTTGGAGAGTGGGTATTTTGGTTCTGAGAAGTATGCTTAAATATTACAGGTGTTTAAATTAAAAATGTCAAACCATGAAGGCATAATGGAAGTAATCATTTTTACACAGTTTTAAGCCGCGCGGTGTTGGAGAAAGCTTTGCATTCCAGACTATTGTGAATGAGCGGAGTTCATAAGCATTCAGAGGACAAAAGAGATCATTATGCTTTGTTACCTCAGCCAGTTCATTACCTTAATTGCTGAGCGTAATCCAGTCTTGGAAGAAAACTCTGGGGCTTTAAGGAGATCAACATTGGCACCCTATGACACAGAAAATGGAAGCCCTTTCCTGCGCCGCGGCCACTCCAGGCACGCTAAACCTTGATCAAAGGCTGAACTTCTCCGAGGGTCGGCCATGTGAAAATCCCCCGGAGCTGCGCCGGGCGCTGAACCGTGATGGAGAGCCGCGGGCTCAGCACCGCTCCCGCGCCAGCGTGACCGTCCCGGATCACCGCCTGGCAAGAGCACATTATCATCCCTTCACATAGGTGAAGTTTTAACATAGTTCTGTTTAGCAGGGATAATACGTCTCTTTTTGCGGCCGCGCTCTGCATATTGCGTGAGCCGACCGGACTCCTAATGCGTGGCGGTGCCGCGGAGCCGGGGCCGGGGCTCGCCGTCAGGCGGGAGGCCACTTTTCCAGGAATGGCTTGTTAAATTCTCCTTGGCTACACGCGAGGAGAGGCATTTGCAGGCAGGCGTTTGACTCCAGAGCCACGTCGCGGCTGCGGAATGATTCCAAGGAGTTGGCTGGGGAAGATCAGATTTATTGTAAATACATTAGAGCAAGGGGTTTTTTTTCACCTGGGTTTCTTTGACGTATGTGTGCGTTGTATCTAGTTATCTGATCTGACGATGCAGGCTTCCCCCCCCCTCTACCGTTGCATATATTAAGGCTTTTAAGAAATATAGTAAAACAAAAAATATGACCTTTAAAAGCATGGCTGAGTTGCATTCATTTTATAACCATCAAAGCAACTCTTTACTGTTGTAAGGTAGAAAAATCAATGATGCAATCTTTTTCCTTTTGCCTCGTGCAATCCGTAATTGAAATGGAAAATCAAATGAACGGCTAACAGATAATTGTTTTATCAATATTCCCTGCCTGCCCTACAAGGGTCAGCCTAGAATGATCATGAGCCACGGATATGATGAGGACAAAATGTGAAATTGAACAGCAAGGAGGCAATAAATCAACCTTGACAAGAAAGAGTGACCAGCATGTAGCTCTTGTAGGCAGCTTTTGGGACACTTTTTGTCTCAGGTGTCTGCACTGATTTAAAAATGTGAGAATATAATATTTGAAGCTCTACCAGCGGGTAAACAACTGCAGACTATTTCTAGGTTAAGGCATCATCAAAGCAAACATGCTGCAGCTGAAAATAGGAGGATATTGGGGCATAGCGGGAAAAATCCCACAGTAAAATTACAGGGGAGTAACGGAATATTCTGGGGCTGTTGCAAGCGAGAAATTCCCGTGTCTTCCTATCTGTTGCTAGAAAACTAAAGAATATAGTAAATACATTAAAATACATTTTCCAGGCTGCTCTTTTGCTGCTCCACTGGGCACGAAAAATGCCTTGAATCATATTTCTGGTATTTTGGGAGCTCCTTGATCCCGGTGCTGGCGCAGCCGGGTCTCCTGCCTGGAGGCCTGTCTGATAAGGGCTGTTGGGCTCTGTGTCCAGGGTGCTCCAGCAGATACCGAGGGATGTTTCCGGCGCAGGGGAGGCTAGGTGCGAGCGGTGCCAGCGCCGGCTCCGTTGGTGGGTGCCAGCGGGTGCTGGGAGCTTCTCTCCTGCAGACAGAGTCTCTGGTGCTGGCATCCCTCTTGGTGGACTGGAATGGTTCATGGACTTTGCACCTTTCATTGAGTGGGTGGACCAGAAGATGGTGCCTTTGTTCAAGGAGGGCTGGCTTGGGGTGAAGTGAGGTGATTCTTGCTTCAGCTGCAGGGGAGAGATGTTTGGGTGCCCTGGAGCAGCAGCTGGCCCAAGGGTCCTATGGCCACCATGCTCCGGGCACCATGTATGGGAGTCCATCTGCCTGTATCTTCTCATCTTGTCTCATTCCATCCCATCCCATCCCATCCCATCCCATCCCATCCCATCCCATCCCATCCCATCCCATCCCTCCTCCATCAGCTGAGGTTAGTGGAGGTCTGATTTGGGCGTAGTCCATATTTGAAGGACACCAGGCTGGGAAACCATCCTGGAAGCATTATTTTTAACCTTGGCTCTAGCTGTCCTGCGGCTCCCTGGGGAGGGGGGGTCTGGTGTGCACGTGGTCTTGGAAACAGCAATATCAGGAACCCAGCAAAATAGGTTGCCAGCATGGAGAATATTTTTTATTTTAAGCACAGTATTTTAAACACACCATGTCCTCCTTCCCCAGGGGCAAGGCTGAGAGACTTAAGAACTATTTTTTACAATTGGTTTTTCAAATTCATTTCTCATCAGGCCTTTTCCCACAGCGTGGGCGAGTGTGATGCTGGCAGTGCCGCGGCCCCTGTCCTCGGGGGGTCCCGCAGCCGGAGGGGCTCAGCAGAGCCCCACGGGAGCCGTCACCCGCCCGTGGAGATGGGGAGTCTCCAACAAACTGCTGGGCCATGGGGACAAAGCCCCGTGCCCCACATGTGCCGCAGTGGCAGGGCTGGGCACCCCGAGGGGCACGGGCAGGATGAGCGCAGCTCCCGGCTTCCCCTCCGTCCACCTCGGGGGCACTGGGGGGGGTCCCCCTCCCGCTCACATCTCTGATGTAATGAAGTGTCAACTGCTACCGTCACCGTCCTCCATGTCCTTGAAACCAACACGGTTTAGCCAGGAGTCTCTCCAATTTATCAGCAGTTAAAAATAGAGGGGAAGGGTGGGAAGGACAGTCCCTGCTCCCCAGGAGCGGGGGCCGGGCGCGGGAGGGTAACCTCTGCGGTGGGGTGGGACGTGAGACGCGGCCCTCGTCCTGTGCCGCTAAAGCATTTTTGTCCTGTCTTTGGACGTGCCTCCCGAGGGCAGGAGATGAAAGCAGAAGCGTGAGGGGATATGTAGACAAACACAAAAGATCAGACTAGATCATTACAGGCAGTAACAGCTTCCATAACAATATTTACCAAGCCTACGGTATCTCTAGGCCTTCTAATAAACACAGCATAAATCCAGGTGTGCAGGGAGGCACGGGTATAATCCGCCGCGGCTTTAACGTGCATCCTAGAAATGCCCTAAATACATATTTACACCACGGCACCTACTGACTCCAAATAAGCTGTTCAAGCTGCCAGGCTGTTAATCCAAGTTTTAATGCCGCTGGTCTATCAGAGGAATACGTGTGTAACAGTGACTCCCGCTGCAGTGCCTGCCCTCGGGGCTGCGCACGCGTCGGGGGGCACGCGGAGCTCGGCCGCGGTGATACCCATGACCCGCTCTGTTGGCACATCTCTGCCCCGGCCGGAGAGTCCAGGGCACAGCGAAGCACAGGAGGGCATGGACAGCCCAGGCTGACCATGAGCATTTTCAGCCCCGAAACGCATCCCTGGGGTCTGTGTGTGGGTCAGAGTGGGCTTGAGGGGAGGTGTGGGGCGGGGGCTGGACCCAGCAGGCCCATCTTGGGCACTCAGCTGACTCTCCTTCCCATGTCGGTCTGGTGATGGACACCTTACAGTAGTGCTGGTCGGGTTGGAGTTGTGGATGTGCTTTACCAGTCCCCTGGGTTTGCCTTGGAGGGTTGTGGGATGCTCAGGACTTGTTGAGGGCCAGCATTCTTGCTCACTTTCCTGGGGTGACACGTCCCTGTTCCTGCTGGCAGTGCTTGGAGCAGCTCCTAGCAGTGGGGCTGCCCACTGTGATGGGAACACCATGACCCTGAATAGTGCACAAACTGGTACGATGGCTGTAGGAGGGTGTTGGCTGGAGCTCCCCTGTCCCTCTGTCCCCCAGGATCTGGCTCCGATCTGCCCCGTGCCCTTCTGCCCAGGGCATGGCTGCCCTCTGCTCTGCCAGCACTCTTTTCTGACACCTTTCCTTCTGAGGTCCCAGCCTGGCCACCCGTGGTTGCGCAGCAGGGCACGGCGCTGGGGCACGGTGCTGGGACAGGGTGCTGGGGCACGGTGCTGGCACCGCGGGCAGGGGCTGGGCAGGGACCTGCCTAATGTGTGTTTTGGTTTTGGAGGGAACAGGATTGCTGCACGTTTATTTTAATGACACTGATATAATAATTTGGTTTCTGTCATGAATTAGATTTGGGGAATTTGAAACTTAACTCTGATAGTGCTTCTCTCCCAATTTTATTACATATGCTTAAATAAACATGTTGAATTAACTTTATAAGGCTTGTAAAAACTACAGATAAAACCGCTCTAGAAAATCAACATTCTAAATCATGCTAAGTCTCTTCCCATTTTGCTCATCCTCTAGCAGGGCATTGACAAAAATATGAAATTGATTTGGTTGAAGGGTGTTAAAGAGCCGACAGCCAAATGTCACAAACAATGAATGGCTGCAGTGTTGAGAAAATCAATAGGGAGGTTAAAGCTGGTCTTGTGAAAGACTTGGCAGACTGCTCTGTTCCAGGAAGATATCTGTCTTCTGGCCTTGGTTGCATGATCAAAAGGAAAACTTGATAGGTTTAATGAAGGGAGATACTGTAAAACTGACAACAGAAATATAGACACTGTGGTAAACTGCAGTGCACATCAGTGAGTGGAGCTATTAGATACATTTTTCAGTCTGAAAAAATATTTATAGGTAAAGATGTCAAAAAAATATTAGTGCATTCCTCCACTTGTCCACATTTGCTCCCCGATCATCAGCACATGCATTTGCGAGGCGCAAACAAAGGGTTGGGCTCTGCGTGCAGCGTGATGGCAAATGTATAGGGCAAAATAATTAGCATGATAATTAGCGAATCGTAATGTTTTCAAATAATTGCATGATGAGATTGCGGAGCCAAAGTGAGATTGGAATCTCTTCTTTACTTGGAGATGGTGTTTCAGGAAATCATAAAAGATCGGGAGAAAGCGAACTGCTGTTTCATCAATTAAGGCAAGACGGTTGATGGCGAAGTATCCTTTAGTCCACCCCGACGTGTTTGCGGGGTGTTGTGGCTCATGCTGGTTTTGATAAATACACAGTTGGGCTTAAAATCAGTTTTGTGAATATTAGATCCAGAAATATAAATGAGGATGCCAGCCATTAAAAAAGGTTAATAATGTTAGATTAATTTTGTTTTTGAAATCAGCTTGTAAACAAAATTTGCACTGATTTACACCTGACCTATTAGCAGAGCTCCTATATAACATATTGCATCATTAGAGAAAAAAAATTGTTTAAGGTCTGAATTATTACTTGCCACGTATTTGTTTTCCAAACACAGCGTTGCACCTAAGACTGAACGGTATAATAATATTTGAAATAATGTGGCACCTTTGCAGCATTTATTTTTCCCAGCTCTGTGTTAAGCATATATGTTCATTTCACAAGCCTGTTTGTGTTCCTTGTCATCTGTCAGTTCTGGGTATCCCATCTTCCTCTTTTTCTTTTTTTTTTTTTTTTTTCCTAGAAAAATGAACTCATTAGTTTAAAACTCCCAAATGCCACATTCAGCTCAAACAGCGAAGATGATAACCTGTAAAAAAAGAGAGGAGAAAAGAGAGAAGTAGTCTGGCAGGTTTTCTGCAAGTGGACGCTGTAATAAAAATGCCCCCTACTTTGTTGGGATGGTGTTTGTAGGGCTGCTGCCATATGTTACTTTCCTTTTTAGCTGGGATTATGCCATCATTATTGCTGATAAAAGCTGTTTACTGCCTTGGCAAAGGAGTGATGCTTGGCGCAGTTTGGAAGCCGCCATTCAGTTTACAGAAAAGTGCATTTAGTGCCAGATGCTAGGATCCAGGGGCTTTGTTATCTTTTCCCATTATTGGGATCATCCATTGTCTGTTTTTTTCTCCTTTTAACTTAGCACTGGCTTTGTTGTTTGCATTTTAAATTCACTTCAGTTCAGGCAGGTGACATGGCAGGTTTTTGCTTGCTGGGCAGCCCTGGGTAGCATCTTTTAAAGCCGGTGGCTCGTGGAGACCAGGTCTCCTCGCGGTGAGGGGTTTCGGTCCCCGAGCACCGAGGCGATGGGTGCCCTGCCCTGGGAGGGTGCTCAGCCCACGGGCTGGTGGCTGCTGGGGACAGCCAGGTGAGGAACATCGCTGAGGGAGCTGGCACGGGGGTTCCTAGAACCCTCAGTGCCCGGGGCCTGGCACAGCCCTTGGGCTGCAACGAAGGAAGAGATGCATAAAATGCATAAATGAAAGAGAACGTCATATCTGAGTCTAAAGGTGGCCATAATTCATATGTAAATGCTCTTAGTGGAAACTAACAGAGCTGTTGGACGGGCGGCAGCTCCGATTGTGCCAGGCTTTCCATTAAAACTGTTATCTTCTCCATGGAGCAGAGAGTGTGTCTGGTCTGAACCTTACCAGAAGCCAGAGCCCTTTGGTGGCCATGTGTGGCCAGGCCTGGAGCCATCACCGCCCGCGGCGCCGCGGGACGTGGTGATCTGCTCCTGTGTGCCCTGCACCTCGCGGCACCGCGCACCAGCACCGCGCGGCAATGCCAGCGACTGGGACAAAATATTGCCTGGTGTGGTTTTTCTCTGTTGTTTGTTGTGAAGACAACTGTTGTTGGTGTAAGAGAGCCCGGTACATGGCACGCAACCCAGCGAGTGCCTCGGCACGTCCCCGTGCCTTCTCCATGGGCCATCATCTGAGTTCTGCTTGGTAGATCAGCCTGGATGCGTGTGAACCTTCTCCTTGCTAGAGACGCGGACTCGCTGTTCCCAAACTGATTTTCCGGGGCCCACAGCCCGTCTGCTGTTTTCAGGAGCCCCTTGGACACCTCGGGCACAGGTCCTGGGGCTCAGGCACAACCATGCTGGGTGCCCGATGCCGGGTGCCCGGTGCCAGACCATGGCCCCGGCGCTGCCGTCCCTCTGTGCTGGCACCTGGGCTGGGCGAGCTGGCAAAGGCACGTGGAGCTTCTTGTTCACCTCCTCTGCTCCGTTATTCTTTGGGGAAGAGGCTCTGACCTTATTTCTCCTGCTAAGAGAGATGCATCTGGAACCAAATGAGGGCAGTAAAGTATAATAGAAGGCTTTACAAATGAAAGTTTTGTTTCTGCTGGTGCAATACCTTGTTTCCCCCTCCTGTATCCTGGGAAATCAGGCTGATCAATAGTTCCCATTTCAGCACAACTGCAGCAAGCATTACAACTGTATAAAATTTACAACATTGTCTGCTGTAAATTTTAATTGGAAAAGCCTCATAGCTTTACCCTCTATCTTGGCGCCTTTAAGTGTGCTTGATTTAAAAAAAAAAAACGGACAAATTTACAATGTATAATATCTCGTCATACCCTTCCTATTGACAGTGCGATTTAAGCAGTGCAAACCCACGTTCCTGCTGGAAGAGAAAATGGCCGTAAAAACACCTGGAAAAAGGCGGGAGTGCCGAGGAGGGCGCGGACGAGGCGGCGGTGCCGGGTGGTGCCGGGCGGTGCCGGGCGGTGCCGGGC
>VZZY01008244.1:50528-78028 GCA_013400335.1 Eurystomus gularis
TTGCCAGGCAGGTGCCAGGTGGGTGCCAGGCAGCCTGGCAGTGCCCAGGAGCATCCCAGGCTCTGCGGTGCGGTGTGCGGAGCCGGCTCGGCGAGGAGCCGCAGCGCGGCGCAGGCACAGAAAATGTCGCTTTCAGCACAGCTTTATTTCTGTCACAGGTCAGGCTTAAAATGCTGTGTGATACAGTTATTGACTCTAATCTGGGCATAAACACAAGTCCTCAAGCACCAGCCCAATTAATAATTTGCATAATTAACACGCATATTAAATAGGGACTGGCCTTGCATCTGTATTTGCAGTGATAGGGGTAATGAGGGCTAGCGGAGCGGCGCCTCGGGCTGGCATCAGCAGACGTGTGGCAGTAGTAATTTTTGCTTGGATTGACAACTGCTAGACAAGCAGTCCCAGCATAAAACTAAACCCCGTTTGGCAGAATTAATCGTTGACAAACTGCTCTTAAAGCTGTAACATTGTTTCTGTCAGTTGTTCGGTTTGATGTCACTGTTAGACATAATAAATCAATAGTGTCAGAATTTGGTAATGTTTATAGCTAGCAAGGTTTATTATTTCATATGACTGTCATGTACAAATAGTGGTTATCATGGCTGCCTCTAAATTATCAAAGGCAGAATATCGCCTGGAATATATTTCTTAAATTCCTTCTCCAATTAATCCTGTTGGTCGTTGGCAGTGATGGGGCCCACTTTGCGTTTTGGGAGGGATGGTTTTGTGCAGTTTTTCGAGGGAAGTTTCAGCCGCGGCACAGGGCAGGATTTACTGCCTGTCTCGTGGGCTGGACGGCAGCTCTGTGCTTTATGAACCTCCGTTTTCCTGCTTGAGTTGCAGATTTTAGGCTGTTGGTGAATTCCCCAGAGCAGTTCCATGAGTCAGCACAGGGTGGGCAGGGCAGAATTTCCTGAGCGGGGAAAATCACATCCCCACGAGCCGGGTCCAGCCCTGGGATGGGGGTTTATTATCCACCAGGAATGGGACACGGGCAGAGGTGAGGACAGATGCCCACGGGAGGACACGAGCTGCGATGCATGGGTGCCTCTGACAGGGGTCCCTGGGCGCTGGTGGCCCTGAAGCGGGTGCTGGTGGTGTTTGAGCAGCCAAGGTCCCCTCCTCGGGTTGTCCTGTGCTGGTGTCCTGGGGAGGATGGTCCCTCTGCTCTGCCACAACCGCGTGCCATGACCACGTGCTGTGCCCCGCGGCTCCACGCAGTGCCAGGGGTGAGTCTGTGCACGCCTTTTCCCTGCTCTCATGGCACCATTTCACCCCAAACATCCGAGTTTGACCCGTTGCACCTCTCTGCTCATTGCATGTCCCCTGGGACCCCCCTCATGGACCCAAAGTGAGGAGCTGGTGGGACAGGACAGTCCCTGGGCTGGTCTAAAACTGTCCCCTCACCGAGGCAGCGTGTATAAATTACAACAATAAATTACTGCAGCCCCAGGGTAAAAGAAGCATCAAGTTATGACTTTTACATGAGTATTTAGTCAGCCATTCAATAAAAAATAGGTCTTCCAGTTGCACAGTACCATTTATCAGCTACATATTTATTATTTATCATAGCTACACATGATGCAAATGTGAATTACCTATGCCGCTCCTCCGAGGAGCACTTGCTTTTATAGAAATGTAAACATATATAATGCAGTTTGCAAAATCAGATACCAAGCTTTGAAAAGAGAAAGAAATCAGGGATGCAGATTTTGGTTTTGCTTTCATTTCAATGCGATAAATTATCTGTGCTACCGTTTCCTTCTAAAGGTCATTTCCAGGATTCACTTTTCCCTGACTCCCCGCGCTCCATGGGCAGCTCTGAGGAGGGATTTCTGGGAACGCCCAATGCCTGATGGTGCCTGGACAGGGGAGGGAGGCGGTGCAGGGTCACGGGGCTCACATCTGCGGCCAAGGTGCTTTTGCAGGGTCTGCAGGTGCTCAAGGCGAGGGCTGATGCTGCTGGTCACCGCGGGCTCACGGTGTCTGTGTCCAGGGCACAGTGGGGCTCACCGGGGTCGGCCGAGGCTGGGGGTCCAGGGGCTGGAGGGAAGGTGAGAGGCTTTGCTGAGCCAGCCTCGTACATTCCCACTCCCAAAATCAATCCTCTCATTTATAGGTGGCAATCATTTATAGGCAGGAAATACCTGCAGTCATTAAAATTCCTCCCACATTTATTCTAGCTCTGGTAGTCTATAAAGTGATTTCAATTCTAAAAGAGGGATTTGAAGATTTCTTCCTTGCTCCGTGTTTTTAGAGTTTCTGGGGTCCTACAGGGAATTTCAGGGCTTGACGTATTTCACTTACATGAATTGCCTTTCAGTTGCAAAAGTCTTTTTACATCTGAGAGCCCGTTCTCAGCGCAGGGGGTGGTGGGGCACAGGCAGACCCAGGGAGCTCGCCCATGCCAGGACACGGGGGTGGCAGCGGGGCCAGGGCCACGTGTGGTTGTCACTCTGCCCTGGCCGTGTCTGGATGTGAGGAAACGCTGCTCTGGCCCTTTGCTTCTGGAGACCCTGCTCCTCCTCCTCTGCCTCTCTGGGGACAGTCTCCCTCTCTGTTTAGTGACCTCCACATCTGAACCTGGGCAAAAGCCTCCCTAGGCTGCAAGGGCAGCACAGTCTATGGATGCTCCTGCCCCATGGGTCAGTCTGACCCCTCATCGTGAGGACAGCACTCGTAGCTGGGGGGCCACACTTGCCAGACGTGGTTGTATAGCCAGGGACAGGCAAAAGGGCTTTTGCTTGTTTGTTTGCAGCAAGTGACATAAAATACTTTGGAAGACGTGTAAATGGCAGGCGTAAATTGCCGAAGAGTTGAAGCTGCTACAAAGCTGAAGTGTTCCAAGGCAAAGCCCTGGCCGTGGGGCATGGTGGGGTCTGTGCTTCAGCCCAGGGGCTATTTCCTGGAGCTCAGGGGTGGCATTTATGAGGGAGAACTGCCACCCGGGCTGGGCAGCATCGTGCTCATCCTCTTATGGGGCCTTGGCACCTCCTGCAGCATCCTGGGGTCCAGGGCACCATCTGCTCTGGCTCGCTGCAGCCCTCCAAGTCGCAGTCAGGGCTACGTGCACAAACATACGGCTGTGTGCCGGCGTGCCCAGGCTGCTCTCGGGGTCTCCTCACCGCATGAGCATCATACCCAAGGCCTGGCAGCAGTGTGGGAGGTCTGCAGGACAGCCTGGCCAGGGCAGCAGCCCCGCGGTGCTTTTGTTCCTTCCCAGAGAAGAGCCTCTGGCTGATGTTACCCATGGCTCTGCTGTGAGCAGGTCCTCGCTGTGGGAGGAAGGGTCCCGGTGCTGGCACGGGTGCTGTGGTGACGTTACCTGGGGATGCAGTGACCTGGGAGCGCTCCGGCTCCTGTCACTGCCGGTGGCACCTGACAGCAGCGCTTCAGCTCTGGATGAGACGTGAAGAGCTGCTCACCTGGGAAAAGGCCTTTTCCAACGGCGGCCGTGGGCTTGGCGGTTCCTGCACGGTGGAAGGAGCCACCCGGAGCCGCGTGACGGGCGAGCAAGCCCTGGCGACCGGCTGGATTTTCTGGGGGGAGGTCATTAGTTAACGCATCCGAGGGATGCAGGGGAGAATAACAGCACATCAGTTAGGATGCTAATTCACTCGACTGGCAGCGAGGGCTGCGAGATGACAGCTTGGAGGGGTGCGGGGGAGGGTCTGAAAATGGCAGCAGATTGGTATTTTGAAAGGGGAGGGAAGTTTTATAATGATGAATAAGAAAGATGACATTTGGTGCTCACATTTAACTTGCATTGGCTGTCCGCAGGAGGGTCAGTGTGTGTAACCTCCCGTGATGAGGCCTGGGGCTGCCCAGCAGCTGACTGGGTGTATACCCTTCAGACGGGAACAAAAAGAAAGGCCCAGATAATTAGGCCAAGTTGAACTGCAGGAGGTAGCCAGCTTCTCTGCTGCCTTTTGTATATTCATGACCCAGCTTGATTGATGGAAGGACAGTGTTTGGTGACACTGTCATTTGCAAGTTGAAAGGTAGACTACAGGCTGGAGCTATGCTCAGATGTGCCTTAAAGGGTCCTACAATAAGCTCATTTGGATGCTGATGATGTTCGCATCTGCATTTCTTTGTTTCTAACTGTTTCAGGAGGACATCTGTTAATTTGTATAGATTAGCTTGGATGCTTTCATTTAAAAACATCAAATTATGTAGCAGGACTGTTTATTATAAAAGTTTCCAGGAAAGTTTAAACCGATTCAGAAACCATGCAGAGCGTAATATTTAAAAGTAGGATTAAAAAAATAATAGTAATACTTATATTCATGTTGAACCTCCTATGCCCAGGAATTAAGACTTGTATTGCTGCTGCAATGTTATCAGGAAGCGTTAGCAAAAGCATCTGTTGAATTATAAATTTCAGGATAAATGAGGCTTGCCAAATTTCATATCTGCTCAGAGGAGGCCTCCTTCACTGGACAGCGAAAGCCTTTACGTGTGAAGTGGGGGGGGGGAAGTGAAATGTAATTAATTCAGGAGGGAAAATGGTTTTACTGTGTAATATTTAGTCACATATTTCAGGAATAATAGTGCTTCTGTCAGAGAAGTTACATTTTTTACAGGTATTGCTTTCAGAGATAGTGGGATGTGGGTCGGGAGGAGGTTTCAGGTCTTGGGTCTGGTGGTTGGTTGGCTCACCAGAAGTGTCCTCCCCCAGCTCTGGGCACGCTGGGATTGGGCACCCCGAGCGGGTCCCTTCCCGCTGGAGCATACAGCCAGCCACCAGACCCAGCGGGATGTCTCCGGCTCACCCCAGCCCAGCTCTTGACCTTTCACAGCGACCTTTCCTCGTACACCCCTTCCCAGGGACCTGCCTGCGGCCATAAAACCTGGTCTCGTTCCAGGTACTTTCAGCAACATTAATTCATGGCTGAGCAGGCTCTTTGCACTTCTGCTCAGTGCCAGGCAGCTCTCTCCCAAGGAAGCTGTCGCCATCCCAGCCCACAAGGCCCAGAAACGAGGGGATTGGGGTGGGGAACCGCTCCGGGCTGGGGCAGACCTGTGGTGGGGTCTCGCCTCCCCTCTCCTCCTCCTGCCCCCGAGCCGAGGTGCATGGCAACGGCACTGCCCTGCTGGGGCATCTTCTCAGCTGCACTTGGAAATTTATGCCCGTGACTCCCATCTTTGTATTTACTCCAATTAACACATAAACCCTAATTAACCAGATCAAGGGAGCTGGGAATCCATAAATGGAGAGCAACATGGCAGAGCTTGGCAGCTGCCTGAGCACCAGCGTGGCCAGAGATGGGCAAGTATCAATTTAGAGGACATCAGCAGCAAGCAGATACGTGGGACCAGGGCCATGGGCAGCCCCAGGTATCAGGGCTGGCCCGAGACCTGCTCGTGCTTTCGAGAGGTCTGGACATGGGGTAGGCGACAGTTTGGGGCCATCCCTCACCCGTCCCAAGCCCTGCATATGTGGATGTGTGCCGTGTCCTGACACGTGCCCCCACCAGACAGAAACGCCCGTCACCCCCAGCCTGATGGGCACCACAGAGGGCACCTTCCCCGTGTCCTGGCACGCTCCAGGATCCTGGCAGCCATCCCAGCACTGCCTGCGTGTCCTCCTGTCAGAGTGAGAAGGATGGACATCAACGGAGTGTTTCTAGGGCAGCCGGCGTGGTGACAGCGTCCAGGAGCCGTGCGATGGGGAGAGGGCAGCCCCGGGCAGAGGTCTGCCATGCACGGGGGTGGGCACCCAGGCACCGCACACCGGCCGCCCGCCGCGGCCCGGCAGGATGCTGGGGCTGGCATGGCCCCTGGGGAGCGGGGCTGGAGCGGGGAGCAGCTCGCACGCACTGGCTGGGGAGTGCAGCGTGCTGGTGCAGGGTGTTATGATGGCAGCATATGCTGGCTATTAGTGTGCCTTTTATTTAATTTTTTTTTTTTTTAATACAGTTTACATTGCTAGTGGCAGTGCAGGCTTAATTGCTACCTTGCCTGAACGCAGCTGAGTTTTGTAGTTACTCGAGCGGGAGGTTTTTAAAACTGTGAAGTAGTTTCCCTTCCTGCATGCCCCCAGATCAGGTAGAAAATGGGGAAAGAACTGCTAAATGATGTATTTAGAAAAAGCTGTTCTACAAGAGTATTTGAAACATTACAGATCTGCCAGAAGGTCCATTAACATAAATGTTTAACTCAGACACACACAAACTTATGTACCGAAATGAAAATGTTTCATGCATTAATTTGCTGCAGAAGGTACTAACATAACAATTAGAACAACATTCTGCCTGCTTATACTTAAATTTCCTGGGGCAGTGTTTCGGTGGTAATGCACAGCGTTGATGTAGGATCTCCTTGGCTCTGCGCAGCACACCCCAGCACTGCAGCTCATCCTGTTAAATCAAATTCTTACAGTTTTAAACCCAGCGTTGAAGGAACCGGGAGAGATTGACAGTGGCGCAGAATTTTGGAAAGCGGGGTGCTGGCTTCGGTGCCCTCTCTGGGTGCCGTACCCCGCTCAGCCAAGGCCGCGTCCCCTTGCTCCCGACGTCCCACGCCGTGTTAGTACACTAACAAAGAAACCTGCCATGTCCTTCAGCTTGCATTGGAAGAGGAGGGCAAAGACAGAATGAAGCAGAGGAACTGTCAAGCCAGCGTAATGCTGGGCTCCTTCCATTAGTGCTCCCAGTTTGGTTCCATCACATCCATCGTTTTTACTGGGCTCAGGGTTTTTCCCCGGCCCTGCCCTGCAGGACGATCTACCCTCTCGGAGGACATCTGAGTGCCCAGTTCTCTCAGCATGCAAACACTGGCTTCGCTAGCTGGGAGTATGGAAATTCCGGGGGTCTCCATCGCGGTCCCGTGGCCGGCTGAGCTGGGTTTGTTGTTGGCATGCTGGCCCCGTCACATGGTGCTGCGCGGCAGAGCTCCGGCAGCCGCGGCGCGGGGTGGGGGAGCCGCAACTGCAAACATTCCTCCTCCGAGCAAATGCTTGTCCTAAACTGAGCACCGTAGAATAAAAATGGAAACATAAAAATAGCAGTTGGAAAGATAAAACAGCATTTATAGTACTAATAAAACCGTTGTGGCTTCCACAGGAAAACATGCTTTGTAACCTAATGCTTACCTGGAAAGACTGTCGAGTTTCCGAGAGTTATAGCTGTTTTTGTAAGAGAAGCACAGAGATTTGCTTCAGGGCTGAGTGATAGATTCTCCTGCCTGGAGCATCCCAGTGTGTTTATACATGGCTTGTATGGCAGCTTTCATAAGACATTTACCCCATGATTTGCGATGAGCTTATGTGTGAATAATTAATGGCAATTAATCCTTAATTACAGTAATTAGGCAAGTCACAGGAAATTAAGCTGCAGCTGGAGAAGACCATGCCTGGGAAGAGAGGATTGGGGGCTGTGTGAATGTGCCATTCACTGACAACATTACGAGGATGAGCAGTATTCAGCAGCTTTGGCATTTCTATTGGCAGCCTTGGGTAGGACAAGAACGCTCAACATTAGCAGCAATCTATAGTTGTCTACAAGAGTTTTTAGTTCAAGTGCCAAAATGTTATGTTGCATATGGTGATTATCTAAGTTTATTGGTTGCCATAACTCAAATGGGTGTAATTGTTTTTGGCTTGATAGTGACATTAGAAACTGAAGCTTTTATGTGTTCGTAGGTTCTGCTGGCATCAGCCATGGTTCAACTTCAGGAAACAATTCATCCAGGTTTGCAATTATGAAAACGGGTACTACAAATGGCTCGAAATTAACGGAGGAATTTTCAGTGATTAAAAAAAAAAGACAACAGCAAAACTGGCAGTTTCTTAGTTGAGCAGCTAATTGCTTTATTATTAGCTGCCTTTCCCATTAAAATGAGCCTTGCACAAGGTACGGTGCGTGCAGAGCCTGCTCTCTGGTTTGGGGAGCGGGACCAAGTGGGAGAGAAATGGAAGTGCTGGCAGGCGGGAGTCTGCGGGCGGAAAAGCCCCATCTGAGCAGGTCTCCAGAGCTAATCCCGAGCCCTGCCATTGTGCTTGGAGCAGATCTGTGCTGGGAGCCTCTCGCCCTGGGCAACCCACAGCGAGGCTGTTTTGCAGCTCAAGGAGCAGCAGCCTTCCCCATCATTAACGTGCAAAGTTTTAAAACCTCATGATTAAACATGTTTCCGTAATTTACTGGGTTTCCAAGCGGCGATGTTTGTGCCAGCAACAGTCTGGGGCAGAGGCATGGAGGGAAGCACACATTAGTATCAATGAAACCTACAAAAAGCAATCAGTAATTTATGAGCGTGTGGAAAAATGCCCACATGTTCTCATCAAATTATAGGGTTCCTATAATTTACTCAGTGACTACAAGGTGCACGCTCCCAAACCTGCTGTGGTGTGTTAACTGAACCTCTGATTAGATTTAATCCAAACAACTAATCTGTTAAAGGGTCCTGAATAAACAGGCGATATGGGCCAGGCCGGGGTGTTATTTCAGAGTGAGACGACACCCGACGAGGAGGTCAGCCAATTACACAGCAAACGGGCAGTAGTCGGCTGCAGGTCAGGGGTGCTCGCAGCCCCCCAGCCCCGCGCCGCGGGCGTGCCTTCGGGTGCCTTGTGTCTCGCAGGGGCGGCGGGAGGAAGATCTCTTACGCTTTAGAAAGAGAAGCCTGTAGCCAGATGTTGGCGAGATCTGTACTTGCTTGTAATGTGGAAACGTGTAAAAACTTCAGCTCCTTGCATGTGGAATCTAGATCAATTTTTAATTTACTTGTACGCATGGATGACTCATTTGAAAAAGAAAATTGTGGCATCAGAAAAAAAAAAAAGACATTTCAGCGTGCATAGGTTGCTGCATTTATCTGTTTCGCGTGCACTCCGGAGTGGAAATAAGTCACAGTATCTTAATAATGGTCTTGATTTTATAAATGATTTTTCCCCTTGAAATAAGCAATCCATTCATTTTAATATGTAGAATTGGTTTGCTAGCAGGGCGACAGTTTAAAAAGACTTCCAACTGTGACACAAGTGCAACCATATTGCTTCCTATTACTCGCTAAGGTAGTTGTTTAGAAGAGAGAATGTTCTCCCTGGAAATGTTTAAAGTGCTGTAATTTTATTTAGGATAATGAGGATTTATAACAGTTTTACCATATGAAAACCTGCCTTTAGACAGAGCGAAATAGGCGGTTGTGGTTATTGAGTGTGCGAACGGCGGGGTTTGTGCGTGGCAGGGCGAGGGGAGGTGTTTGTGTCTGGCCGTGCAGCGTATCCGTCACCGGGCCCAGAACATTCCCTGCCGCCGCCTGGGATAATTCATCACCAACATGTATGGATTTCTCCGCTTTAATAGCTCTAGATGTTAATTAAAATCCTGTTTTATAGAATATTTTAATTTCGAGATTTGCCCAGCTGCACGGCCTCCGCTCCGTTGGCAGGATTGAGCCGTCGAGTAACAAATAGCCGCAGTGAAGCCCCGGCGGGAATTGGGCGGAAATCCCAGCGTGGCGGGGCCGCGGGAGCTCCCCGTGTGAGGGGATCGGGACCCCAGCGCCGTGTGCCGCTGCTCTGCTTCCCCGGAAGGTCGTCTACGTTCATTTTTGTGGCTAGGCCTTTAAAATTTTTTACCTCATTAAAAACGCTTTTCCCTTTATCGGTAATATCGCTTCCCGAGCAGCGTCGGCCGAGCTGAGCTGCTGCCGGGGCACTGGCTCAACAGTACATGTAATGCCCTGTTTATAAATATAAAGGAGAAGGAATTGAACTGTTACAGATTTTATCAGGTTTTATCTCCTCACTGAAAATCTTAGCTCTCAAAACATTTCTAATTTCCCTTATTTGAAGGCTCAAACAGTTTCAAATTACTGCCCGTGGATTGTTCTTGACATCGAGAATGGTAAATTTGAGCTGTGGAAACGCTGGAATGTGTGGTGTGTGCTTTTCCTGAACAAGGGAATTCAACGGGTAAATTACAGTCATTTACTTGGAGTGTAATTTACTGAGAGCCTTTAGGCAAATGCAGGAGAAAGGACAGCGGAACAGAAAAAATAGCTAAAACAGGGGGCTCCCCCTCCCTCTTCACATGAAATACAATCTGTGTTCATGTGACAGGGAAAATAAAAACTTTCTTATTTAAAATACATATAATTCTTATTATTTTTTTCAATTAATAAGGCAGGCATTTGCAAGTATGACTGATTTATGTGAAGATAAGATTTTAAATCTTGCTAAATTATCCACACATCTTCGTAGCATTGTATATTCTGCAGTATCTGCACGCAGTCTTCCCCTGTTTGGAATTGGTAAAACTGTTAATTTTGTGCCTAATAACAGATCAAGTATCTGAAACTGTCATTGAGCAGAATGGAAATTGCTGGTTTCGTCCTATGGAAATATTCAATATATAATCAATTTTTTTGAAAATAAAAATGTTTATCTAATGGAATCTGCAGCGAAGATACGCACTTGAATTTTTATTTGAAATCAGAACACAAAAATAAACACCGGCTTATTTTTAAAATTCGTTTAAATGGGAGAAACATGGTAAGGGAGCAGCCAACATTTTGTGATCTCTAAGTGCATGCACATGGAGAATAATTCTCAGGAAGTGTTCTGACCAAGGCTTTCCGCAGAAAGCCCTGTGCGTTGTAGTAATTGCTAAGCAAACAGAAGGCAGTGTTGTAAAGTGGTTTTGTATGGCATATTGTAATTTGACACTTAAGTTGTGCCCTGCATTACCCCGTGTCATAATTGATGGCTAAAGAAAAGCACATGCTATGCTAATCCTTTGTTAGAATAGCTTGTTAAATTGTGGTTGCCAATTTAAAATAAACTATGGAATGCTTGTCTATATTTTAAGGTTTGTAGTCTACAGTTTTAAACAGTCATTTTAAAGCTGTTTTTCAACTTTATGTTGCATGCACACTATTCTGCCTTTGCACACAAGGTCAGCATGTTCGCTAGTTTAATAGCAGACCATCAAGAACAAAATCAATGAGCTGCATGTTTCACACTAGTATCACAAGGGATTTTCCCATTTATAGCACATTTGTGTACTGATCCCGAGTTTAAAATGACAATATTGATGCCCTATTAGAGCTGTGCTGAAACGGACGTTGCACAGTTGATGCTAGAAGTTGTCTGAACTCACTCTTTCCCCAGACTCGCCTTCTACTTTTTGTCTTCCTTAACAAATAGAAACCAGCCCCGAGAAGGTCCCCGCGCCGTGGCGCAGCGGGGCTGAGCTCCCACCCTGCTCGGTGTGACGGGTGGAAATTCTTCACTGCAGGTTTCAAATCAAGGTCTTCCGTAGTTGGGTGCGAGGAGGATTATGAGGCTGCACCTAAATAATCATCTGCGTGCTGATTACTGAAAATAAAGTGGCATTATTGCTTATGGATGAGATAAGGCAGCTCTGCCCTGGGAAGACACAAGCGAGGGTTCTGTGGGAATTTTATGAGTCCTGCTGCGGTGTCATCGGCCGCCACCAGCTCTCGTGGAAGGATGGCTCCCGATCTGCGGGGAATATATCCTGTGCCACGGAGAGGAAACGTTACTTCTGCCGAAGAAAATGATTTAATGTTGGTAGAAGGCTTATTCATTTATAAGGGATTTAAAAAGACTTCAATATAATACCTTTAATTTGTAATAATGGTCTATGGGGCCATTTCCTGTCTAAAATAAACCGTTTGACTGGCATGTTCATTTTGATCCGTTCGGTGGTATGGAGCATTAAGGGGTGTAAAAGTATTATTTTCAGTTATTGTATACTGAATTAAACCGGCGAGGGCCTGTGGTCTGCGGCCCCTGGGTAGCAAGGGCTGTCGGGCTGTGCCCTGGCCCACGCCTGGCCCCGGGGCAGCCGGGTTCCTCGCCTGCCTGGGCAGTGGAGCCCCTGCCCGGCACACGGAGCACGGCTGCTTTTGTTAATTTTGTTAACAAGACGAAAGCAAGTACAAGTTGAAGCCTGAGCTGTGCGCAATGCTTTTGGCTTTGGGGGATTGCAAAAAGAAAGAAAAAAAAACCAAGAAGGAAACCTTTGCACTTGGGCTGGGTACGTGATCAGCTGTGTCACCTTCCAACGAGCCAGCGCCGCGTGTCTGGAGGTGGGGGACCTCAGTCCAGGGCTCACCCTCCCGCCACGACATCCCGACTCCCGCAGCCCAGGGCTTCCCCTCGCCCAAATCTCCTTCGCAAGGCCCCTTTAGGGTGGCTCCTTTTGGGCACAAGCCCTGGACAAAGAGGGGTGGTGACTGTGCTGCAGTCCAAAGGCACGCGGGTGACAACACACGTTCACCCTCACTTGGGCTGCCCCCAGATCAGTCGTGTGTCCTCTGGCAGGGCTTCATCGGACTGTTTGCTGGGAAGTAAACAAGCAGAGAACCAGCTCGCTCTGATGCAGCAGTCAAGGCATCACCAGTTTTTTAGGATTTAATAACAGGGTGTGCTATGTTGGATGCTGGTTTTGTTCAAGCTTCATGTTTTGGGATCACCAGAAAATCTCAGCTTCCTAGTCAAAAAAGACTTGGCTTCCAGTCTTTGCAGACCCATTGAAAAGGTTGAAAAGGTGACGTAGAGTCTCCAACACAGGAGAGCAGATGACCAGGGTCCATATTTATTGCTGCTAAAATTCTTATACTCTTTAAATTAGCACTGATGGGGGAGGAGGAGAGAGGAATCTGATGCATATTTTTGTAAACCATATTAGCAGCTCAGTAAAGGGCAGCGTTCTCAGAAGATCGGACCAGTGCTGGTGTACCTGGAAGCACAAGGCAGTAAAGAAAGATTATGCAAAAATCCCCAAATTAAAAAAAAACATATAAAGAGGCATCTTTCAGTGTAACTAAAGAATAAACAACAAAGCGAAATAAACATCTAGTGCTTGCAAATTTACTTTTGCCACAGATCAAAAACACAAGACAGAGACTCACTATCTGGTAGTGAAATACAAGCAGAATGAATCTGAATAAACATTTCCAGCATGGCTGTTCTGGAAAAAAGGCACGCTCTCCTTGCGATGTTTGGTACAAAGTGCTGATAATACAGCTGAATCCTTCTCTCCTGCTTTAATTCTCATGTATTTAGTGCGGAACTGCTGTCTGGTTTACTGGGAAAGAAAAAAACACGACTAACAGAGCCAATTTTGATTGGAACAGGCAGGATTAAAATGCAGGATTATCCCTGCAAAGGGCTATATCGGGTACGCGGCTCGCTGACCTTTTTGAGGAGCGAGCGTATGTGGAGTTGTGCTGGAATAAATCCTAATGCCCATGAACTTCCCGCGAGCAGGCAGACACGCACACAAAGGGCGTCCTGGGCACTGCTCCGGTTACCTGCGACCAGTGCCGGGGGTTCCTGTGTCTGTGTGTCTGTCTGTGCGTACGTGGCATTCCAGGTCTCAGCCCAAACAGTGTCTTTGTATGAGTGTGTGCTTGGAAATACTGTTCCTATAGGTCCTGGTGATATAAATAATGTATGTGGAGAAGCTCATAAATGTAAGCTCGAATTTTCCTCAGTAGTTTTTGTTCTCAATCACCTTGATGAAACAATCTTGAAGGCGCTCTCCTTTCCGTGGCATTTGGAATGAGTCCCTGACAGGCTGATTTTCCACCCCTGTTGTGATGCTGCTTTCTCTAGTTAATATTCCTCTGTAAGTGTCGTACCAAAGTAAACCAAAGGAGCCCAGCTCATGACACTAAGGCTGCATTTGCATTAATTATGCAGTCAGGGCTGGTGAGAAAATGCTGTCACAGAGAGAGAGGCAGTAAATGAGAACCCTCCGAGTGCGCCTGAATGAAGAGCATTAAGTTCATTTACATGGGAGCAGGACGAGCGGCTCAGGCTGGGGAGAGGGAACAATGGCATTTCTCTTGTCGGCTCGCCCGCCGTTATTGTTCTGCGGCTTAATGACTTAAAGGCAGAGTGGTAGCGCTGACAAAAAGACAGCCACGATCCCTTTGGTATTGATAACGGCAATAATAATTAATAATATCGCACTAATCGGGGCGCACATGCTGCCCCGGAGCTGGCGAGGTCCTGCCCGTCAGGAAGGCCGCGACCCGGCCGGCGCTGCAAGAGCTGTCCCAGGCCGCCATGGGCCCCTCCCGCCTCTCTGGTGCCCAGCGAATGTCATCGGTGCCACCACTGGGCACCCTCCCGTGGGCACTGCTGCCTGGGCAGGGCAGCTGGCAGAGAGGGGGCCATGGGGACGGGTGCTGGGGGTGGCATGGCGGGGTCTGGAGAGCCCGGCTGGCCCCGCGTGGGCGGCCTCTGTGCGTCTGCCACGCCAGCCAAGAGCAGGGATCTTCTAGTTGGTTTATTTTAGAAGTGATTTTTCATCTGTTTGCAGCATCCAAGGCCTTAGTTCTGTAGGAAAATTGCTCCTCTTGGTGCCAGGACAAATGATTGAAAACGGCTCGTTTCACCTGAGGAATTTCCCCCTCTCCACTGCCGAGAATGGGGGTCCCCGCCGGTGGGGTAACGCAGTAGACAGAATCACAGAATCATAGGGTGTGTTGGGTTGGAAGGGACCTCTCAAGGCCATCTAGTCCAACCACCCTGCAATAAACCGGGACATCTCTAACTAGGTCACGTTGCTCAGATCCCCACCAAGCCTGATCTTGAACGTCTCCGGGGGTGGGGGTAGATCACCCCATCGTGAGCTCGTGTCCCAAACCCACCTTAAAACACCAGAGACTCCTTTGGCTAATACCACAAACGTGGCGTATGAAACTGTCGCGGTCGGGCGCGCGGGCGCAGGCAGGCTGAGTATTGTACTGAGTGAGTTTCAAGTGGAAATACAAAGGCAGAGTGCCCGGATGGTTTGGTACGTGTCGAAGTACCCCCGGTCTTTCGGCTGTGAACCGCAGAACGTGGGTGTTTAAAGGAGGGCCACCCTGCTCTGCTGCTGCCCGGTGTGGCCCCTTCTCCTTCCCACTCTCCTGGGTGTTTCTGTGTACGGGACACGTCTGCTGGGTTGGAGCTGTGGTGACAATGATCCCTGCCCTGTACTGAAGCCTGATGACACCTCTGATTTCACCGTATTCACAGCGATCGAAGACTTCTCCAGATTCTTCTTCTGCCATCTATGTGTGTGTGTGCACTGTGTCCTTTATGGAATGAAAGCAAAATTTGTGACCCGTACGCTTATGGAGATACAGATATGGAAGGTGTTATATATGGTCACTACGGAGAAATATTAATACATATGTAAAAAGTCAAAAGTGTGCTCCTTGATCCTTTTGTATGTAAAGATTAATCTGCTAATATAATATTACGATACAAAAGTTTGGGCCTTTTTTTCTTCAAAATGTGGAGGTTTCTTTTAAAGTTCAAAACTTGTCATCTCTATTTATCTTCAAGACTTTCAGACACTTTAAACTACAGTTTAAATTTAAAGTGACTTTTTTTTTTTTATTCATGTGCTGGCATAATTCTCCTTGGAATGATTTATATTTCAGTAATAGCTTAAATTACGTTTTGCATTCTGCGCTTTGATGTCATGCAGGAGGTGTCGTCACAAGATACACTTTCACACCTGAGAGTCAATAAATTGTGCTTAAGTGGTCTAATGAAAATATTGTCAATGACTCTATCGAGTTACACACAGTACCGGTATGCGGTGCAGATACGCAGATATATTTAACAAAGGGCTGTGTTTGATCACACGGTGTCATTAGCTGTGACACCATTGCATGGTACCAGTTTACACTGATATGAATCCTATAATACTATATCATGCTTTTATCCACTAAATAAAAACCTGCCCTATGTTTTATTACAAAGTAGGTGGCCTGGAGGAAAAATATATGTATTCTTTCCTTTTGGAATAAAATATGCATTTGGGCTTCTCATTTCATCTCCAATCTGTGTTATTCCTTAAAAATGCAGAACTGCCTGAAGTCCTCTTTAATATTTAATTCAACAACTTTTTAATCTGTCATTATGCTGTGATGAAGTAAGCATCAAGTGTCGCTGAAAAAGATTAAATTATACTTGGAAATAGGAATTGAAATGATTTAGGGTTGGAGGCTGAATATTTGCTTTGCACAAGTAATAATAGTAGGAGCTTGGGTGAAGCACAGGTTTGGATCTGGCTCTAATGCCTCTGCCGATCCTCTCTCCCTGGTGGCTGTCCCTTGATTTACTCTGGCACTGCCAAGCTTTATTTGATTTAAATGGAGGTAGGAAGTGGAAATTCCACACTACAATACATTAATTACTCTCTGCTACTCCTTACACTGATTTTCTTTTCCTCTGTAAACATCATAAACCCTGACGCAGGCAACCCAATGGATAGCCGCTCCGAGCTACCCTATAATTTCTTGTTAACAAGCTTATCTTAAAATGGAAAAGCAGGAATAATGAATATCTACCTCTGGAAGAATGGATGATGTGAAACAGTGGAACACTTGTTCCTGTCCGTTCATGAGGGATGCCCCCGTGTAACAAGGGGACTTGTGCCAACAACATCCAAGTGCTTCGCTCAGGCTTTCGCTCTCCCTTTCTTTGTGAAGTCACCTGTGAATTGCTCTGCCGGGTTCTGGAGAGAAAGGGAAGAGCACTGTCGTGTTGCAGCTGTGGGGCCTTGAGAGACCCAGGTTCAAAATGGGCTTTATATGAAGCCAAACCGGCAGTGCTGGTGCTCCCGGCGGGGTCAGGATCTGTGCGTGCCCGGCCTGGCACCGCGGGTGACTCCTGTCTCGGGACTGCCCTGCACCCAGTGCTGTGTGATGGGAGAGGTGGGGAGGGGGGGCGAGGGGATCCGTGGAGCCCCCAGCCAGGGCACGTGGCGAGGCTGGACGCCTCATCCTCATCCCACGTGACAGCTATTTGCAGCCACATATAGTAAAGGTAATTTTGGAATTGCGGTGAGTTTTCCAAGGAAGAGGATCTCTGCAGCTGTAACAGCACCGCTACCCAACGGGAGAAAAGCTGTCTCGAAGCATGGCTTTCTCTGAGGGGTGAGGGAGAAGAGACAGATTGTAGGAATATTATGGGAATCCTTGAATGGCTACCTGTATTACAGGAACGTTATGTCTCCCCTACTGCGAGATTTCGTCACAGCTTGATGTACCGTGCAGCCCAGGTAGAGAAATAATGGGACCACATTATTTGTTTGTAATTCTAGCAAAGCCACTCTTTCTCACACAGCATATTGTGAAAAAGAATCTGTTCCCTCATACCCAATGCATTATTTATAATTGTTCTCCCCTCTTTGTAGAAGTGTGGATGTCTATATAAATAATTGATAGCAATTATTAATTGGGGAACATGCAGTATTTTTACACAACTCGTGGTATCTTGTGCGCCAGCAGCTCCGTCTCAGACGCAGGGTTTCGGTCCCGCTCCGCGTTGGCAGATGCTCTTTCCGCGAGCGCGGGGGGGTCTCCTCAGGAATGTTGGGGCCCTGGCAGTTTGCGTACCCCCAGAGGAGTGCTCCCATCGGGGGGCTCGGCGGGGGCTGAGCTCCCCGCTGCCTGCTGGCCCCGGCTGGGCAGGGCTGGTGGCGGGGGACGTGCCCGCTCCCCCCCGGGGAGGCTGTAGGTGCCCGCGAGTGCTGATCTGGGCTTGTGCAAAGGTGAATTTTGTCTGACAGGGACAGAACTTTTTTTCTAGCCTAGAAAGATGTATAACGCACTGTCAGGGAACAAGGCTGATGTGTGCTGCTGGAGAGCGGAGCACCTTTTAACCTCTTCAGACTGTAAATTCTGAGCAGTTGATATTTGAGTGTAATTCCTCTCAAACTGGCATTATTATTTGATTGCAATGAATTACCTTTTAAAAAAAAAATCCTAAGTATAAATTCACTTGACTGATCCTGCAAATTATTTATGATGTAGTGTTTTGGTCTAGGATAACCTTTTAAAATAAATCAGTTTTTCAATAATAGTTCAATGTTTGCCCACCTAATGGTGTTCCCATTAAGATCTGCATTTGTCACCAACCTGCCTTTTCAGCTTGTGCAGGAGACAAGTTGCCGCCCCTAAACCCACTATGCTTGTAGGGTAAAGTAAATGCATGTCTTTGTAGGAGAATAAATAAAAAGAGCAAGCTGAGTCAATAAGCGGGTTCAATTCATGCCTCTAGCAATGGCGGACAGCTCATTTTGTAGATGTGGGTGTTTTGTTTACATTTATAATGCAGCTTTATTTAATGCTGACAGATATAGCTTGTGGCAAATGATAGTCAGAATGTATGAGCAGTCATAATGCTTCTGTCTTCTTATAGTGTGCTGCTGAAAATAAGCAGTTCACCTCTGTTTTTATTGAGGAAAGGATATGAGACAGCTATAGCTTCGTGAGGCTATTTATTGAGTTGTTTTACTAGCTGTGAACATGCCGCTTTATAGCAGTTGTGAAAATGGACTTTGCTAGTGTGTGGGAAAGGAAATAACATTGCAGTATACAAGGGTAGTAAAAAAACCCTCTATAAATAATTTTTCAGACTGAAGAATATTCTCATTTAAACAGCTAGAGAGTCTGGTGATTTTTGCCAGATGCCAGCTTTTCCTGGGATGGCGCTGGGTTACAATTGCTCTATCAAGAGCTATTAATATTTTAATGTAAAAAAAAGTAAAATTTGGATAAGCCCTTTCACGCTGAGGTGTTCAAAAGCTTTGCAGGGAAAGTTTTGTGTTGTTGCCGTGTTCTGTGTATTTACAAACCTATCAATATTTAATAGTGTGGCGTGATCTTTAGATCCTCGGGTCTGGAAGGAAAGAGCCAGCTTGGTTTGGCAGGGCTTGCAGAGCGCAGGTTTAATTTGGGCTCGACGTGACTTTCTGCTTTCCGTTGATGCGCAGGTGAGGAGCGCTCGGGGCGAGGTCAGCGCGGGCTCCGATGGTGCTGCGAGGGACTGGGGATGTGGCTCGGAATTTGGGGCACTCTTTGCACATGGGGTTTATCCCAGGAACTGGAGGCCAGGCTTCAGTGAGACAAGCCGCGTTTGTGGCCAGGGCTCTCGCTCAGCATCGCCGAGTGCTGCCTGGGGGAGCTGGGGAAGGGAGCTGGGGAGTTTGACCAGGAATCTCCACCCCAGCTCTCCCCAGCACTACCAGCCGAGCTGCTGCAGCAGGTAAGCTCCGGCACCAGCACTGTTCGTGCGTTCCGTTCTCACCTTCCCTCTCCCAGCCCCGCGGTCCCAAGGCTCCCAAGGATCTCCTGGGAGCGACGCTGTTCGTGCGTTTGCCGGACGAGCCACGGGACTGTCTGCGTTTACCTGATGCTCGTGGTCACCGGGCAGTTACCGCTGCTGCGTGTTACTTGGCTGGTGGAGTTTCCAGTCTTAAATACGTGAAATGCGGCGTTGAGGATTAGGCGGGATCTGAGGAGTTCGCCGCCTTTTCTATTTTTATTCACGTGTTCAGCTGCAGCACTGAGGGGCACAAATCATTTTCATGTATGCAAAAATAATTTCGAAAATGGTATTAGTCTCAGCAGGTGAGGCCTTTTGTTTCTTCCATGTTTATGTACAAATTCCTAGGGAACACTAAATATTAAATTGAAATAACCTTCCCTTATTATTACACAGCCACGGATTCAATTTAATTCTCTTCAGATAAGGTTTTTCTGGACACATATTTGCAATTGCCTGTCCTGTAAATACAGTTCATACTGCAGCCAGTGGCTCTTTCCTACCTGCCTTTGCTGCAGGAAGGACGCCGTATTTCTGTGCTTTTGGGTTTTTTGGATGTAGACACTTTCCTCCTCATTCTCATTAAGTTTATGGATTACAAGAGTGCTGTAAGATGTCCTCCTTCCCCCCTTAACTGGACGGAGAAATGGGTTAATCTCTCCACAGACCTATTCCTTTGCTTCACCACCTGTTTCCAAATCCCAGTTGCCAAAGGAAGAAAAACAGAGATCCCGGCCGGAGCCTGAAGCCGTGGGGATGGCGGAGCCCCGGCTCAAGAACCGAGGCTACAAGTGCGGGCTGAAAATGAGAAGGAATTTCCTCTGTGTTTTTTGTTGCAGCTGGCAAACACGGCAGCTCTTTAAATTGCATCACGAGCACTCATGTGTTATAGGCACCCGGGCTTCAGACGTTTGATGCATTGTATGATGCCTTCTCATGGAGAGCACAAGGACTTTTAAAACCTTTGCTCTCCTCCTCTGACCAGATACCCAGGAGGTTCAGAGGTGAGACTATAATCAGGCAAAATTTTACATTTTACTCTTTACGCTAAGGAATTAGTCTCATTTTTATGAAAATAAATATATGGTCTAGCTCTCCTAATAAGACTGTCTCCACTGTGTTTAAGTAATAATCATTTATTGTTTAAATACAGTAGAGGCTGTAACAAAATGCTGTCAAGAGCCATCACACTCATTAACCTGCCAGCTAATTAGCCTCCTCCTGCCTGATTGCTGACAAGTTCTTCAATCTGAACCTATCGCTGTTGTGTCAGCACTGAAGCACCAAGCGAAGTGGAGGAGGGCTCCATTAGATGTTTGCGAACAAAGTCTGTGCATTAAAGGTTTGTTTTCTGCACTCAACAAATGTTACAGCATTAATATTCTCAGCTATAATTAAATTGGCAACTCTTAATTATGGTAATTAGTGCATTAACCATTTTTTTCCCGGCATCACTCCCAGGCAAGGCTCGGGAGTTCCAGACGGAAGCCGAGGCGATGCCGGTGCCTTGCGGAGCTGTCGTGCCGGGGGGTCAGAGCCTCTCCTGCCCGAGGCTGCCAGTGTCCGGAGGGCAGAGCATGGGGAAAGGAGGAAGAGGAGCTTACGCTTGGTGCGATGGAAGCACCTATGGAAATGTAGTGAACGCACAAGTGTTCACCTTGGTGGGCCTGGTTGTCAGACGGCGCTTTGGCTGGTGGCCACAGGAGCAAAGCCGATTGCCCTTTCTGCACCCGCCCAAATTTTGTCTCTCAGAGTATTCAGGAAAGGAGCTTTTCTGGGCTCAGTTGGTTGCCTTTGAACTAACGTTCACTTGACAAAACCAACCCGTGAATTGCCATCGTTGGCAGTAGTGCCCCAGTGTTGGGGGTTCCTTGCAGCAGACTGACAGCAGGATGCCCGTCCGCGGTGGCATGGAGCGTCACTGGAGGGACTGACAGATGAAGGTACTAGCTCAGAGGATCTCCAGTCCGTATCCATCGCTTCGTGGCACGGTGTTCGGTGGGAAAACAGGTACTTTTGGTACAGGGGGTGAGGCCTGGATGCACTGGTGCCTTGGGGTTGGTTGGAAATGAGTGCCAATATATTTTTGAGGCCTTAGTTCCGGGTGCTTTTTAGTCAAGAGTCATCAGGACTTTGTAGAGCGACCTGAGTACCAGAGTCTTACTCACCTTCTGAAGAAACTAAGGCGTGAGAAGTGGTTTGTCTAAAGTCACAGAGCAGTTTTGGCATAGGGTCAGGGCAGAGACCCGGGCTTGGTGCCCAGCCTGGTTCACCGCCCCAGCTCCTGCTGTAACACTCCTCCTTTGTCCGGTATCCAGGTACACTTGGGATTTCACCTGACGTGAGCCTGGTTAAATCCTGTTCTGCTTATGCTGGCTGTGGTGGGAATGTTTTGGAAATCAAAGCAAGGTCAGTGCTAAATGCTAAACAGCCAGTGCATAAAGGGCTGGTACTCATCTGAACTAAATTGGAGACATAAACATCAAATAAATGTAAGACCAGCTCCCAGCACTGGAAGTAAATTATCCCGGCGAGGCCAGGCGGGAGGCTCTGATGAACCTCGGTGCACCTGCAAATGATGCTGCACGTTTCCTCGCACGCAGACGCGCCAGGCCAAAGCAAACGGCTCTGCTTGAGTCGTGCCGAAGAGATTCTTTCCCATCAGCCCTGAAACCTGTCTCCAAGTTTATCCCCTTATTTCAGGGAGAGGGGAAGTTCTGCCCTGATGTCTCTGGTGTAAGACCGCAGCTTTCCAGGGCTAGCAATTGTTGCTGCTTTCAAAGGGGGAAAAAGTGTTACCTTGATATTAGCTTTTTTTTCCCCCCTCCTAGCACATAATAATTCTGTATGTATATAGTAAAGAGGGAGATAACCCAAGGCAAATTTAATTTCAGATTGGGTTTTTGCTTAATGTATTATTCATAGTATTATTTATATCACCAGTTAGACATATCCCTGGCAATAAACCGAAAACTTAACTTTAACAATAACGGTCACCTCTATTTTGGGGGCGATGGTGGGCTGGAAGCCTTTGGCTCCACTTCATCACAGTGCAAGGGTTTTAATGAGGCATGCGGTGTGGGGGAGGGTATTTAATGAGGGGCTTGGAGGGGGGTTGTTTTGCAGCTTTTTTTTCTCCCCCAACATTTTTGCTGCATGACCTGGTTTTGCATTTTTCTGCATCTCTGTTCATCTAATTAGGATGTTCTAAAAAGACCTGGACCACTTATTGTACAGAACTGTAGCCTGTGGGTATTTAATAAGGAGCTTTCAGTGCTACATTTGCATCTTTTGCTTGGGGTCTGAATAGCGAATTACCTTAAAGATCATTAGAAGCGCTGCTGTATTGTTAAAATCAGGCCACGATATTCTAATGACAGTTTAAAACTTGAGGCATTCCCTATAACACGGTTCACCCCAGCATAATTGTGCGCCGCGCGGGTGACCCCGGTGTAAGCTGCTGATATTCCCAGCTTCTCCCGGCGCGCGTTGCTGCAGGCAGGTAGGTTTCCACCCAAGCACCCAGCCACCTAAGGAGTGCGGCAGCGACAGCAATAACAATGAGCCTTTTGCTTGTTGTGTGCGCTCAAGTGTGCGGCTGTTACACAGCACCAAAGCCTCGCAGGGAAGAGAACTGCTGTTTGTAGCCCATGAGCAGGAGGCTGCCGATGCGTTCCTCACCACCCAGCACCACTGCCAGGCCCATCCGGGCTCGCTGCCGGGGCCGAGAGGACTCTGCAGCCCGGCCGCCGGTCAGAGCCACGCGCAGCCACGGGCACTGTCAGCCTTGGGTGCTCGTTAGGCTCACCCAGGATTTGCGTTGCACTACAACGATGGGGTGCTCCCAACGCTGCTTCCACTGAGGAGCCGCACGGGATTTGGGAGCGAACAGGAGAAGCTGGGGCTCAGGGACAGCCTTTGGGGAGCTGGGACCAGCGTGGCCAGCTCGGCTGAGGGGCTGAGAGCCTTGTGCATCGTTGGGCTTGGGTGCCCTGCCTTCGCCCAGCTCCTCCTTCCAAAATGCTCTCTCCGGCAGCTCCCTTTGGTTCACGTTTCCACTCTCCATGACACAATCTGCAGAGCTGACAGGCTTTGTGGCCACTTGGGTCTTACAACACAACTTGGAGAAGTTTCCCATGAAGACTTTCACATCACACTTGCCAACCAAGTGAAACTGCCACTGAGCACTTCTCCTGATCTTCATCACAACCAGATGATTGTTGGTACTGGTGTCCATGAGCAGAGAAGCATGTGCACCGTTCCTCAGTTCCCAGCTTTCTGGTTATTGTTTCCTGGCCACAAAAGTGACGCCAAGCCCTGAATCCAGGCTGGCGATGCTGGGGGCTGTGTCCAGGATCTGATGGGGCCCATGCAAACAAGGGAGCCCCACGTTGTCTTTCCCTTGTCCTTGATGAAGCGCTGCCAGGTCAAACGTTACAGGAACCAAACCCCTCTTTGTCCTGAGGGAGCTGCGTTAGCTGGGGCTGAGCGGGGCAGTTGGGCCAATCCTGAGTACTTTTTCCGGAATAAATAAATAAATACGGGTGGGAGAAGCCGTGCTCTGATGAAGTCCCGTGCTGGGGAATTGCGTGAAGGAATGAGGTACCTTCAGGTGAATCTGGTACTCGGGCAGGTGGATGTTTTTAGACAGTTAAAACTGCCAGGAATAATCTGGTGATTTGGCAGAGGAGCTGTTTGTGCAGAGAAGAATTTTTCTTTAAAAAATTCAATGTAACCAGCATTATTTTTTTCCTCTGGGATCCCAGACAATGAATGCACAGGCCTGTTCATTAATATCAGTTGTCTTCTGCAGAGAGTATCCAGATTTGTAGTGCCAGGTTTTAAATTTTTAATGTATTACCAGTTCTTACGCGGAGCAGGCCTTTTCTTTGTTCTTTTTTATACTAATACTGTTTTGTATTCAGCCGCGCTCTCGTCTGATACATCTCTTCGTATCCCTTATAAAAGCTCTCCCCTTATCAGCGCCTGTTAGGTTTGACAAAGTCTGTCTTTGTGAGTTTCTGCAAATGTGCACTTCCCATTTTCCCTTCAGAAGCGCTGGGAGGTGCTCGGCGCAGGGACTGCTACGTGCACACCCGTGGCTGGTTTGGCGATGCTGGTGCCGCGCAGCTCTGCGGCACAGGACCCCGGCACCGCGGTGCGAGGTGCTGCGCTCTCCGTTGTGGGGCTGGATGGAGCCGCCATCTCCACAGGGACCAGCAGTGCCTCAGAGCTGGATGGGGAGCAGGGGCCATGGTGGGCACCAGGGCTCTTGCCTCTTCTGCTCTGCCTGCGGTGTGCCAAATGGAGTCGCGCCAGGCGGGAAGCGGCTGCACAAGTTCTCCTGGCTTTTACGCTTAAGAGAAACTTCCATTTCAGTCTCTTCACCCTCTGCGAGTGCTGCCGCTGTTTGTCGGTGGTGGTGAAGCACTTGCTGGGAAGCCGGGAGGAGGCGGAGGGCTGGGGCGGCCGTCGGCTGGACCCGGGGTCTGCCGGGCGTGGAAATCGCTGCACGTGTTGTGGAGAGCCCTCGGGCATGTTCTGGGGCGCTACGCATCGAGTCGAACCAGACCAAGCGATTTGCATGACAAACTGTAACTCTTAAAGAAATCATTCTCGTAAACATAAATAATTAATCACATTATAGTTTTTATCGTCCTTTTCCTTCCTCGCAGTATTAATAAGTAGCTCATCTTCTGGCAGCACCTGTTAAACCCGAAGCTGTCAGTCTTTATTTTCCCCAGAGAGCTGGAGAGATATTTGTTATGCAATAATTTCTCTTTCACTTTGTGATGTGACTTTGCCGTGTTTTCTGCTGATCTGTGTATACACAACGTGTGAGATTTGCCTCCTTTGTTTGCTTGCTTCGTGCATGCTCTCCGCCAGCCCGGGATGCTGTGGGAGATATTGGTCACCTCCTCTCTGAGTGCTGGCCATGGGAACAGTCACTTTGAGGTGCTGACGGGAGAGCAGTCGTGATGTTTGCTGTGCTCCTTCATGGTGCCCTGCTGTGTCCCTGCACCCTGACCCAGCAGCGCAGGAGGAGCCCCTCTGGGACAGGCAAAGGGCACGGACCTGGGGGGAAATTTGGCTCGTGTTGCAAGTCGTGGTTTCCTGCAGTTTATGGAATAAAGGAATAGGTGGAGGTGTTGTATGCCATGTAAAGACAGGTTGTTCTCCAGCTTTTTACTCATGGTTGCGGCCGTTTGTGACACCGCGGGATGGTGACGAGCTCAGCTGGACCAGGGGTCCCCGGCTGAGCTGAGGGCTGTAGCTGCCCCATGCGCAGGGCTGGAGGGATGGGGAGAGGCCATGCGACAGCCCCCAGTGGCTCCTTTGGGGAAGAGCACCAGCATTTTGAGAATAACCTTTATTTCCACTTGATTTCCTTCTTACAATGGATGTGTGCCTCCTCCCAGTGAGACGCATTTTGGGGGGCACCCAGCCAGAGAGGTTCCATCAGTACAAACTGCTCCCACCCCTCCTCTGCCCCTGCCCTGTCCTGTGTTGCCTGTGTCCAGGGACCCATCCTGGTGGATCTCCTCCCATCCCTTCCTGAGCAGCACAAGGTCTCTGGTTTCCGGGTGGCCCTGGCTGGTGGTTAAGGACCACGATACTCTGCAGGTGCTTTGCACATCCCATGGTGGCACGGGATGGTGCAAGAGGCCGGGTAGCTCCACGTTCCCACAGCTTGTGCCAGGCACGGCTGTGGGGCTGCTCCCTGGGGCTGTCCAGCACCAGTCCCAGTGCTGGGCTCGCTGCGAGAAGGTGCTCACACACACCTGCACATGCATCTTGCTTGCATCAGGAGCGCAGCTTACACCCGTCATGTCCTTGCGCTGCTCCAGGCTCCCTTTGGGGTCAGGCCTCTGCTCCGCCAGCTCCGGCTGGCATCCCCCGTGTCGCTGCCCACGCCGTTCGGCTGCGGATGCCCTGCTCCGGCCAGAGCCAGCGGTGCCCGTGCCGTGGGGAAGGTGCCGTGTGGGGCCGCGGCTCCATCTGCACCGGCTGTCCCTCTCCTCTTCCTCAGTTTACAGCCCTGAAATTCCAATTTAATACTCATGCAAAGAGGGCTGCAATAAATCTTGTAGTCAGCATTAAATATTGTTTGTTTTAGCTGCCGTGCACTTCATGTTTCCCCTTTTAAGGGGAGAGCCATTACGAAAGGTTAGATTCACAGTTAGTGGCGCTTTAGCTCTCCCTTTTGAATCAGTGAGGTTGCCGTTTTATTGCTCTCTGACTTGCACTTCAGTGATGAGAGTAAACTAGCATCAGATTAAAGGTCAGCAAATCCCATCAAAGAGAGGAATATTAGGGGCACAGATAGTTGGAGAGGCAGCACACCACTGGGTATTGACAGGGTGATTCCAGGGTATCACTCAGCAGAATTATAGCTGCCCAGAGAGTCAGTACTGCTTTAATGAGCCTGTGTGAAGAGGAAGAGGGTGGATTTATGTAGTTCCTCATAATTTTCTGTAGAGACTGTTATTGCAGACATTCTGTAGAGTGTTCTGGTCTTTCATTTAATTCAAAGGTCCTGGAGCTTTTCCATCCAAAGATTCCTTTCTGTTAGCTCAAATCAAAGCTGACATCTCTGCCTTTACCACCTGAAGCACCCGCTCTGGGAAGGGCTTTTCCCCGGCAGGTTCCGAGTCCTCTGTGTGGGTAACCTAATCTGTGGGTCCGTGCAGGGGGCTCTGGCTCGGTGTTTCACCTCCGGACAGGCAGCTAAAATGACCATTTCTGGGTCATTCTGAAACAGGCATTTGAAAACGATGAGAATTTACAGTGTGTTCTTCTGTGATTTCTGGGCTGGGAATCCCGCATAGTTTCTGTCCCTATCAGGTAAGTATTACCTTCAGTGCATGGTTTGCATGAATATATATGTGCTTTCTTTGTTTTGATGAAATGCAATTAAATAAAATACAGACAGCACAGAGGAGAGACGTGCCTTGCACAGCCCCATCAAACCACGGCGAGGTACATAATGGCGTGTAAACCTCTGCAGGAGGAACACCACGAGAGACAACGCAGTCGGCAGCATTTATTTCTGCTCCTTCTTCTCCCTTTGTTGCCAGTACATCAGGCAGGAGATCTAATGTTTATGCTGGGCAATAACAAAAGAGTTCCAAACGTTGTCCAAACCCAGTGCATTTTCTCTGAAAGCAGAGCAGCTGGAGCACTTCTCTGTGTACCCGGTTACATTCTAAGGCTCACTTGGTATTTATACAGCTTTTGTTTACAGCTTGCTAAAAACAACAATTTATGAGCAACTTTACCGATCAGTTTAGAATCTGTTCAGTTTTATTACCCAGTGTAGATATCCATTTATGTGATTTATTGTTAGGAAATTCTACATGTATAAAACTTTGATCATATTTTTACATAAGTGTGCCTTTTTGCAGTG
>VZZY01008244.1:83028-103028 GCA_013400335.1 Eurystomus gularis
GTGCTGGGAGGAGCAGACGTCTCGCCCGTGGATAGCAGAGTGTCCCTCCCTGCCGAGGAGCCCGGGAGATGCTCTGGCTCCTTCTCAGACAACGTTAAAAACGTGCAACCTGCAGCCGCTGCGACTCGCCCAAGAGCCGCGTGTTCCACTGACGGCAGAGGAGTTCATCAGTTTTACTGTCCCCTGCCCCCAGGGACACCAGACCCTATTAGTTGTGCTGATCTGCTCCGTATAGTTCATAAGGAAAGATCTGAATTAACGCACGGCTTAATTCTTGTTAGAATTAGTTAATCAACCTGTGGCTTTGCCATTCAAATGAATGATGCGTCTCACTCAGGGGCGAAATAAATGTTCTATCCCCGCACACCCGCTCTGTCACCCCTCTGTCCGCGGGCTCTCTGCGGGCTGGGTGCTTTGGGTGCGGGAGCGTTGCTTCATATGAAGATGAACGCAGCGTGCCAGCCCCTCCGTCACCAGCTCCGGAGGTGTGCGTTAGGGTTGCATGCGAGACACCTCCGCGGCTTCCTCATTGTCCTTATCTGCTGAATTTCTTCCTCTTGTGCTTCAGGGCCTCTCAGCAGCTCCTGCAGTCTCCAGCTTTTGCGTTTAAACCTTGGGGAGCGCGAGCTGTCCTTTGCCAGGTCTGCACAGGAAGGGTTGGGGATTTTGAATATTAATTTCAGTCTGGATGGGTAGTGTCATTTCGGACAAAGCTCTTTAATCTTTGGCCTATTCCTGGAAGTAAATGACGCAGAAATCGCAGCAATTGCACCAAATTACCCCGCTGCAGATTTTGGCCGGGGAGCGCAGGGCGGCTGTGCTGCGGTAGCGGGCGGGTGGGCGAGCTCCACAGCAGAAACGCAGCTGGGGAAAACCAGCTGGAATAGAGCACAGGAAACGGTCCAGGAGCAAAAGAACCAACAATAGTAGAAATTGTTCATGAGAAGGGAACGGGAGCTGGATTAAAACCAGGGCATTTTTAGAGACCAGAGCAGAAGAATCAGATAAACAGGAAGAAGGACTCCCCAGAACAGTGCAGAAACCCCACCCCTGAACCCACAAGAGCAAGGGCGAGTGACAGCATGGTCCGGGCACAGCCATGGTGGGCACAGGGCTCCATGAGCCAGGGACCCCCCAGCACCACAGCATTGCTGTCCCTCGCAGCACAGGTGACCGGAGCCGTGCCAGGCTGTCCCCAGCACGCCTGTGCCAGCCCGGGACGCACCGGGACGGTGCATGACACTGTCAAACCGTGCTCATCTGTGGACCTCTGCGTAAGCAACCGAAATAATTTAAGGAGATGATGAGACATTTTTATTGTTCCCATGAAATTATATGGAATTATAGTTTTAAATGAAGGTGACAGGTTTAAAATGTGTATTTTAGAGCAAAATTAATGCTGTGCTTTCTTGGGTCTGGAAGGTTGGCCAGTCAGGAGGTCATCTCCCGCTGTGCATGGGGTTTAGGACACCGAGGGTGAAATCTGCCTGCATGGGAGCGGCTGCTGTTGTGGCTGGCGCGGAAAGCAGCGTGGCTGGTGCTCAGCTGCCCGCGTGGCAGCTGCGATGGTGCTGGCACGTCTGGCACAGCTCGTTCGGAGCCCGCGCCGCGGCGAGGAGCCGGGACAGGCGCAGGCGCCCGTGCAAGCGTGCGGGTTGCCAACGGCAGGCCCCCGGGACCCGCGCTATCCAGAGCACACATACCTGCCTTGAACAGATTTAAAGAGGTTAATTGGGCTGGGATGTACATGGTTGCGTTACATCTCTAATGGAAATGTTGATTCAAGAAGCCACGGCTCTAGTGAGTTTTGTACTACTGTAATTATTTTTAAACTTTCTTTTTGGTGCTGTTGATAAGAGCTTGGCACCGTGCCTGCATGACCTGATTAAACTTACAAATTGTCGGCCTTGATCTATAGGATGCAGAAAAGATTGCTGACTGAGCATCGCTTTGGAAATTCTTAATTTAAAACAAAAATTAGATTTAAAGTGTTGTTCCCAACAATACAGTGCAAGAGCACTGGCGATTTTAAACACATTCTCAGTATCGTGGCATCGTGATAGCAACCAAATCCCTGCACAGCAAGGGGAGGTGTAATTCCTTGTTGCCTATGCTTGGTGTGTGAGCGGAGGCTGCAGAGCGGTGAGCTGCCCAGCTTTTTCCCTAAGCATTTTAAACCAACGCTTGGACCTCATAGGAGTGATGGAATCCAGTGGTGCAAGTCTCTGTAAGAGTAACGCGGTGCTTAGATCCATTTGGAAGGAAATGAGAACCAAATCAATTATTTGCAAATAAATAATGCACTAACTTTTACCACATGATCTTGCACCAAGGTGATGTTTAGGATAACGCCAGCCTTGCGTAGGTTTAGCTGTGCCTTGGAACACGACCGGAAGGCGCATGTCTCTACTCATGTGAAAACTCCTTCAATACTTACAATGAAGTGTTCCAAAATTCTGCAGGGTCCTTAAGAAGCCTGGTGAAGGTGTTCTTGCTCTAATTCAGAACCAAGAGGTTCCTGCAGCACTGCCATCCCCCCGCCTCGGCACCGGTTCATGGGGCCTGCCCCAGAGGACCATGCCTGCTTGGGTGCCACCGCGGGGGTGCAGGAAGGGCTGTGGGCAGGTCCGGTCCCCGCAGGGCCGCGGGCAGGAGGGCTCCTCACAGGCATGCAGCGAGCGGGCAGCGGCCGGGCAGATGCGAGACATACTGACTGTGTTTTCTCTTGTTCTCTCTTTTCTGCCCAAGGTTTGAGCATCCGAGGAGCCCAGGAGGAAGACCCTCCCGATCCCCAGCTAATGAGACTAGACAATATGCTTCTGGCAGAAGGAGTCTCAGGTCCGGAGAAAGGTGGGGGATCGGCGGCAGCAGCTGCAGCCGCAGCAGCCTCTGGAGGGTCTTCAGATAACTCTATTGAACACTCAGATTACAGAGCCAAATTGACCCAGATCAGACAAATCTATCACACAGAGCTGGAGAAATATGAACAGGTCAGACATCAGCCTCTCAGTTGTACGTGTACCTGCCGCTGCTCTCCTCCGCACCTCCGCTCGCCAGCGCCCGCCACTGCCCGGCTCCGGACCACATCCCTTCCCCTTCCCCACCCCTCTCCCCCGTGAAGAGCCGTGATGCTACGGGAGTCCCTCGGGCTTCGAGGAGCAGCTCGCTGGACCCAGGACGCGTGTCTTGCATGTTTTCTGTTTGTGACCACATAAAAGCAACACCCGAGCCCGTGTTTCTCCCCTTTGAGCCAGCCCAGAGAGGGAGAGAGGAGAAGAGCTGTCTGTTCTCAGTGCCGCTTTTGTGCCCCGTGATGACGTGTTGCAAGGCTGTGTCTGGCGAGTTGGGGAGCGCAGGCAGGCGAGGGCCGTGCTGCCATCTTGGCCCACGGGCTCCCAGAGCAGGTGGCAGGAGGCTCTGGTGCAGGGCTCGGTCGTGGTGGGATGGCCATAGCAGGTTGCAAGGGATCGGGCAGCGAGGGGCCAGCACAGCAGCTGGCCGGGCTTCGGGAGCAGCCACTATGGATAGGAAATCTGGAAATCTGGGTTTGGGCAGACACTGGCACTCAGTGTCTGTGTTTGGAGTGAAGAGCATGCTGCAGAGACCCGTGGGTTTACGCTCACCTCTGGGACCTGGTGACCCGCCACATTTGCCATGCTGGGTGCACGGGGAGCGTTTGCGCTGCGCTGCCGGCTGGTGCTGGGCACAGCGCAGATCCTGCCCACGGGCTGGGAGCTGTGCCGCCTCCGTTTTGCTGCAATCCATGGAGAGGCTGCTCTGCCTCCTCTCTTCTCTGGTTTTGCAAGGAGCAATGGCATCAAAGCTGGTGCCCTTGCGCCCAGCCCATAACGGCAAAACCTTGGGCTGTGCAGACCAAAACCACGACAGAGATGTGGAGACAGTGACAAAACCACGCAGCAGTGTGCGGGCGAGGAGAGCGCACCGTGCTGCGGCTCCTTCCCCCGCCCCTGTGCCCTGCCAGGCACGGCCTCTCCTGCCTCGCCAGCGCGGAGCGGGACCCGGGCACCTCCTTGGCGCTTTAGTTTAGAGGTTCCCTTTTTTTGTGTGAAGACCCCCTGAACGGTTGCTGGCTACTTTGCTTTGCCCTTTTATGCCACCAGAAGCACGGGCATGGTCTGTGAGAGTCCACGCCAACATCCGAGCGGTGCCCGCAGAGCGTCAGTGGTGGGTGGATGCGATGGGGTGGTGGGGAGGAGGTGTGGGGCACCAGCGGAGCGTGGAGGAGGAGTGGGGGGATGGCACAAACTGACACAATCCATGCAGCATCCCGGCACTGGCAGGACCGTGGCCTGGCTGGCATAAGGCTGGCACAAGGCTGGCATGGTTCAGGTGCCAGTAGCATGTCATGGTTCAGGTGCTGGTGGCATGGTGTGGTTCAGCTGCTGGTGGTGGTTCAGGAGCCTGCGGCACTGCCTCATCCATGCAGCCTCTTTCACGCTGTTGTTCTGGTGGTAGACAAGTAACAGCCAGTAACTGGCAGGGTCTTTCTGCACATCTCCTTTTCTCTCTCAAATGGCTCCTCCCTGCATGCTCCAAGGACCCCAGATGTCCTGCATGGACCCTTGGGCACCGTGGGGCCCTGGCATGCAGCCTGTGGTGCTGGGATGGGGATGGACATCGGATTAACGAGCACCAGTCAGCAGAAGCATGTCTTATAAAACCGCAGGGACACAGGCTGGAGATAGATCTGGGGCCAGAGCAACTGCAGGTCGGTGCTTGCAGCCGTTTCCTGGCAAGAGTCCTTTGACTCTAATAAGTTTAATGATGTGGGGGAAGCAGGAGCATTTTTAGCCCTGTAGCTCCATTTACAAAGGTTTCGGCTGAAATGTCACAGCCATCCGTCCACACCACGGGAAACTTTGGAGGATGCTCAAGTGCTGCTAGGAGAAGGAGAGAGAGGTGGAGCTGATCTGAAGCATGTACGCTTCCCTGTGGATCCTGACACCCAGCAACGTCTGCTCTACAGAAACAGGATAATTTCCCCAGCCTTGCAGCAAACTGTCTCCTGCCGGTTTGTCTCAACGCAGTGCCTGTCTCCACAGCCGAGAGCAGCCAGGACTTTGCATCTCTGCAGGTTCCTGAGAAGCGGGTGCCCTCCTGCAGCCGGGGAGCAGCTCAGCCCCACGCAGGACCCCTGCCCGTGCTGGGGAGCAGTTCAGCCCCACGCAGGACCCCTGCCCACACTGGGGAGTAGCTCAGCCCCACGCAGGACCTCTGCCCAGGCAGGGAGCAGCTCCTGCCATCCCTCTCCCAGCACAGGAGCTGCTGTGGTCCCACTGCAGCTGGCAGCAGGAACCAGAGCAGCTTCCTGGAGATGCTTTCCAGGCAGAGTTTGATCCTGATAGTTGTTGCCAGTTGGGGGAATGCGCTCAGAAAAAAAAAAAAAAAAGAAAGAAAGAGAAATGGAAAGTGTGTCACACCATCACACAGCTCTCCCCTCGCCATGCGCCGGGAGAAATGGCCGTACACAGGCAGCTCCTTCCATAATTTACAGCCACTATAATAGAGATGACATATTGAAAGCTATCTTCTATAATTACACTGAAATACATTTTTTGCTGTAGGCAAAAGTACTGTAAGGGTCCCAGGCCTCCTGGAGCAGCTGGGAACCTGCTTCCTGAGTTCACAGATGTCTTCTGAATTCACCCCAAATTGGGGTGAGATGTGGCTGCTTGGGAGATGCCACCAGCCCCACGAGCACTGGCTGGCACCGTGCCCCTTAACGCTGTTCTGGGCCATTTCCTCTTTTTCTTGTGCTCATCTGAGGAGTCTTGATGAAGCATTAAGGCTCGCAGGAGCATCCCTGCGCCTACAAGGTTTCTTAGCAGGTTAACAAGGCCATCACTTATAACCTGACATTATTAATAATGTCTCAGGCACCAAGCAGAGGCCTGAAAAATAGTAGTGAAAAAGGGATCAAGGAGCTCGGACACTATAAATAAACAAGAGAAAACAAGACAAAGCATCAGAGTCTTCTGAGCTTACTCCCACCCTGCTGCACTGAAGTAGCTCTGCAGATGGGAGGTGCTGGTGAAGATGAATTAAAACCAGGATCTCTAAGTAGCTGTAACCAAACAAAGTCTCATCAAGCAATTCAAGTAAATTCAGAGAAACTTTTTTTGCTTCTTGGAAGCAAGAAACTGACATTTGTCTTTGAAATACTCAATTTTTGATACTACATTTGTGAAGAAATATTTCTGATAGAAAAGGTATCTCTGAGAATATTTTTTATGCAACAGTTGCCATTTTTATTGCACTTTAAAATTGAATTCCCTGGATCTGCAAACAAGAGGGCACGTGGCAAGCGGTGCCGGGAATGTTCGCTCAGCACCAGGCTCCTGGGTTCCGCTGTGTCCCTGGGAGCTGTGTCCCAGAACCGCTCTGGTCTCAGGGAGGGGGTTGCTGTGTTTTGGTGCTTTTGTGACAGTATCTCGTGCACCATTCACTGGGTGAGCCAGAGCAGGTGCTTTTGCTGTCGGTGGGATGGCTGAACCCAAGGGCGAGGAGCGTGGCCAGGGGTGCTCAGGGCAGCGTCCCCATCGCGTCGGGGCGGTGAGAGGGGACGGTGGCTGGTCACCTCCACCAGCTTTGCTGCCTGAAATGCTAAAGCAGAAAGAAAGAAAGTATGCAAATGGAAATTGAGGATGAGACGTGTCCAGCTCCTTCACCTGGAGCTCAGAAGGTCTGGAGAAAGGCAGCGGCGGGCGGGAGGCTGGCCTGGCGCGCTCGGCACTGGCAGGCGAAGGGCGCCTGCACCAAGGCTTGCCGAGCCTCGCCGGAGCGCTGCCGCCAAACGGGTGCTGCAAGGATGTAAATTAGCCTGTAATTTACTTTCAGTAGTGTAAAGAAAAAAAAATCACTTTGCCTGAAGTGTATGCATCTTTCTTAAGGGTGCACCCAGATTTTAATTATCTAAATGTAAATACTTAACGAATTTTACTTAGAGTAATGAGCTAAAGTGCACACTACATAAATGAGATGTTCTAATTAATCATGTATGAACTACTGGTTTAAAGAAAAGCTATGTGAATTCTGCGAATGTTGGGCTATTGCCAAATTGCTAATCAGCATTTGCATTCATAGATGGCTTCACTTAATAAGTTGTGAGACGTTCAGCAAATGTTATAGGAAATTATGAGTTTTTAGATGCATAAACTTTTCACTTTTAACTCTTTCCCTCACACAATCTAGTGCAATGAAGGAGAACCTCTGAACATGTTGTTGTCAGACAAATTACATAGATACTTTTTACCCTGGCTTTAGAGGAAAAAGGAGAGCTAGAGTCCAACAGATACGTAACCTCTGGGGTCTGGACGAGGTTCTCGCAGTGATTCCTCTGTGTGATTTACTGGCTGCTGAGCTCGTTGTGCTTTGTGTGAGGTGCACGAGCAAGATCCCATGGCCCTGCTCGGCCGTGGTTGCAGCCCAGCAATGGGTTACGATGGCCAGTCCCTGCGTGGCTGATGCCAGACCTCCTGCAGGCACCTCAGCCTTGTGTTGTTCCACCTTTGTGATTCGGGGAGCAGAGAGCAGTTTGTGCTGCCTGCAGCCCCCACGGGCACCGGCACATTGCCCAGCCCCTCGCCTCTGTCCAGGCTCCGTCGGGACGGGTGTAGGTTAGTGCCCAAAGCGTGCTTGAACACCAGCCTAGCGCTGGCTGGGACCAGCCCTGTGGCCACCACGCAGCTCTGCCCAGCAGCAGCAGTCCTGGGGTTTGTTTTTGAAAGAGATACAGGAGACATAAATCAGCAGAGTTCTTGGCAGCTCCAGCCGGCGTGGGGGCAGCCGGGATGCTGGCATGACGGCCACTTGGTCCTGCTGCGGCTCGGTCGGGCGGCGTCTGTTGGTGATGCAGCCTGGAGAAGTCTGTATCATCATGTCCATTCCCCTGCGCAGTCTGGGACTGATAATTGACGGCTCCTTGTGCCTTCCCTCCTTCGGTGCCTTGGCAGCGTGCCTTGGGCCGGGCTTGGGCATGGCTTTGCTGAACCCCACCCTCTGCTCCCTTGGCTGACGAGTGTGCGCTGGTCCTGCTCCTCCTCCTGCCCGCTGCCATGGCAAGCGCCTGGCCCGGCCTCTCCTCTCCACCACGGCCTGGCTGGGGTGTTGAAGGGGGTAGGCATGAAAGGAGCTGTGCCGTGGTTGCTTGGCTCCCCTGGGTGCCCCGGGATGGTCCCAGGTCTCACGGTCAGGGTTGTGTGATCTGCTCCCGTGGTCATGCATGTGCGGAGGGGACGGGATGTGTGAGGGTTCCCCAGACCCCCCCAGCAGCTGGGCCACACTTGTGTCCTTGTGGGGTAGCACAAAACCACTTCTGAGCCTCTCCTTCCTTCGCAGGCATGTAATGAATTTACCACACACGTGATGAACCTTCTCAGAGAACAGAGCCGGACACGTCCCATTTCTCCCAAGGAGATTGAAAGGATGGTGGGCATCATTCATCGAAAATTCAGCTCCATCCAGATGCAACTCAAACAAAGTACTTGTGAAGCAGTAATGATTTTAAGATCAAGGTTCCTCGATGCCAGGTAAGGCAGAGGCGAGTGTCCCTGTCTCTTTCTGGGGGTAAAGGGCGATTGCTGGGCAGCCCAGGGAGAGCCTGGCCCTGCTGGGACTGGTGGCAGGGGCTGCTCTGCTCCAGCAAAAGCCCAGGACCCTCATCCTTCCCCCAGCAGCTGCTGGGAAAGGGCGGGCTCCTGCATAGAGCTTTCCTGAACAACAGCGTCTTTTCTACATGTTTTAATGCAAAGACCAGGCCTGTTTACGCGATGCTTGTTTGCCATGCCCGTACGGGAGTCACGCAGGGTTTGTACAAAGGGCTGTTTTGTCACCCGGCTGTTATTTAAAGGGCTGCCGGTACCGATGTCTCGCAGCGTAAGGCCAGCCTTGAAAGACACTGACCCCGTAATGGAAGAGCTGGGTTCTGGGGGGGACGTGCCCACGGGCTGGGGCTGATGCTGGGTTAGCAGCTGTGCGCACCCGAGGTAAGAAGGGTGACGATGCTTCCGAAAGCCAGATCTGCTGGCCTGTCTCCCAGCGAGCTGTTTCCTAACCCGGGTGTGGGAGGAGGCAGCACCTTCTGAACCACTCACAGCCCACATACACGTCCCTCGGCCACACGTGTTGCTGCTGGAGCTCAGAGCCTGTCCCCAGAGTCCGTGGACTCCAAAGCGGGCTGCTGATTCTGCAGGCTGCAGGACCAGGGCAGGGATTGTCCCCCTCGACTCAGCACTGGTGATGCTGCACCTTGAACCCTGGGGTCAGTTTTGGGTCCCTCACTCCAAGAACGATCTTGACGGGCTGGACCGTGCCCAGAGAAGGGCAACAAAGCTGAGGAAGGGTCTAGAGCACAAGTGTGGTGAGGAGCAGCTGAGGGACCTGGGGGGGTTCAGCCTGGAGAAAAGGAGGCTCAGGAGAGACCTTCTGGCTCTCAACAACTCCCTGACAGGAGCTTGGAGCCAGGTGCGGTTGGGCTCTTCTCCCAAGGAACAAGTGACAGGACAAGAGGAAACGGCCTCAGGTTGTGCAAGGGGAGGTTTATGTTGGATATTATGAAAAATGTCTTCCCCGCAAGGGTTGTGAAGGGCTGTGCCAGGCTGGGCAGGGCAGTGGTGGAGTCCCCATCCCTGGAGGGGTTTCCAAGCTGTGGAGATGTGGTGCTGATGGTCACGGTTTAGTGGTGCCCTGGCAGTGCTGGGGGAATGGCTGGACTAGATGACCTGAAAGGTGTTTTCTGACCAAAATGATTTTACGATTCTATGATTCTGTTCTATGAAGCAGGCGGGAATTTGGAGGGGGTTTGTAGGCACAGGCAGATTTGTTTTGAAGCCCCAGTGAGGTGGGATATTGATCCCCAGCCCTTTCACAGGGCTCCTCTCTGCAGAGCAGGGCCCCGGCAGAGCCGGAGCAGAGCCCGGCCAAGCTGCCAGCACCAGGCAGAGCCTCCCAGCAGCAGCCAGCTCCTGCTTCACACCTGGAAGCTGTGAGGAGCTCAACAAGAGCAGAATCCTGTTATTAACAAGGAGGTCACTGGCAGGTGTGGAAATTAGGGTAATTACAACCAGTTGGAGGAAATGTCTGTGGAGAGCGCCAGGAACTGCAAAAGGTAGAGCTGCAGATGCACGTTTTAAAGTGATTTCTTTAAAAAGGAGGAAGGTAAATAAGGCAAAATGAGCGGAAGCACAGTAATGAGATAAACATAGCTCTGGGGAGAGAGGCTGCCTGCTCCAGGATCCAGCGTAGTTAGCAGCGTGGTGATAGTGCTGGAAGGGAGCGCCGGGGGTTGCGCTGGCTGCCGGCTGGCCTCGGGCACAGGCAGTTGGGTTGCAACCAGCCCGGAGGGGCAGGGAGCTCTGAAGGAAACGTTTAACCGGGAGGATGTTCTGGGGAGGAGAGCAGCCGATGTTGGTCGGAGGGAAGGTGCCGCAGCTCTGCGGATGCAGCCGCTGTGACCTGTGTGGAGAGACCGCAGGGGCAAGGCGGGTGCCGTGCCATGCCGTGCCATGCCGTGCCGTGCCGTGCCGGAAGGGCTGCGTGGTTCCTGGCTGGAGCACATGCCAGGCGTTGTGCTCTCAAGGCTTCGCTGCGAGGCCGCACACCTCGGTAGCTGTCGCACACGGTGTGTGAGAGCCTGGGCCCTGCCGTGCCCATGGCAGGAGGGTGCACAGATGGGTCTCCTCGCAAAGCCCTGAAAGCCACTTGCTCACGGAAGCCAATTAGCTCAATGAGTGCTATGTAAGGACACGGCAGTGAGGCCACCCCGTCCTTTCCCCCCTGCTCGCCCCTGATGCCTGTGCAGAAGCCCCAGCTGACCCGCTGCTGAAGGGAGCGGGGGTTGTCGGGCTGCTGCCGGCACAGAGCGATTTAACAGCCGGGAGTTCGGGTTGGGCTGTCCATGTCGGTACGGAGGGGCTGCAGGCGGGCTCAGCACCCTGCCTCGCCTTCTGCTCATTGTGTTTTCTGCCACAGCACATAAATGTGGCCGGTGCACCCGCAGGATGAAACCTGGGGGGGTAGGCGGATGGTGTGAAGCCAGAATCAGAGTCCAGACCCTTGCAGGGTGGCTGTTGGGATGCGGGTGTTGCAGAAACCTGGGTTGCTTCCACCCCAGCTGACACTGCTGGAGTCCTGTGTGGATCTCAAAGAACAGCTCTGTTTTTTCTGGATGTGTTCCTGTGTGACCTACTCTAGGGTTCTGCTCTAGCAGGGGGTGGTTGGGCCAGATGATCTTCAGAGATCCCTTCCAACCCCTACCGCTCCGTGATTCTGTGATTCTTGTCTCGTTTCAGACGGAAAAGGCGTAACTTCAGTAAACAAGCCACAGAAATCTTGAATGAGTATTTTTACTCCCACCTCAGTAACCCCTACCCCAGTGAAGAAGCCAAAGAAGAGCTGGCAAAGAAGTGCAGCATCACAGTATCGCAGGTAAGCGGTGGGCAGGAGCGGGTCCAGGCCCCTCCGCTCCCCAGGCACGCCCGGCTCCCCTTGCGAAGCTGCCGTCTCCCTCTGGACCTGGGGTGTGCTTCCAACAGAGGCGTGCGATGCGGAGCAGGTCCCTGCCCCGTGCACCTCTGCAATCCCCTCAGATTTGTGTTGTTGAGCACGCTGAGGTTCAGCAGGTGGGGGACAGGACTAAGCTCCCCAGGAAAGGCCACGTGCCTGCAGGGCTGGGCTCATGCTGGGGTAAAAAGAGTGTGCAAACAAGAGTGAAGATAGAAGTAAAAAGGGTATAAGGTTAGGACCCCTCCTTACATCAGCTTTCTCTCCGAGCAGTCAGTAAAATCCTTCCTGAGCCTTCCTGTCTGTTATGAATTTGTTACAACTTACCATTATTTCGGGGGAAGGCCAGTTTATTGACAAAGATATAATCTATCTCTATAGATCAGAATTTCTTTGATTGCTTGAAGTTGTTTTTCTAAGCCAGCCAGAAATTCAGCCTCTTGATGTACTGAAGCGACACGAGTGGTTTCTCTGTAGCAAAAATGTATGAGGCAGATCTCCTTTTATCGCACGTAACAGATGTTCCTGTGAAGTTAATGCAAGAAAACCAGCATCTCCCTGATCAGGAACGTGCGCCGTCATTGGCCACGGCTGCTTTCTGTACCGGCCAAAGTACCTGTGCAGCGCCGGACTGGCCTCGCAGCAATGCTCAGGCCAACGGCACCGCTCCAGCGAGCATCCCTTCACCAGAGAGCTTACAAAGCAAAGCAACACTCTGCCTTCTGTGTGGCCTGTGCATTTGATAGAAAACCAAATTATTCCCATGACAGATCTGGTTCATAGATCTCAGGAAAGGCTGCACCTGGGTGGCAGGGGAAGCTCCCCAGTGATTTCCAGGTTCTCCAGCCACCCTGCTGCCCACTGCGAGGGCCGGTGTGCCGTCTCCTCCCAGCTCCATCAGCTCCGCTTATCAATATTTCAGGCCCTTTAGAAGAACAATGCCTGCGGCGAATGTGTTAACTATTAATGATTGCAGGCTGCAGTATTGGCATTACTAGCAATGCAACCTTTAGCTTTATAATTAAGACCTGAGTTGAGATTTACTTTATAAGTCTCCCTTGAATGCATGAAAAATTCAGGCACTTTATTGAAGGCTTTCAAATGAATGGCCGTCCGGGTCCCCCAAATTTGATATTACCTAATTGACTTTGGATGCCCCCTCAGTCCAACCCCAGCAAAGCTGCCTGTGACGTGAGAGGCCAGCAGACACGCGTGTGTCTTGCTCGCTCCTTGCTCACTCCTGGCACGCAGCACGTACCGTGCCTGCGCCCAGTGCCAGGGGAAGGTAAGGGATGGAGATGGGGCCAGTTTCTTCCAGCCTGTTTACGCGTGGCTGTGGTGATGGGCAGGAATTTTTAGGGGGAAATTCAGCACCAAACTCACACCCTCTCACATTGCTCCTCATCGCTGTTAGCATCACATGAGTGACTGCAGCCCTGGCAGGTACAAGGGCAGCTGTGGTGGCCGCTGGGCAGTTCTTCCATGCCCATGAGCATCCCTGTGGCTGCTGCTGATGCCTGGAACCAGCCAAGCAGCCCAGGAGCACATGAGTGCCTGGGCACCTTGGTCTGCAGCCCTGTGTCTTGTTGATTTGAGTCCTCTTGGCACAAGAGGGTTTATAGTGATTCCTCCAGTGAGCGGTGTCCAAAAACCGGCCACGTGAGCCGAGGCAGGTGAGGAGAGGCAACGCCATCACCACCAATTTGGAAAGAACAAAAGTTCTTTGGCTCTGCTGGCAAAATGTAATTTGGAGATACTACATGGTACAGAGCACAGCAGGCCTGCTGAAGGGACGTTCTCTGTCCACCCAGTGAACGGTGAATTGTGCCTGGCAGAGAAGGACTTAGTGATCCTGCAGAGTGGGCAGATAAAAAGCTAGATCTAGATAAGACTGAAATGACTGAAGGAAATGAGATGGAACATTTGAGAAGCCATAACTGATTGCTTCTAGTGCTAATAGATCTGATTTCTTCCATAATTAGTTGTTTGATAAGATTTAATGTATATGTTGTAGAATGAAATAAAAGGCAGGCAGATGGTCCAAAAACATAGCGGCAGCAGCGAGCCTGTGACATGAATATAGGTTTGTCTCTTTAATATTTGATAGAAGCATGAATTAGTTGTTTCTCAAATCCATTAGGAAGCCTGAGCAAGCGATGGGAGTAGCTGCGTCGTGTCCTGTGTAGCAGGCATGCAGCGTCCTGAGCGTCGCAGGGGGACGAGTCGCAGGCTGGGGCTGGGGCAGCACCGGCCGCACACCCTGGGTGCTCGCTGCCAGAGGGGCCATGGCCGGGGATTCGCCCTGGCAAGGGGTTATAAATGGTGAGGAAAAGCTCCGGATGCTGGGAAAGCCTGGAAACGGGGCAGCGTATCATCTGATGGGAGAGGAGCGTGTGTGTGAGAGAGGGAGTGCCTGTGATCAGCTGGCTGCTTAAGTTCCTGATAGATCTGCTGTCACAGCCAGAAAATGTGAATAGTGTGGATATCCTAATCTTTGATTTCCAAAGGCACTTCCAGAGGCTGCACGGTGGGACTGCTGGGTTAGTTGGTATTTACTAGGTCAAACTGGGCCGGCGTTGTCTTTCTTTGTGCTGAAAAATGTATATATTTTTGAGGCCATCTAGCAGAAAAGCTCTGAGCAAGCACTGTAAAATAGCCAGTGCGCTGGCGCCTGGCAGCAGAAGTCGGAGGATGCAATCCAGAAATCAGGGGTGAATTGAGCAGTCATTTAAAATACTGGCAGGAGCTGCATCGCCTGGGATAAGCAATGGCATCCAAGCGAGTGACTGAGCTGCACCTTGCACAGAGCTTTCATGGAAAATCTCTGAGCGCACGTATTCCCAGCCTCGACCAGGAGTCCCTCAGACATCGCTGTGCCCAGCACCGTGCCCTGTTTACCTCCCATGCTACGAACGCCCCAGAGGTGCGAAGAGCTGGAAAATGGAAAAAAAAAAAAAATAGTGTTAACGAATGGCTTTGCGAACTCCTGGAGGTTGTGGTTCATGTTTGATGAAGGGGCTTTGTCCTTTCTCTGGCTGAGCCCGGCTTCCCCTGTAGCCTCCCGTAACGATGATCCAAGGTGTTTCTTTCTTGTGGTGTGAGTGCCTTGTAATGCTGGTGGCAGATCCATGGCAGAACATTTTCTCCCTCAAACACTTAATTAGCAAGTGTTTTGGGTCATCCTCCCCCCAGATTCAGCAGCTCACTGGAAATCTTGCTGCCGTGGCACTTTACCGAGCTGCAAAGAAAATTGTCTCCCAGAATCATTTAGTTGCAGATGGGAGATAGATGGTTTCAGTTTTGATATCGGTGTTTAAAATAATATGTAGAGAAGGTTTTTCAAGAAAAGCATAAAGACAAACTATTTATTAAGATGAACACCTCGCACAATTTCATTTTTAAGAGTATGGAAAAGGTAATTCTAGGGAAAAAAATGTCCTTAACGGAGAGCATCGTCGGCTGTAATTTAGAGCTACCCGATCAGCACGTGTTGGAGGGAGATAAACTGTATCATCTGTTCTCCCCTTACCATGGCTGCAAGGCTGATGTTTTATACTTTTGCAGATGAGCCTCTTTCAGGGTGTCATGAACAACTATCAGTCTATCATATGGGCTATAGAGAGGGCAGAGTCATTGCTGAAAGCGTGTCAGTGGATTACAGCAATAACATTTTTCACTGCTTCAAACAAAAGAAGGATGTGGTTGACAAGGGAATATATTTTAAATTCTTTTAAAGAAAGAATGCAGAAGCTGGCATTCAACACCCTCCTGCCCCTGCTTCTCCTGAGTCTGTTGTTTCCACACGCAGACTGACAGGGAAGCTGTGGATGTGTGGGCTCCTACCCCTGGACTTCATATTGGAACCAATTTAAAAGAAAAGATGCAAGCTTAATTAAGGTGTTTCTAGAGGAAAATTCTTAGTTTTAGATCATGTACCTATATTGTGCCACGTGGATTTTCAAAATTTTCTATTTTGTGCCATTTGATTAGGTGTGGAACATAAACTGTGTGCTACAAACACTTGGAAACACAATGGAAAAATGCCCGCGATCCATAAACGTGTAGCTCACGAATCCCAGCAGCGATGTTCTCGCGTCGGCGAGCGCTGGTTGATCCCATGACATCAGCCCATGCGGAGACGCGAGGCAGGCCTGCCCCATCCCAAATCCCACATCAGGCAACTTGATGGTTTAAGTCATAATTTATTGACTTTTTATTTATCATTGCAATTAACGTGATAAATAAGTGCAACGGTATCTTTTGAGATCTAATATACAATTAAGCCCAATTAATTAATTGGCCTTCAATGATCAGGGGGAGAAAGATGTTCATTGTTTCTTTTCTTATGAAGAGATAGTTTGTTTTAATGAAAAATGTGTTGTGGAGCAGCTCATGATGGAGACTAGTTCCATTTTTGGGAGAGCAGCCAGCACACAGTGGCTCCTCCCAGCCCCGGTGCTGACCAGGGCAGCCCAGCACCAGCACCGCGGCCTTCCCCGGGATGGTGCTGGTGCCAGCGGCAAGGGCAGGGCGAGAGGTGCTCCGGTGGCCAGGGGAAGTGCAGCCCCACAGGAGAAATGCCACGGCCCTGAATCCAGCCTAAACCCTGCCTGGCACAGCCTCCGCTCGAGCCGTGCCCTGGCCCCGTCCAGCCGCCCGTGTGGCCGGAGCCCCTGCGCGTCGCGGCACGCTCTGCAGCAACCCCTCGCTGATGTGTTCCATGGGAGAGCAAAGAGTCCTCCAGCCGGGAGGGCTGAGCCCCAGAGGGATGCTGTGGTTGCTCGGGCAGCCGCGCCAAGCTCTGCCAGTGCGCAGGGCGTGCGCTTTCATCTCAGAAATAGTTTAACATTTCTGGATATTCATTTAGATGTGGTATGCGGGTTAAACATAACGTACGATCACTGCTCCTCTCATTGCTTCCAATTAAACCTTGCTTGTTAGTTTAACCTCTAGGTAATCCCATCAAACAATTGATGTCAAGGAAACACTGCCCACAGTGGCTCTGGATGAGTGGCCATTAATTTTAATTGCCTTGATATTAAAGATTAAGAAGTATTGGGACTAGCAGAATGGAAACGATCTGATGTCAAGCAAATCCACTCGTTGAGGCTTCCCCAGGCTGCTGGTGATATTAAAATTTTACTGTGAGAATTAAATAAACCTTTATTAGTGATGGCTGTTGTTTGATTGGTCCAGGGGCGTGCATAAACAGAGGGGTCTCGCACACATCCGTGGACAATACAGTTGATGTACAGAGATTCCTCAATTATGAAACTGTTAATAAAGCGTAATCTGATTGTCCACAATAATTATTTGCTAGGTTTCATTAATGTATTATTGCTTCTCTGACTGACAAGGTAATATTAAGTACAATATATAGAATACGATGGAGTATTATCTAGGGAACAGAATGTATAAGGTACCTTCCCTATTACTGATAAAAGCTGGAGGCTTTTCATTAATTGTGTTTAAACAAAAGCTATAGCCACATAAAATACGGCAGGATTTGTCTCCTCCCTGCGGCAGGGTGCCGTGGTGTGGGTGCCGTGGTGTGGGTGCTGTGCTGGGTGCGATGATGGAGCCCAGCAGGGTGAGAGGCGCTGCTGCGGCTCGTGGCAGGGTGCAGGCGTGGGGTGCGAGGGCTCTGAGGAGCTGGGTGGTTGGGTCTCTTGCTGCAGGGGTGGTTAGGAACCACTTGTGTTACTGCTAGTCCCCTCCCCTTTACCTCTGAGTTGTTGCAGATGCTTTTTGTCTCGGCAGCGTTGGCCGTCATCCATGTTACAAACAGGGTTTGTTATTTAGGGGCTCTGTTGCAGCAGCTGAAGTTAAACAAAGCCACCGAGAAGGATTGTATGAACTTTCCTGAGCGGCTCCAGCCGTGACCTCTGTGTGGGTTAATAGTCAGTGCCCCCTGAGCCGTCTTGGCTCCAGTACAGTATCTTCAAAGGGAGATGACAAAGTGACTTTTCAGCCATTATTGATTTATATGATTCCTTTCATTTTCAGCCAACCAAACACGATTCTGTGAGTGGGCTGCCAAGGTTGTTCCAGCCGAAAAATAAAGAACAATTGCTCTCGCTGTCCGCTCACCCTCACTCAAGCAGACCTTGGTCCCCCTTCAGCAATTTTTGGGGTCTTGCACTGATTCTGTTGACAAATGGCTCATAGAAGCAGGAGACAATACTGTACAGGTGCTACAGCAAGCTCCAGGATTCGTGTTGTCATCAAAGAGTAACCCCTCATGCATCAGTTGGCCAAGAAAGACCAGAGCCAGATCACACTCGCAGCCATAGCAATATCTAAGTGATCCTCAGTTCCTAAGTGAACTGGAGCACCTGGCAGGTTGGGGGCTGGGACATGCGTATTTGCTGGACCAAATGTGACATCTCCAATGGACCACGCTTTGCCAGGTCAAGTGCTTTGTGTCCTTCACCCTTCCCACCTCTCTCCGCTGCAGGTGTCCAACTGGTTTGGCAATAAGAGAATCAGGTACAAGAAGAACATTGGGAAGTTCCAGGAAGAAGCCAACCTCTACGCGGCAAAGACGGCTGTGACCGCAGCTCACGCCGTGGCCGCGGCCGTCCAGAACAACCAGACAAACTCCCCCACCACACCAAACTCTGGTACGTACCCGGCTCGGGTCATAGAGCATCCGAAGGGCTGTGCATAAAGACCCTCGGTGGTGCCCTGGGGAGTTTGGTTGGGCTGAGAAGGCTGCAGCTCCCTAAGCAGCCCTAACCAAGGCACGGGGAGTGGTACCAAGCCCATGGACCTCCAGGCTGGACCACAGCAAGGGCTGAGCACTGCCATGGGTGGTCCCAGCCTTACAGGGGAGCCGGGCCCACGTAATTCCTGCATGGTAACGTCTGCCTGGCTCGGGCTTCTGGCAGCTTCTTTGTTTCTATAGATATTTTAAGCTTTTTCTCAGTCAATGAAAATAACATAAAATGAGGCAGAGCTCCAAGTCTGTTTTTGTAGAACTGTTAAATTTATTGTCAAGATAAGAACAAAATAGAGGAATATTTTAGCATGCGCTAATTAGAACTTAAACTCTGGTTTGCCTGAAATTGAGTCAATATTATAAATAGAATTCTAAAGATGCAACTTGTATTTTGGAGTTGCTCTACCACATGTTCTTCTGCCGTATTTAAAAATTGTCTCACTAGTGAGTTGTTGACATTTTTGCAAATCTAAGCATTAAATTAGCAGGGGAGTTCATAAAGAGGCAGTCGCTTTTTTGGGCTCCAGAGGCAAAGGTTTCCATGAAGCGTGGATGTGTTTGATGCTTTTTACAGTCTTTGGCTGCAACTTAGTTGTAGACAACTTTTAAAGGGTATAAAGATCCACAGGGAAAAAAAACTTTAATGAAAATAAAGGGAGAAAAAGGTTCCTCCTCTGACGGTAATAAATCGGCTAATTAGGAACGGCCAGCCATTTCCTTCTGAAGGAGACATTAAGCACAGACTCAAAATGAGTTTTTCTCCGTGCGTTGGGTGATAGCATCTCACGATGAAGCGATCCACCGGAGGAAAGCTCTCGACATGAAAACCTGCTCTTGTACAGGCTGCTCTTCCAGCAGGAAAAGCTGANTGCCGGGACGTGCCGAGCCGAGCCGGTGGGCGGGGGGCCAGTGCCCGAGCTCGCCTGTGCTGGGGCCAGCATCTGCTGTGCACTGCCTTCCTCCTCCTCTCTGTCTTCTTCTCCTTCCCCTGCCCTCAGGTCTCGGGGGTTATATATTTGCAGCTCTCTGTTATTCAGCTACCTAACTCTTTCCTTTCCAGGTTCTTCTGGTTCTTTTAACCTCCCAAATTCTGGGGACATGTTCATGAACATGCAGAGTCTGAATGGGGATTCTTACCAGGGGTCCCAAGTCGGAGCCAATGTGCAGTCACAGGTAGGAGAAATGCCCCAAAGCAGGGCCTTTCTAGCAGGGTAGGGTTTGGGCTAAAAATTCCGCCTTACTCTGGCTCTATTGAATGGTCTGTGCCTCGCTGCAGAGTGGAGGCTGCATATTTCTGAATGTGACCTATTCTTACCCCAGCATTGAATTTCACAAGTATAAAGGAAAGAGTGATTTTTTTCTGATTGAAATTTTAAGCTTTGTGAATGCATTCGGCTCTGGCTTGAGCTCATGGAATGGGATTGGGTGCGTCTGACTTCCATGGACACTGTAAATCCAGTGAATTTTCTTTCTTTTTTCCTTTCTTTTTTTTTCTCTTTTTTTTTTTCAAAAAAAAAAATCCAACAAAACAACCAACCCATCTTCCTTTCATTCATTGGACAAACTTTTATTTATTCATTTATTTAAATGTCAGAACACATCTAACTGAGCTATTAAAATACAACTTATTCTCAGTCACTTTTCCAATCCTTCCAGACAGGGCTAACTCCATGTTTATTTGCCGTGTACGCGCCATAATCTCTTCCCATACGTGCAGGCACATACAGATGTATAAATATGCACAGCACTTTGCTGCAGA
>VZZY01008244.1:108028-183028 GCA_013400335.1 Eurystomus gularis
TGGCAGGGCAGGGGCTTCCCACCGCAGGCTGCCCCGCCAGCCCCTGCCTCCGCTTCCGCCCTGCTCTGCACGGGAGCGAGAAGTCAAGTGGAGGTGAAGGAAGGGGTCAGTCCTTTGGACGAGCTTAAAAACCATCATCGTATTCACTCATGATTACCGTCTTTATTTAACATTAACTTTGGAGCGACAGCCTTGGCTAGCAAGTGTAATACGATTATAAAAATATTTTTCTTTATTAAAAAAACTTTTTTGGAAGGACGTATATATATATAAATACTAATTTTAAATCTTTTTAATAAAGTAAAGGTCAATAACAGGTAATAGCCTATTTACCATATCTCAAGGAAATTGACTCACAGGAAATCAAATTAACGTTAATCACTTGCAGCAAATGGTCTTTGATAAATATAACTACTTACCACTCTGGTTAGCGTAGCCAGGCAGGAGCAGGGCTAGTGCTCACTGCTACCAGCCCGTGCCAGGCTGGCACCGCTGAGGAGCCCCTGCCCATCACGCTTCCTTCCCAGTCAGCTGTTCAGCCTGTTTGTGATGTTTTGGTGGCTAAACGATTATTTGCTCGTTAGCTCATGGGTCAGCTTTTCTTACCAACAGCTGTTGTATCAGGTTATTTTGTAAAATACCTTTGTTACCCGCTTTCAGCCCCAGGACCGCGGCCACGCTCTTCTCCCCCCCCGCATCCCACATGCCCTCGTGCACCAGTTACTGCTTCTGCTTTTCTTTATGCAGCAGACGCAACTTCTTGATCAGTTTTAGAATTGAACATTGCTTCTTTTGCTACAAGTGGTGCATTTAAATAAATAAGTAAATAACTAGGTGTGCATTGCAAAGCCTTCACTATCAGATAACGAGAGTTGGGGCAGATGGGGACCACGGACTTCTGAAGACTTCTCTGTGCAGAGGACAAAGCACTGAACGATTTGCATTTGCTGATGGAGCTTCCCAAGTCCACACGCCCCATGTTTATGCTCCAGCTCTATGGAAACAGTATTTTAAATGTAAAGTGTGTCAGTGGAGGCGTAGGCAGCGTAATGAACACGCAGACGTCCCTCATCTTGATCACATCTCTGCTGGCCACAGGCAAGGACCTGTCACACACTGAGGAGGTTCATAGGAAGGCCATCAACAACCTTTGGGCCGCACTTGCATGCCCCGTGCCCGCTGGGCATCATTAGCGTGCTGCTTTACAGCATTAAGGCTTTGGGTCCCTTTGAATTACAAGTGCAATTTGGCCTTTCCTTACATTGGAGAACAGCCACGTGGTTCCATGGCAAATAATAAACATCTTGTCCTTGAGGCTTGATCACACATCAGAAAGGTTTACTGCAAGCACCAGTATTAGGATCATGCTCTTGATGGTATTGTGTTTCACCCAGTAGCTACGCCCCGAAGGGCTGTCAGAGCTTCGCGCAGGAACGGTGACTCGTGCAAGGATCCCTCCTCCGCGCACACCCCATCTGGGGCCACGGCCCCCCGGCTGTGCGGGACCTCTGCCACAGCACCGTGTGCCCACCCTGGAGCGGGGAGGCGATGCTCAGCCCTCCCACCCCTGGGACCACCCAGAGGCATGACCGTGATTCCCCACACCCAGGTTTGAGCTGTTGGCGCATCTGAGTGTCACTGCGGCCGGAGCTGCTGCAGCCCCATGTCCCCAGCACATACGGTGGCAGAAGAGTGAAGCCCACCAGCCCTGTGCCCTGTGGCCATAGTTCCTGCCAGCCTGGAGACCCCGCACAGCACAGCAGGAGCAGCCAGGGGATTTGCGGCGGGTCCCAGGAATCGCCATCTCCTGTGCCCGGCACTGTTCTGACAAAGGAGCCTGCCACCATCATCGCTGTGCTGTGCATCGCGGGGCTGGGTCTGGAAGAGAGACCCGTGGTGCTCCCCTGGGCACAGCTCAAGCAGCCCCTTTTGGGACCAGCCCCAGCTCCATCCAGCCTGCTGTTCACCTGGGCTGGAGGAACATGACATGGCCACTGCACCGAGGAGCCAGGGTGTTCTGCTTGAGGGGCTGTGAGAAGCCAGGGAGGAACAGCTCCTGGCACCCAGGCTTGCGCCTTGCAGAGCTCCAGGAGCAGCCTCTCACAGTCCTGTGAAGAAAAGCAAACCTTTGTGTGCCAAAAGCGAAACAGGTGATGATCTCCTCTCCCTGGCATTGAGCTGCCAAGCTTCCACCTCCCAGCGTATCTGGCCTTGTATGCAACGAGGCTCCTCAGCCTAGGAGGGAAGAGCTGAGGAGATTGTGACCTTCTGGTATGGCAAAATCCACGCCCCACGGGACTGGTTCAATGAGGGCAGCTCTGCTGACGAGGCGAACTCGGCGTTGCGTGCGCTAGGCTGAGCCACGCCACGTTATCCTGTAGCGATGACTTTTGCAAAGACTGCACGCGAGTCGGGTGTAAGCCGCTGATGCCAATATCCGTGCCATGTATTTCCAATGTGATCAAAATAACTCTGAGTAACTGAAGATGTTTCCAGTTTGTGTTAATAATATACATCTTTTTAAAGAATGGAATTCCTCAAAGATTGGCAAATTTTATTTTATTTCATTAGCTTTAATGTCACTGCCATATGGACTGTGAAGAAAAGTGAACCATTAGATCAGAGGGACTGAGTTATCAGCGTGACACAGAACGCACTGATACAATTGCTAAGGATAAGCCCTAGGAGTGATTTATTGCATGCATTGTATTAGCCACAGAGGAGTTATGATATGCTCCCCATTCCTGTATCATATTAGGATTTTATTAGTCTAATATGACACGGTAATATAATATATGATTAGAATTCCCATCCAGTTATCCTTCCCTTGGTGGTGGAGAGCCAGAGAGGTTTTGTGTGCAGCAGCTCCCTGGCCGTCGTGCCCGCGGTGGGGAGGGACTGGGACAACACAGCTGATGAATTGGTCTCCTGGGCTTCCAGGCGGGCTGTGGGTGCTGGTCACCCCTGCGGGCACGCTGGGCACCCAGTCTGCCACCGAAGGTGTTTTCCCCATGCCCCTGAAAAAGCCGCGTGCTCCTTCCTGCAGCGGGTGAGCGGGAAGGACGGCGCTGGCACTTCAGATCTTTGCTGGCAGCCGCGCCGTGGGTGCTGGGCTGCGTCCGAGCAGCACCGGGGAAATCAGCTGTGACAGGCCAGAGCAAAGCTGCTGCCGGCACCAGCCATGCCGAGAGTTCCCGCAGCACCGGTGAGACCTGTGCTCGGAGGCTCGGCGCTGTGGGAGGAATGACGTGCACAGACCAGGCTGATGCGGAGGCAGTGCTGAGAGAAGTGGGCGCAGGCTGAGGCCGCAGGGTAGGCACGGAAGGTGTTGATGTAGCTGCTGATGCCATGAAATTGCAACCAACTGGCTCCTGCTGCCCTTGCCAAAGCCATGCAGGTGACCACACCATGTTTAGCACGGCCGCAGAGGCCCATGTGCTGCCCTCATCTGCACACACGTACGGCTCTTTCGGAGGCAGCGGAGCAGCCCCCGAAGCAGTGCAGAAAAGCCCTTGGCCGGCTGTGCCGCACCGCGCCGGGCAGGCAGCCGCGGGCAGGTCCTGGCCCCCGGGATGGAGCTGCTCTGCTGGGGCTGCGGGTCTGGGGCTGTGCCTCCCGCCCTGCCTGGCACCGTCCCGCTGGACACCGCGCGGTGTTGGCCAGCAAAGGGACATGTGGCAATGCTGGGCACACACGGCTGGGACAGCCACACAGCCCGAAGGCCTCCAGTGCCGCGGCGGCCGAGCTCTCCCTTCCGCTGTCCTCTGCTCTCTGGCAGGGCGGGCTGGACGGAGGCACCGTGTGCCCAACCTCACGAAGGCTCTGCGTGCTCCAGCGTCGGAGGTGACACCAGGGATGGTGCTGCCAGTTTAGCTCAGCCTCCGGCTGTAGCACAAGCTGGCACGGCATGCTAATTGCTGTGCCTCATTACAGGAGCCCCCTTGCCCCCACATCTATCCCCGTGTGATCCTTCCCACGGAAAACTCTACTTTCCCAACAAATCCTGAAGACAAACTTTTCTTCAAAGTTTCCCCGGCGGCCCCTGTCCATTTGTCGCCAAATCCCCCGTTTCGCCTGTGAGCCGGCGCTGAAGCAAACGCCGTTTGTAGCCTTGTTCTTGCCTCCAGCAGCAGCAGCAGGGAAAAAAGTTCAAGCATATCAGAGTGCTACTAGGTGATAAATCCCAAAATCTATATCAAAGCCTATTTGATCATCTTCCTGTCATTGATATAATAAAAAGGATTAATTTATTGGAGACTGCCAAAACTCTCATGTGGCAACAAATTTAAGGATCTTGTTTACACAGGCTAATTAAAACCAATTAATTTCATTCATAGCTGTGGCTACTAACACGGGTGCAGACGTGCAGGGTGCCGGCCGTGCATACGTGGCACACATGGCCATGGCCTGCCTACGTGAGCCACCTTCCCTGGGGCGGGGGGGTGGCTCCCTTTGGGGCAACCCACGGGTGTCCCCAAGGAGAACACCTTTAGACCAGTGTCCCCATGGTGGGGAAGGGGCCCTCCTCCTCCTCCTCCTTCCGCTGTCCCCACATGCTCAGCTCTCTGGGGATGGCACTGGAAGAAGCGGAATGCCTGGAGGGGCTCGGAGGTGCCCCCTCGCAGCAGCTCCGGGGGACTCTGGTGGTATCTGTTCCCTGCAAGAGTGGAGGTCGCCCACCCAGCCGCTCGCCTGGCGAAAGCTGCCACTGAGGCAATGGTGCCCTTCTCCAGAAGGAGAGCACAGACCCAAAGGGCAGCGGGCACAAGGGAGCGGGCGCACTGGCACACGAGCTCCGGCCCTGCCACCTTTGGGTGCTCCTCCAGCACTGTCACAACCCCAGGCTGCTGCTCCCCGTGCCGAGGAACAGCCTGGCACCAGGTCCTGCCGCGCTCTGCCAGCAGCAGCCGCCCCTCGCTGCTGGGAGCCCAGGCCGGGCTTCGGGAGAGCACACGGGGCTGCTGCGCGTGGCACCAGATCACCTCTTCGTGCGCCCTGTTAGGATAATAAAAGGCTGCGGGTTTTGTGGTAAAATTCAGCATAAAGAGCACGCGTCATTAAATATGGAAATCCAGAATTTTATTAGCAATCTGCTAGATCTGAACTGACGCCAATTAAACAAAAAAGATATCATTTATAAAAAGGCAGAGTTCAAGTTGTATTAAATATGAAATGCAATTTTCTGCTGGTTGTGATTTATTACCGTTGGTACATTGTTCAAAGAAGCATGTTATATTTCAATAGAGAAATATTGTTTATTCATTAATATTTTAAAACTTGCTTATTGCTGTGTATGACTCTCCTGCAGAATGAAACTTATGATTTAAAACATGAATTAATAAACACATTTGAAAGTGTTAGACAATATCATAACCGCTCATTTTTCATTTTACTGAGAGGGTATTAAACTTTTATAATTCTGGGGGTACTATTATTTTCCAAATAGAGGTATGGACTCTAAATTACTAATTCCAGGTAAAGATGAGAGAAAGCAATAACATATGTTGGGAATCAGTCACTACGTCATGCTAATACGGGCTTGGTACTTTTGTTGTTCCGTTATTCACAATCCTCTACTTAGCACCGTGTCCCCCCACGAGGGTTCCCGGCTGCCCCGTGTCCTTCTCCCATGGCACTCAGGGACGGTGCCAGGTACGCCGGCACCGCAGGGATGTGTTGTGCTCTTAATGCAAGGAAACGTTTGATAAAGGCTGACATCCTAAATGAGGCCGAAAATATTTTATACAAAACGTGATAAAGCAATAATGATCTCGGAGGCCTTGGGTTATCTTGGTTATTACCTGCACCCACCACTTGAATCAGCAGCATTAAGGGGTCCAGACCCAATGCACAGATACCTCTGAACTCATTAGTCCTGAGTACTTTATATAGACTCGCCTATCAGTTGCTTGATTTAAACTAACCTTTTTTGTATCTTAAAAATCTCTCCTGCTGCAGCCTCGCTGTATTACCATAACAATAACCAGTATTTCAATTTTAAGAACTCATTTTTCCTCAAATAGAAAGTGCCAATCAATTTAAAGAGCAGAAGCTGCAGGCTGGAGAAGCAGTCAGGGCCCGTGCTCGGGGTGTCTCGCCCTCCCACTCCCAGCCCGCTGTGGCCGGGAAGCATTGGCCAGCACCGCACAGTCTTCTCTTTGCTGGCCACCGCTCAGCTCCATGGCACGCACTGGGCAGGGGGGACTTACCTCCTAACATCGCAGGAGCAAGGGGTGGAAGTGACGGAGCTGGCTGGGAAGCTGACGCTGGGAAGCATTGGTGGTGGGATGACAGTAGCACCGTGTGTGACTGACAGCGAACCCCTGTCCTGGCATCTCCCCTCGGGAGCAGCAGCAGGGGCTGAGCTGCAGCCAACAGGATGCCAGGGGGGTCCCCAAGGCCCCCAGCACCCGGCAGTGCTGAGTCCCCATCGGCTCAGCCGGAGCAGGTTGCTGAGTGCCCCAGCCTCGCCTGCTCGCAGCGGCTCCAGCCAAGGGTCCGGGGTTCCATGGGGGGTCCAGGACACGTGTTGGCAGTGGAGAGACAGCAGGGGCTGTGGTGGGGGCCAGGCACCCGTGTGCTGTGCACCTGACTTGGGTGATGGTGAGTGGTGGAGAGCTGCTGCTCGTGCCATGGCAGTCCTCACACCCGACAGCTAATGCAACTGTTCACTCCTTCGTTGGGCAGAGTGAAGCCGCAAACCTTATTACTCCAAGCCAGTCAATTAATTAAAGTTCAGTGCTTAATCAAGTTCCAGTGGTCATACACGGGGCACAGGGATTTCTGTCTCCTGAGCACCACGCTCGGAGGTTAAATGAGAAGCAGAAGGCAAGGGCAGCAGGGCTGAGCCAGCCGCACGCCGAGGCGGGCACACGGCTGCCCAGGTCCTGCTCGGATTTGCCATGCCCTCGTCCTCGGGGAGCCAAGGCGTGAGCTGGTCCAGCCCGCAGCGCCGAGGCATCCAGCAGGCTCAGTGGTGAGCTCATGTCAGTGGCTTTGTCCAGCCAAGTCCAGCTGTCCGCGATGCTGGGAAGGGGCTGGGAGGGGAGGGAGGCACTGCCAGGACCACGGGGGTGCAGGGGGTGGGAGGCATCAGCGCCAGCCCCCAGAGCCCCTCACCCCCCAGCTCCTCGCCGCAGTGGGGCACACAGGAGGGTGCATTTGGAAACCCATTTTTCTCCCACCATGGCTCAGCAAAGGGTTGCAATAAAACTTGCTCCCAGCGCAGAAGAAATGGCTGTGGGACGGGGGATCTGGGCTCTGTGGGGCACAAAACCAGAGAGGATGGGGGGCACAGGCTGCCCACAGTGAGGAAAGGAGGGGATACAGCAGGCCCCTAACAGAAAAATGCCTTTCAAATAGGCCTGACTGTGTGTTTTAGTAACTCTCCAGACCATCCATAACTGGGAAGGAGATGCTGTCCAGCGCACACGGGCAGCAGATTCAATTAGGCTTCTCTCTCCCCCGAATGTGGCACGAGAAGCAATCTCTCTTTTTTGAAGAATGTAATAACAGACTGCAATGGAAATGCGTCAAAGAGACTTGGAGAACAGGATCCCTGCCTTAAATCTTGAAAAGCAGTCAAGAAAATATGTTGTTTACCTGAATTTGTTTTTCATAAGGTCCCCCGGTGGATTAATAAACTAACCTTTCGTCTGCGAACACCTGGTCCTGCGCGCCATCAATAACGCAAGCGTCACCCACTGCATTCATACACACTTAGTGCGGCGAGGCAAATGGCAGAAACCTAAACGGAAGTTACCAGAAAGGCTGTCCTCGTGACAAAGAGGCGACCCAGGGCTCTGCCCATCCCCGGGTTTGCCCGGCTCCAGAGCGCGTGAGCTGGATTCGCCCTCTCGGCCTGAGCTGACGGCCGTGCCGTGCTGCCCAGCCGCTGCCACAAATACAACTTACAGAGGACTGACAGGACTTTAGCTGCAAAATATACCCATGATGAATAATTAAGGCTGGACAATATGTTTCTTTAGAAGGTCTTCCATTCTTTTTTGCAGCTTGCAGTGGGGTGGGGAAACACCCCATGCTCTGGGGCTGGCCACGAGAAAGGAGAGAGGAAATACAGCCTGAAGTTCAGAGGTCATCCAACAGTGGAAACACCCCGAGCAGAAGTGTTGTCGGGTTGGTGGAGAACTTGTGGTGGAGAGAAGAGCCCATTTCTGTGCTGTTCAGAGAGGATGCTTCAACAGCAGGCAGTCGTGCAGAGCCCAAGGGAGGTGCCCAGGACGGCAGGGTACCTAGAGTGGGCTCCTGCTTATGCCCCCATTTTGGGTGACATGTTCTCCTGCTTCTGGGGTGCCAATGCTGGGTGGTGGGGATGGGTGGACTCTGTGTATTCCAGCGAGTCCCCAGGTGCTGCCTCTTGCCAGACATCCCAGTCATGGTCCTGACTGGGAGGCTGGGGCTTCCTGACTCAGTGGGGCTGGCGCAGAGCCGGCCTCTGAAACCATTGCCATGGGCGGGGGGGGGGTCCTGGCCAGCCCCTGGCACTCCTCCATCTTCGTGGCAAGGTGGGGGGATGTCAGAAGAGCGAGGTGCCCCAACAGCAGCACACCAACAGCCACACGCTGCCACTAAGTGAGTCTGTAGGCTCAAGCCTGGCATCCCTTAATTGATTGATGGGCTAGGACTGTCAGCGCTTAAAGAGATAATTCAATTTATAAAATCCTATTAAGTAGTGAAAGATTTTTTGATTGTTGAATTGTTTCCTATGTTATGCAAGTCATTTTTGTCCCTCTCACTTGGAAATCCACTTCCCATTTGCACGAGAGCTGGCGGTGGAGTTGTTCCTCATCACCAGTTAGTGCTCAGAGCATGGGCGAGCATGGACCTGGCAAAGGCGATGCCCCAAGCCCGTAGTGGCCAGTGCTCTGTGGTGTCCCATGTCCCACAGTATCCCGGTGCGTGGGACCATCCCTGCAGCTTTGCCACGGCTCTCAGCTTGGGCACAGGCAGGAGCTCCACAGCACCCCTCTCCCAGCACCCCAAACCACCCCTCTCCCGCGAGTGCAGCACCGTGCAGGCCCTGCACCGGCACCGCCCGGCCCCACCACCGCGGGTGACCCCGGCACGCCGAGCCCAGGCGCAGGCTGGAGGCCCTGGGTTGCCGTGCGGCAGCTGAACTTTTCTATTTCCAGTGTCTGCTCTTTGTTTCCACCCGCCACCCCCACACTGATGCAAACTCCCCTCTTTGGTTTGTTTCCATAGAAATCCTCAGCTGTAAATCCTTAAGTAACTTTTTTTTTTATTTATAGTGTGCTATTAATGTCCTTTCAAGCCGAGGACTCCAGGAAATGAAATAATAGAAAAGGCACCACTTTGAAATGCATCCAGGCATTTATTGTTAGTAAGTGAAAAAGTAACATGAGCATTTAAAGAAAATATTGGCAGATAAATTGGGTTTTAAAGAAAATATAATTGGATATAATTTCTGCTTCATTCGGTTAGATATTTATTGTTTTATTGACTTATTCTCTTTTATTTATAATAAGAAGCTTAAGCTGAAATTTAATTTTGTTGATATAAATATACGTTTTCATAGGAAATCTGGCATTTAAAAATGTTATGTAAGACATTACTGGCTTTGATAAAAGCACGCAGTTTTTGCAGGGGCTTGTCTTAAATATTTCCGATCTCAGTAAATATGAAGTAGTCTATATAATCATCATTATCATAACAATTAGCATTATTCTAATTGATGGGCAGGGCTAATGACAATGCACCCACGTGGAAAATCAGTGCTTGCTGCATATTTGAGTTCTTTCACAGTTTTTGCTGACATCTGCAGATTTTGAGCTTCTCCTCAGGAAAAACGCGACCCTGAGCTGCCAAGCCTCCCTCCCCTTTGGCGCGAAGACGAAGCCTTGTCCCCACGGTGGTCTGGGGACAGAGGTCTCATTTTCTCAGCAGCCAGACAGACTGAATCGGCCGCACCATCGGAGGCAGACGCTTTCCATTAATCTTCATGGGGAGGGTCAGCCGTCAGGAGATGTCACCAGGAGACTGCTGTGCCACCACTGCCGGGGTCTTGGTGGCAGGGAGCATGTGGTGGTGGTCCCGTGGAGCCGCGCTGGGCTCCTGGCAGTGCCTGGAGAGCTGCCTGCCCATGGCAGCTGGCCTCATCACGGGTCTGCTTTGGACGTTGCTGCGTTTCATACAACGAGCTCCGGACACAGGGTGTTGAGGGACCCGCGGAGCAGCTCAGGCTGGGTCGCAGCTGTTGGAGGTCCCTGTTTTCTGCTGCTGGTGGGCGATGGCGCATCCCCAGAGCTTTCAGCCATTGCCACAACTTTCCTGCAGGTCTGTGATTCCGACCTGCTGGAGCCTCCCGGCAGCCTGAGCCACGGGGGCTGTGTGCTGGCTGTGCCAGGCTGGCTGGACACGTCCTGTGTTCCCTCCGCGGGTGCCAGCCAGCAGTGCCCTTGCCAGGGTGGCAGTGCCCAAGCACCAGCATGCCGCTCTGCCCGGCAAGGAGCCATTTCCATTGGGTTTCCAAACTCTGCTCCAGTGATGAGCTTGGGGCATGGGGCTCTCCTGCTCCACTCCCCAGGAGCTGCAGACGGGGACGCTGGTGTTCCCCAGAGCTGCTGCCCTGCCACCGCTGCTTGGGTGCTCCAGCACTGGGCCCTCCTGTGATCAGGAGGATTCACTTGTTCCGGGTGTCGTGAGCTCTCCTGTCCCCGTGGGACGCAGCAGCACTGGCGACACCCCAGTGAGCAACGGGCTGCGTTTGTCTGGGGGGGTGCCAAAGGTGGCAGAGAGAGCTCAAGCCCCTTCCCCTGCCCTCCCAAGCCCCTCCAAAGGGATGACCAGTCCCTGTGCCAGCGTCAGGGACTTTTCACCACGTGAGCGCTCAGTCATTAGGAGCGAGAACAGCCCAACTCATAACAGGGATGCCGCCAAACCACCTCCAGATGGTAATGGCTTTTGGATTCAAACCAGCGCTCCAGAGGTGAAAGGCTGCGTGCTCCATTACCAGCCCCCTGAGTCACCCGGTCCCCCTGAAATACGTCATGCACACTTCAAACCGTTCCGTTTTTATAGGCAGCTTTAACTGCTGCACGTAACAGCTTATATCAACAACATGCGAGAAAAATGTCCTACGAAGAACAGGCCTGAAATGGTAAATATTTAACGGGTCCTTTCTGTCCTTTCCTTATATGTATTAAAATAATTAGTTTAACAAAGAGGACTTTGTTCCTGTGTTTGAGCCACAATGGTGTCTGGCGCAAGAGTACAGCTGTAACTCAGTCTTGGGGCTTTGCTGGCATTTACACATGCTGCTTTGAGCCACTCTCCCAGTTTATAGTGTCAGCAGAACATCTTGATTGAATTACAGCCTTGTATTCGGTTAGGAGCCATGTATTATTCTAGATGCAGTTGAGTCGTAGGTATCTGTCTTTGCTTATTTGGGGAGACAGACCCTCAGGAAAATCAGGAGACCAGATGTGGGACGCTCCTGACCCTGGTGCTGCCTGGCAGAGAATCCCAATGTGCCCTGACCACGGCGGCTCCGGGCAGGCAGGAGGGCAGCAGCTCACCCCGGCTGCAGGGTGGTACACAGTCCAGGCACATGGGTCTGGTGCCAAGCACTTGGTGGCACTGCCTGGTATCCTTGGTGGCACTGCCTGGTGTCCTTTCCTCCCACCATGAGTCCCAGCCTCACAAATCTGCCCACTCAGGGCAGGCTTTGAAAATAAATGTCAAACAACAGGTTTGTCACCAGCCTGTTGCTGTATTTGTTTGAAGCCCCTGAACTTCGGGCCAGCTGGAGGCAAAGTCCTGTGCTGGAGCCACAGCTGCGTGGGCAAAGGGGGTTTGGTGGATGAGCTGGTGTTGGGGCCGGGCTGTACCCCCACACAGCAGCACCCACCCACAGCAGATCCCTGTGGGACTCATGGCAGGCATGGGAATTGGTCCTGGAGAGGCAGCAGCACCTTTAGCATCCCTGGGGAACCCTCTGGTCCCAGCCCTTTATTCTGTTCTGAGAGGCAAGAGGAAATCCTGTTCTGCTGGCCATTGGCATGGAAAGAGCCACATAGTTCAGCTCATCTCCTAACTTGATTAAAACAAAAACCAGGCTCTGGAAAACAGGATGGGAGGGATGAGGTGTTGGGAGGGGCCTGGCGTGTGCCAGCAGGAGGGAGGGCAGCCCCAGCCCCTGGGGACAGCATGGACTGTGCTGTGTCCAACGCACAGGAGGGTGGTGGAGGGGACAGAGCTCTGATGGGCGTCAAGTGCAGCACCGAGGCTGCGGGGAGCGGCCGGTGGCCTCTGCGTAGGGTGCGAGGGGCTGGTGGTGCTCACGAGCTAGAGCGTGCTCTGAGCAGGGGCTGCCTGGGGTGTGTGGCTGCAGGTCCTGTGCGTGCCTCGGTGCCATTGAATATGGCATTTTTTGGAAGCACTGTGGCTCCTCCCCAGAGAAGGGCGGCAGAAGGGCAGCGATGGGGCTGTGGGCTTTGTTAGCCATGCAGGAGGGAAGCACACATGCCAGGGAGAAGTGCAGATCCCATGCAAGGGGACTCCCAAGGGCCGTTGGGTGCTTCCTGCCTTTGTCCACACGCACACACGTGCCCGGGGCACGGCAGCATCGGCCCTCACCAGCCATTGTCATAGGAACGCCCTTCCCCTAATTTGTCTTATTAGTCAGAGACAGCACGTTGATCTGTCATGGTGAGGGCTGGAATAATTGTAGACTCAAAATAGCAGGGATTTAAAGGTTTCAGATGACAATCTCTTGCCTCAGAAATACTCGTGCTGGAGTTGTGGCAGGACTGGGTGCTCGGCAAAGTGCTTCCTGGGAGCTCCGAGCAGGAAGGAGAGGGAGCGTCAAACGAGGCAAGCCCCTGTTTCCAGCTGGGTGGGGGGCTTGAAAGCCCCACGTTCCACAGGGATCCAGGGGGGATACCCAGGTGGGTGGCTTGTCGGCCCCGAGCCCTGGGGAGAGCTGCCAACGGAGGCTCTCGGGCAGATCCCACCCGGGAAATGGCTCCTTTCCACATCCGCCAGCGCCGGCGTGGGCGCCTCTGCCCTCGCCACGGGAACCCGCATTAGCTCTGCCTCCATAATGGGTTTCCTCTCTCATCTACAGTGCCAACATTTCCAGTAGGATCTATATCTTTCCATAGGCAGTTTGTTTCATCACAGTAACATAATAATGTGCTGAGAAGAGCTCATAGTTGTGAATTAATGTTTAAAAGCTCTCACTTTTGGGTTGTTGAAATGAATGTTAATTTGACAAATGGCAGTCATTGGGATTGAGACGGCATTAACATGGAAATAAGAGTTAACCTCCAGCAGGGCAGATACAAGGTGAGATGAGCAGACGCTGCAGAAGCTGTAGTTTTTCACCCGATGCTCATACTGTAAATACTGCCAGTGTCCTATCTATTTATAGAACTGTAATTTAAAGGCTAGTTCAGGAAAATCTGAATGACATCTCCTTAAGAGAAGCAATTGTAGGGTATCTTGGAATATGTCAGGCAGCTCTCTTGCTTTCTCTCTCAAAAATACTCATATGTCCACTAAATCAATTTGCCTTTCTCTTGTAACTGCATTTGCGGGGCCATTCTTTTCCATTTTCTGTCACTGTCACACGCTAATTCATGTCACTCTGCGGCGCAGGAGGGTCCAGCCGCCAGCTCCGCTGCACGGCACCGGCGCAGCTCATCTCCCTGCTCCCAGATGCACAACCAACTGCTGGGCTGGCGAGGGTCCGGGAGGTCTCAGGCTTCACAACGGGGCTGAAGGTCCCACAGAGGCTGACCTCAGGAGTGTCTCCTCCCATGGACACTGTTCTGCTCCTCTGTGTCTGGGAAACGAATCTCTGCAGAAGCTGATGCTGCGCAGCGGTGCACCTTCAGGTGTATCTTCAGTGGGGTTTTCCCAGAGGACTTCCCCAAGCTCGATTTTTTATTATCCTGTTTTCATGCTTTTTCCTCCAGTTCTCTCCTAGGAGTAAGGAGGAGACTTTTTAAACAGGAAAAAACACAAGGCCAAGCCCCAGATCTAGATCCACAAAATTTGGAAGAAAAAGAATCTTGAAGGATGCTATTTTTCAGAGGAAAATCTTCATTTTGGAATAGGCCATTTTCATTGAAAGCATAATGCAAAAGCGAATGTTTGGCTACTCTACAAATGAGTTGTTTCGCTCGAGTGGCACACAGTGCCGTGCCTGGCTCGCAGCCCGTGCCTGAGCCGGTCCCGGATCCCGGCACGGGAGGCACCGGAGCTGCTGAGCGCTGGGCACTGGTGTGTGCTGCAGGAGCTGCCGCCTCGCTCCCCTTGCCAGCGCTGCTGAGGGGCTTTCCAATGATCCTTAGCTTTGTGTGTGTCATACAACAAAAAAACAGCAGCGAAAACCACCACCAAGAGTTTTCTTTTTCAGTTTTGACACTGGGCTCTTCTCTCCTCTGTTTCTCCTTCTCTTTGGCCAGGAGATCTCATTCTCCATTGCAGATGTCACAGCCTGTTCCTGCGGCCAGGGCTTGGACACTGTGCAGATGGTCCCGTGCATCCTTCGCCGTGTCCTGCAGTCGCCCTGAGCTGTGCTGGGGGATGAGGGCTCCCCGTCCTGGGGCTGTGGTGCTGGGTCCAGCTACAGAGCATGTGGGGACACATGAAGCAGCTTGATGCCGGCCAAGATCGGGCCTCTTTCTGTGCAGGGGTCTGGGGCTGTCCACCTCTCCCTGGCTCTCCAGACTGGCACTGGCAGAACAGAGCAATCTTCTTGTTGTGAGCAGCAATAACAAGACCAGGAGCTGCATCACGTAACCCTTCCCTCTGCAGAGAAGCTCCTGCATGAGGACAGGGGACACCTGCTGACCTGGGCAGGCTTTGCTGCACACAAAGTGATGTGAGCCCTTGGTGTCTTCAGAGCAGAGGCTGCTCCTGCCAGCCCCGTGTGTGTCTCCGTCCCCAGAAACCTCCCATTCCTCACGCTGGCGCTTGGTGCTTGTGCACGTCCACATCCTTGCTCTTCAGCCTGCATTCGTGTGTGTCTAGTGTTTCAAACCAAGACACTGCCAAAGCCCTACATCCTGGGAATAATTAGAGCAGAAAATCCAGGGAAAAAAATTCTGAGCTCAGGACCCTGGCTCTTGAGTGAAGTTACCCCCACGCAGAGACCTTCTAACAGGACACATTCCCGAGTCACTCCCCAGTAAAAGTCAACCTGACCCATTCAAACAGGGCTCCAACAGGCACCGATGTGCTGACCATCTTCCAGGAGATAATGTTTAATTCAGCCCTAAACAAACAAGAAGAGAGGTCCACATCCATTCTCTCCATCTCTGGTTTTTCAAAAGCAAGGAGCAGGAGTGTCTGTAAACCGGACAAAGTAATCCCAAAAACAGCAGCTTTTTTTTTGCATATTGTTTAATGTTTTGAAATGTTCCTTGTATCTCCAGACATAAATATTCTGACTTGCAGCTGGGAAACTTCCTCCCAAGTCATTTTGTTTGTCAGGTTCAAGTACAAATTTTTGGTTAAAAACCTTCTTTCCTTGACTCTTAATAGTTACTGGCCAACAAATGAAAAAGAGGAAAAGGGAGTGAATTACATGACCTGTCTCTTTTTGTTTATTAAGAACTTCTTTCCAGAATCTGATTCTTACGGAAATATGGTTTCAATTTTCTCTTTGAATTGTGGATCAAGAACTGTTGCCAATACATATTTTTCTCTGTCAAAATTTCATTTAATCTGGAGTCTGTAGATGTCTTGAGAGCCATGTCTCCTCGCTGGGTTATTACCATGTGCGCCTGTTGTCCATGTTAGTTTTCAATCGGAATCACGGATGTTCCAGAAAGGGGTGCCAGCGCTGGCTCGTTAGCAGAGCAGCCAAGGGGTGGGGGATGCCCCAGGCTGTGCCTCATCCCAGCACCTTCCCCTGGCCCCAAGGTCTGGGGTGCAGGGCTTGTTGCTACTTTGGGTTCCCACAGATCCCTTTCACTATGGGTCCTGGTTTTCTGGACCCGGCAGAGGAGCACCAGTGCTGGCAGGTCGAGGACCTGCCAAAGCCAGCTAAAGAGCGTGGGTGAGCTCCTGGGGGCGAGGACCGGCTGGGAGAGCATCACTGCTGGGCTCCTGCCAGCCATGGCTCTGGAGGCCCTTTTGCAGGTATCTGAGCATGGTTCCTGGAGGAGATGCTGGGCTGCAGGACCCACGCTGCTCCTCAGGCATGGATTTGGCTCCGTGCGATTGGCGCTAGCTCAAACAAGGTTGTTTGCCCACACGTCCATCGTGAGTCCCAGTCTGAGCCCGATGGGCTATCACCGTTTTCTGGTCATGCAGGATGCACACAAATTCCTCTGTAAAGTTGTGAATGACCTCACGGAGACAACTGTCTAGCCGAGTAATTTTGAGTTTACCCAGACTGGGGCTTTTTTTAAGAAGCTTGATGAAAAAAGCCTGATTTTAAGAGGTGACCGTCATTCCTTCGCTTGCTGGGATCACACCTCCCCGCTGCGTCCTTCAGACAGAATCAGATCCACAAAACAATGTCACCCACCCCGCCGAGGGTGAGCACCGTGCAGCAGCCCCCTCCCCTTCCAGGGGGGTCCTCACAGCCTGGCCATGGCTGCAACACCCGGCACGGAACCCCACACACATGCAGCAACAGCAGCAGCGGTGCTGACAATTTATTCCTTCTGTTATTATGACTTCTCCTGCAGGATTACAGCTTCTCAAGACACTGCGCCGTCCGAGCACGTCTTCCCTCACACTGTGGAACAGCACACTCCCTTGCAGTTCATTGTGGCTATTTCAGACTTTCAAAGGATTAACCTTTCTCATCTAAATGAGACAAAAAGGGAAGAAATGACTCACAGCCTCTCTCCATCCCCTGAAAAGAGCTTGTTCTGATGGAACTGGAATGCTGGAAATAATCCAGAGGAATTCAGAAAATGAACCTGTCAGAAGAATATTTTAATAAACCCCCTTTTTCAGGAGCAGTATCAGCAACTCACACTCTTCTCTTGTCATCTGGGGGAAACCCAGGGAGCCATCAGAGAACAAAGGCAGTGGAGGGGCTGGACCCTGCAGGCTGCAGTGTCTCTGTCTCTTCCCCTTAAGCACTCGGAGGTTACAACACGGTGTATCATGCTGCTAAACTGCATGTGGGGCTTTGACTATAGGCTTTCACGAGGGACTTTGCAGAGGCCACCATCAGCCCATGTGAGGTGCCCTGTGCCTATCGTGACACTCTGTTGAGTGTCTCGGTCCTTGCATGGAGCCGTGTCTCATCTGGGAGATCAGCTGAGCAAGCAGCAAGGTGTCTTTATCAGTTTGGAAATTCATTTCCTGGTGTCAAGGCTGTGAGGACACGAGCAGATAAGCTGGGAGGCCTCTCCTGGCAGAGTCAGTGGCAGAGCAGGGATGGATAGAAATGTCAGTCACTGTCAGAGGAGAAGACACGTCCCTCCATTCCTCTCTCCTCAGGAGCTGTCCTGGGGCGGCAGCAGCTGCTCAGCTGGAGCTGGTGTTGGCAGCAATGGCCAGGATGGGGCCATGGCTGGGATCTTGGTGGGAGTGCAACCACCCCAGCCCTGGGGAGCAGACCAGGCATCCATCCCTGCCTGGCACAGCGCTGGGAAAGGCCACGCTGGGGCTGGCCTCGGTGGGGCTCATGGGGTCAGCAGAAAGCCAGGGCTGTGGGGACTCCCGGGGTGCCCAGACACGTGCTGGAGGCTGCCCAGCTCCCGGCGTTTCCGTACCTGTGCCTGGATAGCCCCGCGCCATAAATTAAAGGGGAGCATCTTGAAGGAGGCTTTAATCAAAAGTTAGGAGTTGCAGCCAGCATGTCACAGTTCCTCATTAGATTGCCATTATAATGCTCTGTAATTGGAAAGACGTTAATATTGACAGTGTTGTGAAGAATGTCCTGCTTCTCCTTGCATGCATGGATTTGATAGAGTTGAATAATGGAGCAGATATGATGGATTAGAAAAATTCCCCAGTTAAGGTCCCTAATTATAGAGTTTTACCTGCCCAATTAAGGTGGAGTACTTGAGAAAAAAAACTAGACACTGACTCGCTCCAGGCACCCAAGTGCTCTGTGAAGTACTAGCAGCCCTGGCCTGGAAGATGACTGAAATATTATCCTACTGGAAACGTTGCCTTCCTGATGTTCCTGCAGTATGAAAGTTAAAATCTGCTCAGACGCTGAAGTGGAACCAGCAAGTCCTGCTCCTATAAAAGGTCCGGAGCTGCACAGCTATTTTACCCTGCCTGGATGTGGATTCAAGAAGCAGAAGTAAATCAAAACAGCCCCCGTCATGCCCCACAGCCTAAGCTGCCTTTGCCCTTTTTTAGCAAATCCAAGTGATTCTGGGAGGAAGAGCCGGTGGCTTGGCTGGTGTGTCAGATGGAGGAACAGGACCCACGGCCCTGACCCGCAGCAGGAGCAGGGGCCTTGCGTTGCTTCTCCAGACAATAAATTATTATTTCCCTCTCCAGTTTTGGAAGATGTTCTGCAAAATTTACAGCTAAAAAGGCCACATCAAACCTAGGCAGAAGGGGAAGCGTGTGAAGTCGTGCTGCGTGGTTGGGGGAGCACAGAACAGGGATGTGTGGCACAGCAGCCAGGACCCCTCAGCTATGGGGCACGGGGCTGGCCCCACTGCTGGACCCCCGGACACCCACCCAGTGCTGGGCTGGGACCCCCAGCCAGGCAGCTGGAGCTGGGGCTGTGCCAAATCCCGGGGGACCTGCTGCTTCAGGGCTGCAGCGTGGACCCTGAGCAAGCCCAAGGTCTTGAACATTCAGTGTCTTAGGCACACCACGGATACAATTTTTTTGAAGTAAATAATAATTTAGCTGTCTGCAGCCCAAGGATGAATCATGGCAGTTTTCCTCTAACTGTTGTAAATAAACAAATGGTGGTGCTGGTCCTGGGTGACAGCCGCAGTGGCCTCTTGGTGACACCCACCAGCGCAAAGGGGCAGGAACCGCGGCATGGAGCCTGCATACCCCACTCCCAAGGAACAGCCCTCTGGCTACCCTAGAGAAAGTGTCGGTATCCACATTGACCTCTAATCCCTCCCTGTAGTGGTGGGACAATTATCCCATAAATTGGGAAACAAATCTTCTGCTTGGGTGCTGGAGTTTGTAGCCGTTCGCCCAAGGTGTGCTCTCTCCTCCGGAGACACTCCTGCACGGCTGCTGAGGGCTGGAGACATGCCTCTGCTTTTTTTCCTTGCCCCTGCCTCCCTTTCATCTGCTCTTGTGATGAATTGTAGGGGAAAACTACCCAAGCCCGCCTGTTTTGGCTTAGATCAGCTTTTCTTCTCATTATAATTTAAGTCTTTAAGGGTCTTCAGCAGGAGCCTGTAAAAGTCAGATCATTCATCGCGGTTGACGCCATGTGTTTCATGGCCGTCCGGCTCTCGCCGTGATTCATGCGGCGGTGCCCGGGACGCGCCTCCTTTGTGCCGCGGCAGAACAATGGCTTTGTGCGCCCGCGCCAGGCCGTGCAGGGTTAACCGGGAAAATCTTGTAATAGCTGAAAACTATGGATTGAGCAAAATCTCCCTGTCAGCTCTCTGTGATTTTGCTGAGAGCACTTGGACATGCTGGCATTGGATTTACAAATTGAAAATCATTAATAATTCTAACCAGGCTGTGATAAATCTGAGATCAGTCTCGATGAACCTGGACACCATTTCATAAATCAAAAAGATTACTTAGGAATTTTTTAAAATCTGACGTCAAAATGTCATGGTTACTAATGGTTTTTGTAGATCTCTTACAGTGATATATCATTTATCTACGCTACATCTAAAATGTGACACCGGGGCAGAAATGTGATGTCTTTAATATCATGAATACATTTTATCCCATAATAAAGGTATTAACAACTTCTTGCTGTGACTTGTACTTGAAGTTCTGTGCCTGATTTAGTGCTATTGTTACCATATTAACTGTTTTTCCCTCAAATACGTGTGGGCAAACTGTTGCTTATTGTGATGGGCTGATGACCCACCAAAGCAGAGGAGGGGGTTCCTCAGCTGTTCCCCGCTGTTCTCCCCCATTCCTGCCTACCCGCTGCCCCTGGGACACAGGGCACCGCTGGGTCCCGCCGCACCAGCACAGCCCGGGGCGGTGCTCACGGGACCTCCTGCTCACAGGGTGAGTGCTGGGACAAGGCAGTGAGGGCAAGAGGCTGTGGAGAATGACTTGGGGGTGAGGAGCTGGAGCTGAGCTGGCCCTGTGCGCTCGCAGCCCAGCAGCCAACGTCCTCCTGGGCTGCATCCCCAGCAGCGTGGGCAGCAGGGCAGGGAGGGGATCCTGCCCCTCTGCTGCGCTCTGGGAGACCCCCCTGCAGTGCTGGGGCAGCTCTGGAGTCCTCAGCACAGCAGAGACATGGACCTGGTGGAGCGGGGCCAGAGGAGGCCCCAGCAACGATGGGAGGGCTGGAAGGCCTCTGCTGGGAGGTCAGGCTGGGAGAGTTGGGCTTGTTCAGCCTGGAGAGGAGAAGGCCCTGGGGAGACCTTCTTGGGGCCTTGCAGGACTTCAAGGAGCCTGTCAGAAAGATGGGGATGGACTTTTTAGCAGGGCCTGTTGGGACAGGACAAGGGGTGATGGTTTTAAACTAGAAGAGAAGAGATTTAGACTCGGTGGAAGGAAGAAATTTTTGACACTGATGGTCACGAGACCCTGGTCTAGGTTGCCCAGAGAGGTGGTCGATGCCCCATCCCTGGAACCATTCCAGGTCAGGTTGAATGGGCCTCTGAGCAACCTGATTTACTTGAAGAGGTCCCTGCTCATTGCAGAGGGGTTGGATTAGATGACCTTTAAAGGTTCTCTCCAACCCAAAACATCCTATGGTTCTGACATTCACGGCCTGAATGNCTCGGTGGAAGGAAGAAATTTTTGACACTGATGGTCACGAGACCCTGGTCTAGGTTGCCCAGAGAGGTGGTCGATGCCCCATCCCTGGAACCATTCCAGGTCAGGTTGAATGGGCCTCTGAGCAACCTGATTTACTTGAAGAGGTCCCTGCTCATTGCAGAGGGGTTGGATTAGATGACCTTTAAAGGTTCTCTCCAACCCAAAACATCCTATGGTTCTGACATTCACGGCCTGAATGAGTCGTGGTGTTGGTGAGATGTGGGAGCACAGCAGGGCGTTGTTCAGCACAAGGCCTGGGCGAGCATCAGTGGTAGGGACATGCACCACGATGAGCAGCAAATGCCAGAGGGAGAATGGAGCTAGCACGTAGGCACGGCTCACAGAGCAGAGTTTTGTTTTGTATTAGTCTCTAAGGAATTTTTCCACTCCTTTGAAGTGGACTGTTCTAAGAAAAGTTTACAAGGCTTAGGGAATAAAACTCCAGCAAATAAACTCCAGAAAATACCCTTCAAGCCACTCCTTCAAGTGATTAATGAAGCCAATGCTAAAAAATACCACTGAAGACGTAGGTAAGGTCTAAAATAAGGGAAGAAGCTGCATTTACGCCACTGCACTGACTCTGGAGTCAAGCACAGGTGTTATTCTGCACAGGCTGGTTTGGATGTCCTGATGTCCTTTTGCTCAGGTTTGTGCTCCCAGGAGAGCTCTGGATTTCACACCACATGTTTTTTGCTCTGACTCTGGGGCACAAACAAAAACCTTGAGGCACTGGAAAGTCTCCTGGAAGCAAGCAGCAGCTGAAGGTCCAGGTCCGAACTCACCTTGAGCACACGCAAACCTCGTCTGGCAACTCAACAAGCCACTAAAATACCCAAGCCTGGTGTTAGAAGGGCTAGCAAACCTCGTGGAAAGGCTCTTGTCGTTTTGGAAGCGGCCTCTCTGTGCTTGCATTGCAAACGATGTGGGTGTGCAGAGGATCCGCAGCCCAGCATCTACACAGAGTCAGGCGATGGAGAGGCTGGTTCTGCTCCACTCTGTGCAACACGTGCTCGTGTGTCGCCGTGTGTCTCCACGTCCCGTACCCACCTTCCCATGCACGCTGGGATGGGAAAACTCTCTGGCCGTGGTTGCTACAGCACAGACCAATGCAACTTCCTACAAAGGATTGCTGTATTATAAATGACTTTTGGACACTTTGCTATAAAATGTTACATCGCTTTGGCGCATTCTTTTTAAAAATGAATGGTTCAACTGTTAAAATTTAAAGAGTCATTCCCAGTCTCTTCCCAGCGAGTCAGAAACGCCGCAGGAGCACGCAGCCTCCAACGCTCCGGGCATAGCTAAAGAGCTATCAGAGCCTAACAGGTAGCTGAGGAATTTAAAGCAAAGCTTTATGGGGAGAGATTACATTCAGAGGTGAACAAATGGTGGTACCGAGTCTATGCAAAGCAAGTGACAAAATGTAAAAATCCTCCCCGCATTTTGAAGGAAAATATATCTTTCTTTCTGCACGGTTCCCATGAAAAATAGGCTTTTTTATTTCCTTTTTTCATGCTAGGAAATTAATATTTGCCTTTAAAAAAGATTTGGTGGAGGTTTGTGTGAAGGTCATTAGCAATCTCGCTGGGGAATAAAGAAGGGAGTGATTGAAATCTGCACGGGTTTGTTACTCATTTGTGACTTTGCTTTACACGTAACGTTTTTATTAAGAAAATAATACTTTGGGGCTGGTAATTGTGTTGCCAGCTGGGCCGGGGAAGGGAGAGGAAGAAAGCAGAGCACTGAAACCTACTATTTATGTCCCTGCTAGGTACAATTCCAGGCAGGTATATATATGGTAAATCTCCTTGAGCTGTCCCCAAAGTCACCCTGAAGTGCTGAAACTCTTCCCAGTGCTGAGCACATCCCTCCGGGGCCACGGCAGTGCCGGTGTGCCATGGGGTGAGCGCGGGCACCCCGGCGGGTGGGCAGCCCCAGCCCTGACCACAGTGGCCATGGAGGTGGGCACTGGAGCAAAGCAGGGTGCTGGCCACACAGACCTCCATCCCCTGGGAGGGACACGGTGCCAGGGCTGTGCCAGGGACATGCCAGGCACTGTCACAGCAACTTCTGTTTACCAGGTAGTAAGGTCACCTATTTCTGTTCCCTTTAACCCCAAAACACCCGTGGTTAGGATTCAAGCTGTAAAACCCCAGAACTGCTTGCAAGTCTTCTCAAAAATTAGCATAGCACAGAGCAGAAACAAGCTGAAGTTGGCTTGTAAAATCTTTTGGAAGCATCATTAAGGGTATTTCATTATCTCCATATTGCCAAGGTCAGGCTGTCCATATTTCCTCTTTAGTGCTGCGATGGGAATATGCCGCGACTGTGGTATAATAGACCAGAAAATGTCCACACTGGGAATGATGGTAAATCAATAAAAACTCATCAATATAACTCCCACTTTCCCAAGGTGCTGCAAACAGCCTCAAGTTTGTAATTTACTTACGTATCTTCACCTTTTTCCCAACATTTTTTACACCAACTTCTGAACTTTTTGTCTGTGTAAAATCTTTATGAGAGACAATATATATAAGGGATAAAATGCTTTATTGAAAAGATTATTGATTTTTTCGGCCAAGCTGCTTGTGCAGCAGCTCTGCGCTGCTCTCCCAGCAGGGAGATCTAAATTTGAGAGGGGCTGCGGTAGGCAGGAGGGCAGGCAGATGTGGGTCTGGCACCTCCAGCCCGTCACCTACCAGCACACAGCAACAGGACCACCAAGCTGGGACGGGAGAACAAAGGTTTGCAAAGCCAGAGCCACGCTGCAGAACGGAGTGGAAGAAGTGCAGAGCTCGAGCACAGGGAAGAGGGTTACACATCTCTCAAGACTGATCATCAATACTATGTTATGGCTGTGTGCTGTGCTGTACAACCTCCTAAGCAACCCCAGACACTTTGCCCTGCCTCCTCCCAAATCCTCACTGTCTGAACACTCAGCCCAAGCCCAGAGCCAGGGGGGCTGCTCCTGACCCGTGCATCCCACGGTGGAAGTGGGGCGCAGTGGTTGGCAGCTCCCCACACTGCTGCGGCCCAGGTGTGTGCCCTGGGATCAGAGCAGAGCTGCAGCTCTTCAGGAGCCTCAGTAAAACCTTCAGCAAATGGAAACCAAGGGGTGGTTGCTCCTTTCCCCACAGCACCTTGCTTATACCTTCTTTCTTCTTCCATTTTCCAATCTTTTTATTCATCTACTTTCCTCCCTTTTTCTAGTCTTCCCTTACTCTGTGGAAAAAAAAAAAACAACCCAACAAACACCCCAACCTAAAAGCATAAATACACTCTCTATTTTAGGCTGACAAAGGGATATCCTCATCATGCAGCACATTCTGCCATGGGCAGCCTGACAACAGCTCCTTCCCTGGTGCTCGCGGAGCCACAGTCCCTGCGGGCAGGGGCACAGGGCTCGCTGGGCGCTGAAAACGGGGGGGGCTGCAATAGCACACAACGATCCATCCCGATTTTGAGAACGCCGAGTCCTTTATCACGAGCCAACCACCGAAATAAAACCAATCCCATTTTATTAAAAGCCCAAAGACACAATTAGATCTTGCAGATTATGCAAATGATGTGTAGCCCTCTGACTGTTGGCAATTTGCCGCATAGACCTCTGTGCTGCAGCGCTTGGGAAGCCCTGTCTGAGCACCGGTTAGAGACCCTTACCCCCTCGTACGGCTCTGGAGCCTGAAGCCCTGATAAATATTCCACAAAATACGAACAGCCTATTTTCTCTTGCTACTCTGACCTTTTCCCCAAGACGTTAGAATGTATTTTTTTGCCAGCTACTGTATGCTTATCCCCAGGGGTCAGGGACCTACAGGGCTCTATTAACTGTCAGTGGGGTTTTTTCCTGATGTCTGAGTTTACCCACAGCTAAGCTAATGTACTGAAGAGAGTCTTGGCAGGGGCAATAGACACTGTGTCACTGAGGGCATAAAGGCCAAGGAGTGGATGGAAAAACCTGGTGGTGAAACTTAATCAGCAAGTAAAGACCTGAAGCCAGACTGCATTTGATCAGAGGGACCCCACAAACACCTCGTGCAAACAGAAGCATCTGCTTTCCCCTTCCCCTGCTCCAGCCCCGTCACCCAGAGCTGGCAGCCGGGAGGAGCCGGGTGCTGCTGCCGGTGCTTGCCTGGGATGGGCAGAGCCGCAGCACCCTGGTGCAGAGCACCCAACCCTTGCTTTGGGGTTGCTTGCAGTGCTCAGGCACTCGTCTGGGGGATAAGTGCCTTCTCTCATTCTGCCCTCTATTTTCTCATTTTTGACTTTTATGGTTTTTCATTTACAAGTCTAATCAGAGAGAGGCAGCAGGATGGAATAGTGCAATCATTCAACATAGATTAACAATAGAGTCAACGGCCTACAAGTGTTTGCAGCATCCCCCAGCGCAAGCTCCTTCAGCACCCAACAGGGAGAGACTCCAGGAGGGTAAAGCAGAAAGGAGCTGCAGACACAAAGCTGTGGCTTGAAGACCTCAGCTGCACACACCTGCCTTCCAAACAGACCAGCATCTCCTCAGGAGCTCTAGTTGCAGGATGTTTTCAGGCCAGAGAGCAAAGGCAAGTGAAGCACCTCATTTGATCTGGTCTGGACTACTTTAACTACCACCCCAGCCCACAAGGCAGCTCAGCGGGGGTGCTGCCAACCCAGCAGTGCTAACGCAGTGCATTGCTGACCAGACCCCACCCGCACACGCCGCTGCTGGGAGCCCAGCTTCCCGAGCTGGCTCTGCTCACCCCAGGAATCCTGCACGCACCCTCTGACTGCTCTTCACAGCTCTACCACAGCTACATTGGGATCTCAATCTCCAAACCCAATTTTTTTTCAGGAAAGAAGTAATCTAGTTTAACCGTAAGAGCACACCTCAGTGAGTGTGTAAATCCCTGCCAGTGAGAACCTGAAGAACCTAACACCCAGGTGAGGTGTGTGATTTCAACCCACTGCAGAAGTAATTAAGGGCACAATTCAGCAAAGCATTAAAAACCTGGGTTTTTGAAACGAGGCGAGTCCCCCGGGAAAGCCCCGCTCTGGTGCTGAGCCTCGGAACCCTGCGGCTCTGCCCATCCTGCTCAGCCCACTCTGCTCTTGACACAAACCAGCTTTCAAAGCCTAACAGACTAAACCTGAACTTTTAAGAGCAGTCTAAAGTTAAAAATAGTTGACATTTTGGAAGTGACTGGGAGGTAAAACTCAAGCTTCCACGAGGTTTGTCAGCCATCGGGAAGTATTTTGAATACAGACATGGGCAAAACAGGATTGCTGCTAAAGACCACAGCTGGGAAAAATGTCACTTTTTTAAACTGCTGTACACAAGATATAATAGATTTACTATCAGTTGAAGAACAGATTGCTAAACATGGTGAATTACATCCTGCAGTGAAGTTTACTAAACTTCAAGTCAGTGCCTACTGAGGCTAGAAGTCACCAGAAAGTCGGAGCCTGCCACCTTTGCTCCCCAAGTTACTTCAAACTGTTGCTACCCAAAAAGGCGCAGGCTGTGGTACCTCAATAAACACAGACGTGCCAGCTCCGTGATGCGCCTCGCTACGCCCGGCCCATAACTCACCAGCTTTAACCCTCCTGTGAAATGACATCTATATAAATATTGTTAATAGCACTAACATAATGTTAAGTCAGGTTTTACTGGACTCCCTCATACACCCTTTGGATTTATTAGCTATAGGATTTGAAGTAAATTTTTATTAGTCCAAGTTAAACCCAGCTACCATGGACTTGGCATCTGGGCTTTCTTTCGCCCACCTTTCCTCCCTTACCTGAGCTCAGGCCCCCTTTTCGCAGCCCAGCGCTTCCTCCTCCCTCAGACCAAAATGTCCTCGGATAAATCTTACGGAATGAAATATTTATTAATTTTCCTAACCAATGTTGATCTCATAAATTACCAGGACTTTTTCATGAAATGGTTATTAACATCCATTGCTGTATGTTAATGGCTTATTGACCAAATATGGGATAATTAGACCCTAGGAGCACTGGCCACTGTGATCTATGAGAAGCAAATTTGGCCCTTATTACACCAATGACCTATTTAATATCTACTGATGAATTTAAGGTAGAATCACAGGCAGAATTTGTTTCAAGGAGCTGCCCTCCAACTAATGAGCAGAAATATTCTTGTATAAAATCTATTGATCCAGAAAAAAATATTAACAAAAATCATTTTTTTGTAACTGATGATTAACCGGCTAAATAAGCACTAGACTGAGATTCACCAAGAGAACCCTGGTAACCAGATATTTCCTGGGATTAACAAAACAATGAGTCTGTTTGACTAGAGGGCCCTGCCTTCTCTCCCAGCTTTGAAGGATTTAGGTCCTAATTTATACTATGAAGATTTATATTAATATTTTTAAAGAATTTAAACATTTACCCATGCTGCAGTTTCAGGAACAAATGTTTAGACCTGCTGCAACTAAGCGCGCTGTGTTTGGTTTAAGTTCCTGAGCAGGCTGTACATCTGAAACGGGAGGTCAGCGTGCTGCTCAAGGAGACCCTTTCCTCTGCCATCGCACAGTGCTTAAAATCAAATTAAAGATAAAATAGAAGGAATCAAAGCAAAGCCAGAAAGGAAGGAGTACAATCCGTTTGAAGTACTTGAGCTATAGCCTCATTGTAGGCGGGATGCACTCGGCTGAACACTGTTTAAAAATTAAGCTGCTGATGTTTTTGTGAATACAAAAATATCCCTCAAAAAAAAAAAATCCACCAAATTAATTTGTACTCTGGTCCTTTGACCCAGAAAGGCTCGTATGCGCTTGAAATTGTTACAGGCACATCTCAATCAGCAGAGAGGATTTATTTGAATTCCTCATTGGTTTGGATCCAAAGAAACGTAACTGGAGTAAGGGCACGTTGGCGTGGAGCCGGTGGCTCCAGTGCTGGGCCTCGCTGGGCACCCCCGGCCGGGCTCCCCTCCCACAGCTCACGGCTTAGCCCAGCTCCCAGAGCCTGGCTCCAGCTCCTTACCCAGCTCGCCTGCTGCTCTCACAGCCCGACTGGCACAAATGAGGAGAGACTGCTTTGGCAGGTCATCCAGGAGATCCTGTAACACAACTGATGAGAGAGAGGAAACAATTTATTGCCCCAAATAAATGCTATAGTTCCAAATATCAGGCAGCTACCACTCTTCTTATCCCACTCGCTATAACTTCTAGGTCCTATGCAACTGCTAAGGGTGATTTTAAACTCTTTCTCCCTGCCAGATTCAGTGTCTCTGTGAGAAGGGGTAAGCCCAAGAAGGGATTAACTGATGGCTGCAAACAGGAGCGCTGCGAGGTCTCACAATTCAGACCTTGCCAAAGCTCCAGGACTCCACAACAAGTAATTTTAACCTCCATTGCACCTAGAGAAAAAAAAAAAAAAGTCTTCCTCAGCAGTTCCTCCATCACGGGTGCACAAAGCAGGGCTTCCCGGGGTCAGGATGGGCTCAAGCTCTCGGCCAGGGCTGGGGTCAGCGTGCTGGTGCCTGATGGGGTGTGGAAGCCCGACAGACCCCACGCTGGAGCTGCCCATGCTCGGACACGGAGATGACCACAGCAGCGCGTCGCTGCAGATAAAACAAAGTCCAGTAATAAACATGGAGCGCAGGAGTCGACTGAGAGGAGTAATTCACAACAGCTATTGTATCTCTCCAAGTCTCTACTAGGAGAGATTGCCTGGAGGTAGAGAGGGGAAATATTAGAAGGTGAAATAAGAAGGAAGTTTCTCTAACTGAGCTGAGGACAGGCTTTATAGGCTAATGAAGGGAAAGACGACATGAAAAAAGGAAAAATACCACCAGAGATAAAAAGGAAGAATTAATATATGAAAAATGAAAGCGAGCAGATTAAAAAATAGAAAGCTACCAGCACTCCCTTTGCTCACATATTATTCCCTAATTACAGATAAGAACCCAGGGGCTGCAGCCAGACACACAGTTTTAATCATTTTTATATCCTTTCCCTGCTCCTTTTGCCCTCTCTCAAGGAACTTACTAATGGCCATCTCCAGAGACAGACGGACAGACAACACACCAAGGACTCCAGATGTGGGCAGAGATGCCCACAGGCATCACTTCAGCCCAGGGAAGCTGAGGCTGTGGCCACCGCTGCTGTTCTTCCTCCCTCTTCCTCAGCTGCAGTAGGAGCACAGCCAGCACCCAGCCGGCTGAAGGGCTTTTAACAGCTCCCACCCCTCCCAGATTGCTTGGCTGCAGGCAGGTGAGGAGGGTGCTGAGCAGTGTGACCATGCAGGACTGACACGCTGGGGAGGAGGAGGTGGAGATGACCTCTGAATCCAGCCCAGGTGCAACCGAAAGAGCAAGTGTGATGAGAGCACAACCTGCAGGGACTGCCCCAACCAGGGGCTGTGGCCTTTCCAACATCAAGGACAACCAAGACTAAAGGTGTTGAAAACCTGTTCCGCAGAGCAGAGCAAGGTTGTCCCAGGCCCAATCCCACAGCTCCTCTCCACCCACCACCTGACCAAGCATCTGCTTCGAGCTCGGTTTCCAGCACAGGGTTTTTTTCCAACCAACAAGCAACTAGATTTAAAAATTAAATACAAAGTAAAGAAAACCAGCTTCCTTTCCACCATCTACTGAGTTCAAAAGGAAAATGCTGTAGCTCTTCCCTGTTTTCTCTCCAAGATGGTGTCAGATCTGAAATGGATCACCTGGCTGCGCGGGCTCTGTGGTCGCAGAGAATCCCTCGGTGCTGCCGATCCCCGCAGCCAGCGCAGATCTGCCTCTCCCAGCCGAAATCCGCTCTTTCTGCTCATGACAGGGTGTAAGAAAGAATAGGTGCAGATTTTAACCTCTGTAATAGACACTAAATCACATATATTTGTTTTCCTCTATGCTGGGAAAATGTCCCCGAGGAAGCCTGTTAAATTTGGGCTTTAAAAGCACCAATTTAGCTATTATGAGTTTTCTATGCTTTTTCTATTCAGGGAATGTTTGGCTTGAATACAGTACATAGAAGAAATAAGATCAGCTCAACTGTTTTAAAGCTGATTGACACCTTGGGTTTTTTCCCTTGTAATCTGAAGCGAAAGAAAAAAATATAAAGGGAACCAGACACTCATTTAAAAGAAATTATTTCCTTGCCTACAGTCCCTGATCAGGGCTGCCTGTGCAGGGAGAATGAGATCTCATAAAAAGCCTTTCGTGGGTTCTTTTTCACATCATTTCGGTTCAGGTTTTGGTGGCAGATGAACTGTATTTCATCAGAGTTTAGAGGAAATTCAAAGTGAAGTTAAGGAAGTTGCTGTAAATGAGAAAAAAAATTCCCAACAAACCCTTTCATTCTAGCTTAACATATCAGCCAAATCAGGAAACAGCTGTAGCAGAAATATTGTTTTTAATAATCAGAGAGCAGCGGAGATGCAGCTTTTGTTGGAACAGTGACCCCCAATGGCGAGAGGATGTGGAGGATGAGGAGACTCTGGCCAAGGCGAGGAAGCCTCTTGCTGAAAACGCGGCTGGGCCCTTGGAGCCCATCTCCCCTCTCCACAGCACCCACCCGCCCAGCCCTCGCCCCCGGCCCGTGGGCATCGTGGTGGAGGCAGCCCCAGCCGTGCTGGCTCCTGCTGGGATGGAGCTGTGTGGGGACGTGCGGGCTGGTGGCCTTGTGCCCTCTAGGGAAGGCGCTGGTGGGCATGGAGTGCCCAACACCTTGTGTCCAGCTTCCACCAGAGCTCCTGTTGCCTGTGGAAATTTTGCTTGGAGCTGGGAAGACACCGATGGGGCTGAGCCTGACTGGGCTAGGGGAGGAGGTGTCGGGCTCCAGCTCTGTGGGGCTCTCAGGCAGCTCTTTCTGGGCACCCCGGCACTCCTGGTCTCTGCAGTGGTAGGAGGCAGGCACTGGGCAACAGGGCTGTGCATGGCCGTGGGGTGGGAGATGGGACATGAACTCCTCGTGGGGATGGGGGCGTGGGTGAGCCTCAGGACAGCACACCAGGCATGAAACGACAATATGGCGATAGAGAGAAGACGTCCCGCAAAGCAGGTGCCAGGGTGTCCCTCCCTGCTCAGCTGCCATCAGAAGGGTGAGGGGGTCCTGGTGGGAACGGGGGTCATGGTGGCTCCTGGCCAGTATGAAGTGGGTGGCATGGCCCCAGGAATGGCCCTGGGCAGTCTCCTGGCACAGAGGCTCTGCAGGAGGCAGCCCTTGCCTGGGGACCCTGGCCTTGGCCTGTGGCCAGGTTTCTTGCTGATGAGGGGCACCCACTCCTGGAGGGCACAGAAATGCCCCATTGCTTCTCCAGCATGGTGAGAGCGGAGCCCAAAGCCCAAGCAGTGACACGTACTCTTCTGCTGGCTGTGGTGCCACAACACGTTCAAATTGTTTGGCTTGGGTGGGCTGCAGGGGTGAAGGATGAGGAGGAGGAAGTGTCCTGCTAATAAAAAGAACAAGTGACATAACGTTGTAATGGCTGCACCAAGGAGCACCCATCTGGCCACAGAATTCTTCTGTTGTTGTGGCTGCAGAACTGGAAGTGTCTGATACCCTAGGTGCAAGAGATTTCTTTTCTTTCTGGTCAGTACTCATAGTCTTGTGGTTGAACGGTTTGTTTATCCTGACAGAATGTCATCCGGCTTGGCTTTGATTTTGCAAATAATCCACCTCCAGCTATGAATGCTCTCACTCTGAGATAGCCTTAACTTTCGTACCGCCATAGGGCATGGGATGATTTCATGATGGTTAAGGGGAGATGAAAGGATTTTTGCCCTTGTCCTTTTCCCTTGTTTTGAGAAATAAACAATAAAGTTTAAGTCTTCTCACAGAAAATTTGTAAAAATGTGAGAAGACAGTAGAGACCACATAATTATCCATAATCAATACAGTTAAAGTCAATGGACTCTGCGTGTCCTCTTCTAATAGACTTTGTTCTGGGTTGTACCTTGACAGTTTATTTAGAAATATGAACTCCGTAAGGAATGGCTATTTGACTATGTAATCTTGTTAAACTCATAAATTCAGTTGGTCTGAAGTCTATATCATTGAAGCCAGCTGGAACTAAATGTTTTGATAGCTAAAAAATGGTTCATTGAAGAAAATTCTGAAATAATGGGACTAATAAGTTGCCAAGAGAACTGTTTATATTGGCCTAAGTGAAATTATCATAAGGCAAGGGGAAAAATTTTTGACCCACATCTTAAATTCTTGCTTAGCCAAGTTATACAGGCAAATAGATCATAAAATGGGACATATTTATAAAATAAAACTGATTAGTGATGTTGGTGTCTTATACAACCTACGTCCAGCATTAAATCAGATTAATTTATAGGTGACTTTGTTGATGAGCACACACTGATGCTCCCATGGTGTGAATTTCAATAACTTGCTTTCCTCGTTGGAATCCATAATTCTATTATTTGAGACACTTCATTGTTATAGATATCACATTTTAAGTGATATTATTTATGCTGTTTCATCTTGTCACTTAGGTTCTTGCTCAAGTTCATTAATGTATTGTGCTCCTCTCTGTACAAGAGGGTGCAGCAAGAGCAATTGATTTTAAGTCCACACAATGACTGATGATATCACGCATGTTTACCGCTTTGACACTGCAGACTAGATGCTAATGCTGCAGAGATAAACATGATGTCATTTTATGCAATTAAACACTTAATATACAGCAGGTAATGATTTGGTAAGCTTGGCACATGCAAGCAGCAGCTTTTAATCTTATTAACAGGGGTGGGATGACGCCACAAGTGATATACACATACCCAGCCTGTACCAATAAAAAAACCTTTTATAGGCTTGGGTCATGCTGCTGTGAGAGGATGAAGATACCTAAAACAGGTCCATGCAGCTCATGAGCAGCTTTTATGGGATCTAGGAAGAGATGTCAGATTTGGACCAGCCTGAAAACAAACCAGTGAAGTGCTCCTCACAAACCTTGGCCTCCTCTGCCCAGAGAGGGTGGGTTGCTGGCTGACTGTGGGCACTGCACACGCTCTGGAGTGTGCAAGCACCGGGGGAACCACAGTGTGCCAGTGTCCCACCACCTTCTCTAAACCTCCTTGGCCCTTCTCTTTGCTAGTGAGTGTCAATCTAGGAAAGCTGCTAGATGACAACATCCACACTGTTGATTGAGGACAGAGCGTGTCCTGCTCTCTAGGGAAAACGTCTGAAAAATGTCACTTGGTGGGCCAGCCCCGCTGCAGTCCTGCTCCCACTACCATGCGGTGCAGCCTCTGCTCCTCCAGGTAGCTCTGGTCTCCCTCCTACTGCAAATGCTTTCAGTGGCCAGGAGATGCTCAGCGCTTGCCTCAGCTCCACAGATGTGGTAGCAAATGGTCTCCTACCACAATAGTCAATATTTCCCAGCTTTGACAGATTAGCTGGAGTAATCACAGATTTTATGTGGCACAATTAACATATCTTTTCTTTATAGCATTTGCACATGAATTTATCTGTGAGAAGCAAGGTCAAGCTGTGCACCAAGCCAGCACCATCCTTCAGGGCAGGTCCCAGACTTGCACTGCTGCCTGGCAGGAGACGTTGGCAGATGGCCACATGCCGAGTCGCTTCAGTAACTCAACAGTGATTTGACCACAGCACAAGCTTCTCCAGTGCCTGTAAAAGTGCCGCCTCTTCACCATGGTTGTGTGATTTGGAGATGGCAGGCACAGATTTTAAGACCTACTCATTGTATTACTGGAAAACCGGGAAATGTAGCAGTGAAGGGAGTGGGCTGGGGAAGGCCCAAGGCACCATCACAACTGGCACTCCATGGCTGGGACTCGGGTTGACTACCACATGACAACACGGACAAAGCTCTAGGAATGCAGAGGACAAGATTTCCAAAGCCATCCCCAGATGCTGAAATAACAGACTTGGCTTTGTAAACAGCATGAAACACGCAGTGATTCTGAATTTCTGGAGTTTCATCTTTCTGGGGGGCAATGCTGGCAACTAGAGATGCTCCAGCCAAAGGTGGAGATGAAGGAGCTGAGCAAGCTGGAACTCACTGGAAAGACCCCATTTTATTAAGCCTCTGTGCAGTTCGGTCTCGGTGGGCACCTGTCCCCTGCCCCCCCGTGAGAAATGCAGTTGCTCTCCCGAGCTGCCCTTTCTGACAGATCCCTCAGTCCCACTGACCTCTGTCACGACTCGCCCCTTTCCCTGTTCCCTGAAATCAATTACCTGCTCTGCACTGCTCCATATTCATCAGGGCTCCAGCCATTTGACCTGCAGCCCCCTGCTCCCTCGCCAGCCCGAGTGCTGCTCCCAAGGTTTGCGGGGGAATACCTTAGCTTTAATGAGCAGAGAGGGGTTAAGCCAAGAGGGATGCTGGGGGGCTCCTGGGCTGGTCCCACTCTGCTCTGGGGTGCAGTGGTGTCTGTGCCTGTGTCCCAAAGTGTGACTGGCCATGGTGGACCATGCACTGCAGGACATGGGGCTGCTTCTGGACGACATCCCGGAGCCCGGCTGCACAGACACGTGTCCCTGTGCCACGGCGGGGGCTGAGGATGGATCTTTGCTTCTGTTTTAGGTCTTCTTTCCAAACAGTGGTGCCAGGGCTCGTGTTTGGATTTCATTTTGTCTTCTTTCCAAAATCTCTGGGACATGCCTGGGTTAATATTATAGTTTATCAACAATCAGCGCTCAAGAAATAGGCTGTCTTTGGGTGATATTTAATGAGCTTGGAAATGAGAATATGGCTGCACTGTTGTAGGAGACAGGAATGAGAATTTTAATGAGGGTTTATGTTTAATAAAAGGTTAATAAATTTTAATTAAATTAAACCAATAAAGTTCAATATTTGCTTAGCATATCAAAGTTCTGTTTGGCGTGGCGGTGTGTGAAATGCTCGCTCACACTCTGCTAACACGGGGCTCTGCCTCCTGCTTCCACCAGCACCACCAGCCCTGGAAGAGCAGGTACGGGAAGAGCCTCTGGTTATGGGAAGGGACTACAGGAGATGCTTGAATTTTGGCACGATTTGCAGATGGGTCATCACCAGAGGTAGCAAAGGCCCCTCCCTGGCTCACAGACCCCATGTTTGCGGGCAGCTGGTCTCAACTGCCACCGACATGCCAGCCTGAGCTGGTGGCACCCAGAGCAATGTGCCACTTTCTGGCTGGAAGCTTTCCTGTGTGAAACAGCTTCTAAGTTGGGAAAAGTGTTTGCTGCTCATGTGCTCCCTTGGAAGCCCTGTGCCGGGCTCTGCCCAGGCTCTGGAGCAGGACTGGGGGGCATGAGGGGCTGGCACTGATCCCTGAGTGAAGTCCAACACGCCGGGACAGCGAGCCATGCCAGGCTGCAGTCGCGTGTCCCGGGGGACAGTGCCAGGAGCCCAGGCGTGGTGACGGCGTTCAAGTGCCCTGGGCTGGGCGCAGGGACAGCCTCAGCCCCGTGTCCCTGCAGCAGCTCTCGGAAGCGGCTGGCAGTGACCTGGTGGCCTCACACAGGGCCCGTTGGAGAGCTTCTGGGCACCATTCTGCCACTGTTAGTGAACAGCTGGCATGAAACATGGCTTAATTGTTTACAGGGGCCCGGGCCAGATGTGGTGCGTGCTCCCTGCACCAGGTCACGGCTAATCAGCCTGAGAAGGAAGGGGACGGGCAGGCTGACACAGCTCCTGCCAGGCAGGAGCCAACACTTGGCACAGCCTTTGGCACGGGCAGAGTGAGGAGCTGGTGTGGCATGGCATGGCACAGCACAGCACGGAATGGCATGGCATGGCACAGCATGGTGTGGTACAGCACAGAACGGCATGGCACGGCACAGCATGGTGTGGCACAGCACAGAACGGCATGGCACGGCACAGCACGGTGTGGCACAGCACAGAACGGCATGGCACGGCACAGCATGGTGTGGCACAGCACAGCACTGCAGAGCACTGTGCAGCCCCTGACATTCGTGGTCTCCCACGGCCAGCCAGGACGGTGTGACAGAGGCCCCATGGGCGGTGGCACTCATGGCTGTTGCTGGCATTGGTGAGACCAGGAATACCATCAGCGCCATGATGGGTTCTCACCTCCCTCGGTGGCTGCCAGGGGCTCCCGTCCTGGCACACAGCACCCCTGTTCCCCGCTCACTGCCATGGTCATCACACGCTGGCAAAAAATACTGGATTTGTAAGAAATAGAAAATCTCAGGGTTTGTTTCAAAGCAACATATGAGGACAAAGCCACAGCTTTGCGCCAGCTGCTGGTGCCGCTCCGGGAGCCCCTCTTGGCTCAGCCCCTCTGCTGAACCCAGAGAGTTTGGGCTTTGACTCTCAGTGACAACCACCCAACCCCTCCTGGCATGGCCAGGGAGAGTGGCAGGCAGGGAAACGATTAAGAAATGTTATTAGGAGGCTTCATAGGCAATAAATGTATTTCTTCTAAAAGAACTGGAGGAATATTTGGATTATTACATTTATTAGAGGGCTCGGCAAATGTGTTACACCCATATGACAAATAAATGTGATGGTTTCAGATTTCATTAGGCAGCCCCGGGCAGCTGTGCTTTGTCCCAGCCACAAATGAGCAGGGTCTCTGTCATGATTCCTTAATGGTCATTTTTGCATCAGTAGTAATGAATGCACCGAGTGTGGTTGTTCCATCCCTTAACCCTCACCCAGCGCCGAGGCCACGGTGCTGGAGCTCCGGGGTCCAGGTGCAGCTGCCGGATGGAACAGCCCCCTCGGTCCAGAAGAACCGTGTGCTGGAGCCAATTTGCAGGATGAGGCGTTTCCATAGCCCCTAAGCAAGATGGCAGCAAAGGGGAAGGAACTCTGGGCACCCAGCACCTCTGCTGCCAGCCTTGCTGGGGCCCGGGGACAGATCCTGCCTGGCTGGAGCCTCCCTGTGCAGAGCCAGGGCTGCTGGAGCACTGCGCTGTCTGCAGGGGATGGAGTGCGGAGCTGGGGGTGGAGAGGAACAATAATTGCTCTTTTTTAAAAAAAAAATTTTCCAGTGTCAAAACCAATCTGAGCAGCGGATGCATATATTTAAATTAAAAGTAATTAAAAATGTGCTGCCAGAAAAATGCATGATGGATTCAATGTAAGAAAATGAAGTAATAAAATACTTTATGGATTAACTCATATCAGACTGTTTTGCAAATTTATTTTTCATTATGATACATCCATATCAGATAATGTCTGAATTTATTATGCTGCCTTCGGGCAGGCAGTGTCTGAAACCTCCGCAGCCCCATTTGGGTCCCGGTGACTGGTGAGCAAGGTTTCTGTCATCATTTCTTAGTGGTCACTTCACCTCAGTAATAATGAACGAGTCAAGCAGGGCTGTTATTTTCTTTAATCTCTTTCCTCATATTAAAAAAATACAGCCAGCCACATCATTATTGCAGCAGGCCCAGAGGACTGTTTCCAGGTCATTACTCCAGTTCGTCTGCGCGTCTCAAGGTCCTAAAGGGTTTGGGGTTATATGCAATAAGGCGTTCGTCGACAACATTTCCCCTGAGCCCTAGGTGTTAATGAGAAAGATTTTCCATGTGGCTGTTAACACTGTGCGGTTTAAAAAGTCACAAAGAAAATGGGATTTCCTGCTTCAGCTTTCTGTCTTATTGTGGATCTTTTTGTTTGCATACCGCGGGAGGATATTTGCCTCTAATTGCTCGAACTCACACGGCTGTTTTTCTAGAGGGGAATCGTGACCACGTGCAGGGTAGATTTCCACGAGCCGATTTTGAAATTTTCTGGTTTATTTACTTTTAGTTCTCCCCATTATTATTCTGAGAGAATATTTTTTTCCCCTTCGTGGACAGAAGAAACACCAAACTGCAAACCTGAAACAAGGCTAATGCCATCAAAAATGCCATTTTTTGTCCAAGACTGAGGCCTGACGTAACAATAAGCATTTGAACGTTGTAACAGGGTTACAGATTGTCACTCGGCGTCTCCACGCCATGCCTCGTGGGACAGCCCAGCAAAGCAATTACACTGGAGTGTGCTGCGAGAAAACCCGGAGAGTAAACGAGAGCAGACAGGGCCAAGTCCCAGACCCTGGGCAGAGGCAGGGCCCCCACCGCAGGGATGAGCCGTGCTGGGGACACTGGGCATTTCAAACTTCAGAGCCATGAACTTTCTAACCTAACTTCTGATGAATGTTTTTGCCTGCTCAGCATCTTCATCTTTTTACCAAACCGGAGCCCACGACACTTGTGGTGCACTTTTAGAGCTGCTATGAATTTTAAAATGTGTTAAAAATGACAGAATATTCACAAAAGCATTGATTTTCCTATTTATTTTTATGCATTTTATTAACTAAAGCACTTTAAAGTGTAACCACTGTGTATTAAATTTATTCTGCAATGTTGGATATGAATCTCAAACAATAAAACAAATTTAATCCTTTAGAAAGCAGAAGTTTAGAAAAAATACAATTAAAAACACTGCCAAGCCATCTCTGCAGAGCACAGTCCCTGCGGCCAGCGGCCAGCTGCCCTTTCTGCCCTTTCCCGGGCAGGATTTTGCTGAAGCTTCCCCCTACACGAGTTCTTTACAGAGCCATGAACAAGGAGATAACGCACCAAGAGCCACGCAGATAATTTTAGGAATTTGCTATCTGGACAGGCCTGGAGCAAAGATACATTGGTTATGTTAACGATTTTTATAGCCACTTACTCAAAAAAACCTGAGCTCCTCGATACTCCAGACCAAAGGCTTGAAATTGTCTCATGCTCTCCTCAGGAAGGACATTCCACAAAATCCTTGAAGATCCACCATAGTTTAGGGAAGGTACGCTGCTTTGAAGTCTATCTTGGCTCATATCTGAGTGAATTTTGCCATAAAAGTAATTCCAGCTGTGGAGAGGCTTTGGTGCATGTAGGCATGCTCACATCCCACGGATCTCACAGCCATTTTATCATTAATTTTTAGAAATCCTTTGGAATAGCGATATAATCCTGCCAGGAATGCAACTGAGTGGGGCCCGTGCTTGGAACATGTGCAGGGCTATAGAAATGCCAAGTGTTCGGGAGGAAAAAAGCGTCTTAATCCAGGTACTCAGCGTTACTGGGTACGCATCAATTTTCCCCTTAACCCGCTCTTTCAAAGCTGTGCAACTGCACAAATCTAGTGATTAGCAAAACTTAGACGTAAGATGAGTGCAGAGGCATAAAAATATCTCGGTTCCCCAACAGGGATAATATTAGCACGTCACTGCGCAACGATATTGTGCAGGAGAGTTTAATTTGCGTTTGTGAAGCACTTGCATTATATTGCTGAGCATTGGGAAAAAGCCGATGAGGAAATTCATAATTCTGCTTTCAGTGCCAGCTTTACATAATCCAGGGTCACCCGTTGCCTTCTGGGTGGCAATAAAATATTTGCCTGGCTACAGAGTGACTGGGAAGGAGCCCTCTGAGCCCGGGTGAGGCTCTGGTTTTGTGCTCCTTAAAAAATTCCAGGTCTGGTGCACACGCTGGTATGACCATACAGCAATGTGCCGCAGCGGGATGGATGGGCAGCCTTCCTTCCAGGGCTGCAGCATCCTAAACCACTCTCGACTTGGTGACTGAAGTGCCACCAACACCGATGGATGCGTGGGGAGGAGAGGCCCCGGTGCGGGTTCACGTGCCGCAGGCTCCCTCTTCTCTGCATCATGCAGAGCCGAGCAGAGCGGCTCCGAAGCAGCCCCGCACACGTGCACACGTGCTACAGAGAAATCCGTCTTCGGCCCTAATGAGCCGGTGGCACCAGCCCCCCGCCCACACCTGCTCCGGTAGATGTGTGTTACGGTGCAAACCTAATTAACGGCGGATCTTAGAGGCGAGCTGCACGCATGGGCATCAGGCAGAGTACCGCGAGCTGGAGTACAAAATCTATATATAGATCCCTGTATCTTCCCGACTCTAAATAGGCTGCACGGCAGCTATTTTGGGGAGGAGGCGGCGAACGAGAGCCGGGGCGAGGGAGGACTGCGTCGGGGCCCAGGTAGGCTCGTTAATGCGCCTGGCCTTTTCAGGGAAGATTTAGAAGGACTCTGTAATCTGCAAATTCTAAAGAGCTGACGGAGACAGTTATTAAGGGCTGGTAGGTGATGGCTGCTCACCGTGTTATTAAAGTGCTAAAAGATTATGTCTCTGATAGCTGTGTGCTTACAGTGTCCTTCATGGCCACTTCCACAGGGACAGGGACAAGGAGAACGGCAGAGGATCGATAAAAGGATATTACCACTGGGCCAATCCCAATAATAAGAGAGGTGATATATACACACCATTTAAATTGTCCAACACATTTAATGTTCATTAACACTAATTTTCACAGTGCTGGTGTTTAACATATTATTGCAATGAAATTAATAAAAAATACCCCACAGGAAATATAATTTAACTGTTTATATACTCACCTTTTGATTGTCAATTTCCTGCCGAGCTCTGCTCCAGCGTTTGCAGGAAACAGCAGCCAAGAGAGCTGGGGCCGGCGGGGTCCCCAGAGCCTTGGCACGGCACAGACCCCCAGAGCCAGCAGAGACATCTGGCAGAGCCGGGGCCGTGGGCCCCGAGCGATCGGGGAAGGGACGAGGTGCCACAGCGGGCTTCGCCCTGGGTTTCCCGTGTGCCATTCTTCCCCCTTTCACACCTCCCCTCTCTTTAGAAACCTCTTTCAGAATTTTCCTTTCTTCTTCTCCTTCCTCAGGATCAGATGGATGCCTGCTCATTATCCTTGTGAAAAATCTTGACTTGAATCTGTCTTAGTGTACGGGCATTTTTCACTTAACAGGCAAAAGAATCAACACGCAATAGTTTTGTTATTATGCAGTAATTACTGGGGAATTACGTATTTATTTATCTCTTACGAAGCACATAGAAATTGTATTTGGCCACAGTGTATAAATTGTGGTATAATTACTGTAAAATTTACAGTTTTTACACTTCCAACAAGTTAGCTTTTAAATCACACAACCCCCAAGTAAATGCTTTAAAATTATTCAGTAATTACTTATTTACATTGTAATTAAAATAAGTAATTAGCATACATTTACAGAGGATTTACATACTTATTTGTGAAAATAGTTCCTTGGCAGACGCAGAAGAAATCTTTAGCTGATCATAAAAAAATCCAGAAAATACACGTGCATTGAGAAGGAGACGTGGGAGCTGGGCGACAGCCCCCGCTTGCTGCAGCGGCCGCATTTCCTGAGCCCCCACCCGCTTGTGGCACCGACACTCCCGCAAGGGCCAGTTCTGGGCAAGCCTGGCCTGGTCAGGAGCAAACAGCTGAGAATGGATTAAAAGAGCAGGTGCCTGCAGAGCAGCCAGAGATGATGCTCCACCAAGCAGGACCCCCTGGCATGGAGGCATCATCCAGCCCATCCCAGCAGCTCCCGGCATCATCCAGCCCATCCCAGCAGCTCCTGGCATCACCCAGCCCACCCCAGCAGCTCCAGACAGGCTGCTGGATGCCACATCCCCGTCTTGCTGTGCTCACCAACCCCCTCAGCCCCCACATCCACTGGCCCTGGGTGATCTGCAGAGCCTCCCTTGCCCTGTGCAGGAAACGTGGGTGCTAGTCGGAAATCCTAATCAAGGAACGAGCCTGCTGCAAGCGATGCCAGCAAAGGTTGCTTGGCCTGTGCTCTGCCAGAGGGCTGGCACAGTCTTCTGCTCCTGAAAACAGCTGGAGTTGCTCCTGAGCAGCAGTTGTGTTCCTGGAAAGCGTGCTGGCATGGAGGAGAGCAGACTTCGAGCCAAAATCGGCCCTTTAAAAACCCACGCAGGGACGGAGAGGGCTCGGCGTGCAGGGTTAGCAAAACACCGGCTGACAATCTGCAGGGCTGTGTAGTTACTGTGTATGTATTTCAGCTAAACAAGACAAATCTGGCTGATGATTGTGTCTAACTAGGAAGAATGATTGAAGGTCTGTGCCCTCCTCGGTAAAGATAACATAAATGATGATTCGTTTGAGGCAGGAACTCCCAGGCCAGAGCTAGCAGGCACAGCCGGCTCAGCCGGCCCCGGCACAGCGCCTGCAGAGGGGACCCCGTGGAGGGGACCCCGTGGAGGGGACCTGGCGCTGCTGCCCCACTGCCCGCCGCCGCTGGCAGGCATTCTGCCGGAGGGGAGCAGGAGGAAGCTGGTGGTGCAGCCCCGGCTGCTCCCCTGAGCCGGACACCAGCCTGGGCAACTGCTTCTTGCAGCACAGCAATGGGAAGGGGTCTTTTCTTACAGATTTGCATCCACTGTGGGCTTTCCACTGGAAAAAGGTGCCAGTCCCCAAGGGAACCCTTCCACCAGATGGAGCATTTAGATGAGTTTGGGCTGATGTGCATGTGGGCTCTGGTGTCTAGTGTGTGCTGCTCCGGACCCAGGCATGGCAGGGCAATGAGTTTTCCTGGGCCAGAAGCAGCTCGCAGACGGACAGCTGGGACCATGAGGCTGCTGGCAAAGGGTCTTCTACTACAAACGAGGTAACATGTCTACACAAGTTCTTCCTGGTCCTCTTCAAATCAAGACCAAGGAGACAGTAGGTCAAGCAATGCACAGCCGTGGAGCAGGCGCAGCTTTGCCTGCAGCGGTGAGTCCTGCAGAGCTCCTGGGGATGGCCAGGGCTCAGGGTAGTGACCTCTTGCTTGAGAGCTGCTCTCCGGAGCTCAGCAACAGATTTACATCCTTGCACTCTGGCCTGGGTTCTGGGTTCTGCTCTGTCCTCCTGTGCTCTGTTTATCCAGACTTGCCATTTTTTTGGCACGTTTCTGCCACCGCTTTTGTCCTTATTAAAAAAGCCCATTTCTGTATCTGGTGAGTGCTGGCAGGAAGCGCTGGGAACCGCACAGGCATCCAGATATTCTTCAGGAAATGAAGGGCTCCAGTGGGCAGACTAATTCTCATTAACGAGAAGGACCTCGTCTCTGGAATTGTGTTGGCCATGTTCAGCCAGCTCAGAATTCTCTTCCTGGTGAGACAATGCAAGGTGTGCACAAAGGGAGGCTCCGCGGCAGAGGCTCCACTCTGGAATCGCTCTCCCTCCCCAGAGCACTTTCGCTGGGCCGTTATCGCATGTGCTGTATTATTGGATTTCTCCAAAGTCTCCCTTTATCCTTATTAATGCTGTGAATGTTGTAGCAAGGACTGATATGATCTAACATTGGATAAAATCACAATTTGTCCTTCTTCTTGGTGTAAATGTAACGGGGCTTAACTGTACAAACAAATAAGCCTAAATAGAAACATTTGTGATGATAAATGGGCAAGGAGAGCGCTCTCTGCAAGGTGAGAGATGACAGTGCCTGTGAACAGAATGGAGAATCTCGCTGCTTCAGGGTCGGTCTCAGGCAGTCTCAAGGTCAGCTTTGCCGGCTGTCCCTCCTTCTCCTCTTCTTCCTCCTCCCTGTGTTGATGGCAGGCATCCCTACACCTCTGGCTCCCCGCTGCAGCAGTTTCCCGGGGTGCTGCTGCGAGTATGGCTGGGGTGCTTGGGCTGTGTCGTGTCCAGGGCACGGTTCGGCACCAGCAGCTCGAGGTGCTGAGGATGAGCCCGTTCACTGCCGAGAGGACTGAGCCTCCCTGGGAAAGGAAAGAGCAATTCTGCTCGGCAGCACTTAAGTGTATTGCTAATATATTATGGAATTGTTTATCTTACTGGATTGGCATATGGTGTAAAACATTTCCCTTTTTTTAACTTCTCATCTTCCATGCTGAGCAAATAGCGCAGAACTTGGCTTCGTGCGGCGTGGCGAGCTCCCTGTGGGAGCTGTCCCACACCTCGCCTGCCACCCACCTGCGGGGTCCCGGAGTGGGAGGAAAGCAGGATAAAAACAGATCATGCCCCCAGATCTGCTCAGTGACACAATGTCCATGCTGACCCTGCGCGTGTGAACGGAGAGAGGCAGAGGAGACAGCGAGGAAGGCGAGCAGGGATGGCAAGGCAGGAGCACATGGTGGGACCCCAGTGCCGTGGGGTTCCTGGGCAGTGCCTGGCGGGGAGGGGGCCGCGTGCCCCCCGGGTGAGGCTCATGGCGCAGGTGAGCGCGGTGTGCGGTGCTGACCCCGCACTCCCGTCACGGCGCGGGAGCGGCGGGTAATGAGGCCCTGTGCAGATATTGATATGACAGAACAAAAGGCCAAGGTGCAGTAAGGACAGCAATCCGCAGGTCTCAGTCCATTTGTTTTTCACACCAAATCCATCACGGTAATGGGTCACCTTTCGGTGGCAGCTCATGATTACCTGCTTACCGGGGAGTGCGGCAGGTGGGCGGCAGGCTGGGGCCAGGAGGGAGTAGGTGCCGGCCGCCTCTCCTGCCGCCCCAGGGATTTATGGCAGGTCAGTGCTGCACGTTTCCCTGGTAGATCAAGTGGATTGGAGTTTATTTGGGTCACAGCGACGGGCGCCATTTGCTGTAACAAAAGACTGATGGGGAGAGCTCTGGGGAGCAGTGTCTGGGGGTGCCTGGGGGGAAGGAGAAGGGCATCGGGCGTGGGGTGTGGGCAGGAGGGGAGCTGGGCTGCACCCCTGCCACCACCCCATCACCGTCCCTCAGCGAGCTGCCTCTGTGCTCAGCCTCAGCACCAGCGACCTGGTGCAGGGAAGGCACAGGGGGTGTCTTCTGCCATGGCACATCGTCCAAAAACCCCTTCATCCCAGGACTGCAGCCCTCATGCTGCCTGCCCTTCTCCTCCACCGACAGCCTGGGTGAACACCCACCTTTCACAAGTGAGGACATCATCTCTGGGACCCTTTCCCTCACCTCCACAAGAGGCAGGACCGGACCCTTGGGACATCAGTCCGGCTGTGCCGAGTGCCGGGCCAAGAGGAAAAATGTTCCTTTCCATAGCGTCCTGCTCACACAGATTCCTATTGAATATTCATGCACCAAAATGACAAGTGCTTAATGAGCTCAGCTGTGAGTTTCATTTGAACTCCACCAGCAAAGGAGAAGGAGTCCTCCAAATTGCTTTGCAGTGGATGTGTTTAAAAGTTTAACACCTGCGCACTGATAACGCCCGCGGGGTCCGCAGAGTGCTGCGCATTTGCAGCCGCTCTCCGCTGCTGCCGAGAAGAGGAGCTGGAAATTAGCGCCTGTTAAAATCCATCCCTCTACGTGCTTCAGGAGAGGCATGAGCAGGTTCGGCGAGATCACAAAGAGCACACTGGTTGCCTCCGTCGTTCTGCGGGCTGCCTGCCTCTCGTTGAGGGCTAATGCTATCAGGGAACGCACGGACAGAAGCTAAACAATGCTAATTATTTCAATGCATGGAAAAACCCAGACTCAGAAGACAGAGCTAAATCTCACAACATCTTAAGGCATGGAAGCCATCTGTGATAAGGACGGTTGCCTTTCAAAGATAAGGAAACAAAATTGAAACATATTATACATAAATGGCTTCAGGCAATGAATCATTCCGCAGCGTTCTCGCTGTTGGATTGTGGCCATCACAAAGAAAATAGTAATAATGATAGTAACAATAATTAATACTGTGGGTCCTTTTCGCTGCTCCTGGCTGGAGGCCCTCAGCCAGATCTCAGACACTAGGCCAGGCACAGTAAACATACATTTATGGTAATTCTATTTGAACTCTTGAGAATACGTCCCACACCACTATGATTTGATGGCTTATTAAACCCTGCAGGGTACCTTCTCAGGACGGGAGTGCTAGGAGCAGTTGGAGGGAGAGAGAGCCATCAGCAGGGACCAGCATCATTTCCCTCCTAATTAAAAGTCAAAATGTCATCTAGGTTTTTGTATTGTAATTGCAATGGTCATTGCAAAGACACCATGAAATCTGGCTGCATTAGCACTTCTTTGGGGGGAGGTCTGGTGAATGAAGATGTATTGAAGGCTGCTTTCTGGCATTCTTCTCGTACAAGTCCAGGCTTTAAGTGCAGTAAATGAGCCCCCTGCCAAGAGCTCACCTCACCTCTGGGCCCCCCCTCCCCCCAACTATATCAGGGGACTTGAATGGAAAAAAAAAAATCATACATTCCAACCCTAAATGATACCAGTAAGTTTGTGCAAGCTTATGTAAATCACACAAAAAGTGACAAGTTTTCCTATTAAAAGATAATTGTAATCAGGGTGCTGGACGTGCGGTGCACTGATGATTGGAGATAGACGGGCAGCGTGAAAAGATGGATCGTTTTAATTTGCACCAATTAAATTGAAGTTCATGGGATCATCTTCTTCAATCTTCATGAATACTTTATTTTCTGGCTGCTATGGAGCTATTAAAAAGAATGATTGAGCCAAGAGCCAGGCATAGTATATTTTATGAAATATCACCTTTAAAGAATTTGAGTGCGCCATTTTCATAATGAGTTTTCTAGTACCTAATACCCTTCTATATTACTACATTTTTAAAGTGGATTGATCTGGAAAGTGCAGAAAGTGCAGGTAATGATACATTTTGCTAGGATAAGGTGGCTGATAATGTATCATGTTACTGCTCTGAGAATAATAGATTGCCTTGTGTTTGAGATGTGGCATTCTTATTTTGGTGCTTGCCTTGTGCAGACAAGGGGAATCCTCTATGTCTCCGGAAAAAAAAAATGTTTAATTGTTTGTGCAATTTCCTTCTTGTTTCTTCTTTGTCTTTCCTGTACAGTTTGTGACCTCAGAAAAAGATTTCTGAGGTTTGAGGGAGGCTGTTCTCAGGTATGCATTTGTCTTGATGGATGTTGTTAGAACAGAACAGCATGTAGGAGACAACACACTATGGGAGATAAAGAAATACACAACCCTATATTATTTACCACTGCCTCACATTCTCTTCCCAAGAGAAATGAGTGATGATAGCTTCAAAAGGATAAGTCAATGAGAAGGGTGGTCATCTCTCACTCACAACTGCCAAAAAGGCCCCAACTCTCACTATTTCACACACAGACAAATCAAAAGCTTAATGGGAAACTGGGGATGCTCAGCTGTGTGCTGGATTTGAGCCTGCCCTGCTCTTCTCACCCAGCTTTTGTGCCTGCGGAGCTGAGGAATTCCCCCCCCCCAGGTACCCCCAGCCCCACGGCCGCACTGCCCTTGTCCAGCTCTGTCCACTCTGAGCCGAAGCAGCACCCAGGGGTGGGCATCAGTGGCCATGGCTGTGAAAGCTGGACAGAAACTCCTGAGCACTGTGTCCTGGTTTGCGCTTGGCCACCTTTGACTCGCTATCAAAGCCCAGAGAATCCGTCAAGGTTGGGGTTGGCACCAGTTTGGCGACTGTGCTCTTCTAAACAAACACTTCTAACCTTTAAAGTTCAAAACCAGTTGGTTTTCATCACCAAGGAGCTGGGAGGTGCCACCCTTCAAGGAAGCACCAATCAGAGTGAGCAGGGACGTGGCTCCCAAGCTCGCGGCTCTGCAGGAACAAGCGTGCTCATCCCGCTGGGCCAGCCTGGCTGGTCCCAGCTCTTGGGGCACATCCTCAGCATGGCAAGTCACAGCAACATGATGCCATCCCTCTCTACACAGGCTTAAGCAACAGCAATCATAATTAACCCTGCTAATTAATCAGGGCATAACATATTAATTGCTAGCACGCGAGGCTCCAATTGAGCAGGTGCTGTGTGGGAATCTAACGGGATAATGAAGTGAGGAGCAGTGCCGCGTGCGGCAGAGTGCGCGGCACCTGGAGGGATGGGCTTGGCAAAGCCCAGTGCTTGGCTAAAAGTCACTGTCCCTCGGTGTGGAGCGTGGGGTGCACGGGGTGCCAGCGGGGGGGCAGGCAGGTGCCATGGCTGCCCACCCTCCTGGAACCAAGTGCTGGGAGCCGCTGGTGAAAGGACCTTGGGAGGGATGGCAGCAAGGCAGCAGAAGGACTGGTCCTTCAGCGCAGGAACCAGAGTCCAGCACCAAGATGTAGGACACGAGTCTCGGCCGTGGGTGACCAGTGCTATCCTGTGTGGGCGCTGGAGCCAGGTGGGTCCATCTTGTCCCTGCCCCTCGCCCTGCCGCAGCCGTCCCGTGGCTCTTGGTGGCCTTTCCATGCCCTGCCTGCAGCCCTGGCTCCTCCAGATGCAGGGAGGCTTTGAGAAGCCCTGGCTCTGGAGTTTTAGCAGGCAGTGGAGTAGGTTCAGACTTCAAAACACGTATTTTTTAACTTTCTCTCTTTTTTTGGCCACTTGCAGTGCTCCTGAGAAAGCGTTAGTGGAAAATGGAAGGTACTGAACTTCAGGCACCTTATAGACAGATGTTGTAGCTAGAAGCACATGTAAGTTACCAATACAGTCCACTTAAAGAAACTGTAAATATTTGGCCATTGCAGCTGTTCAGATTGTTACTGTTTCCAATAAGTTTGTTTTTTTTCTTTGAGGACAGGAGGGGGGCAGCAGGGGGTCATTCAGTTTGTTTTGGTTTGGGGTTGTGTGGTTTAGTTTGTTTTGGTTTTTCTTTTCCCATTAGCAGAATAAAACCCAAACACCAAAGAAATACTTTGTTGCCTTATCATAAATATTTCCCTTCGGCAGAAGGAATGACACAAGCCCTTCACTGGCCAGGAGATCTCTGGCACACAGGACAGCAGAGCCCCGGGGAACCGGGCACTGCTTGGGCACCCGGCTGGTGGCACCGGGCAGAGTGAGACCAGGGCCAACCTCTCCCCTGGAGCTGCTCTGGGCTCAGCACCGTCTCCTCACAACACACCCGCTCCACCAAGCACCAGTCGCGCCTGAAGCCAGTCAAGGGTGCAGGGATCAGGGGTCCTGCTCCCACACCCCGCGGGAGGGACCCTCCAGGGCAGAGCTGCGGCTGCCAGCGTCTTGCAGCCTTTGTGATGCTCCTGTGTTGTGGGTGTTTCTGCTCCACACAGGTCTAGGTTTGGCATCAGCCTTGTATTCCATTTTCCCCACATTTCCATCATGACGAACACAAGTGCTTCCACAGCAGCTGAGTGACGAGGTCTTTATAAATGTAGTATTTGTCTGGACTTTGCAACACAATTCAGTGCAGCACCAGCCTGGATGCAGAGCCCGCTGCAACAGAAACTGGAGGGGCTGGTGGAAGCTCCCTCTGCAGCTCCCACTCACTAGGGCTGATCCCATGGCCACCCATCCCAGGAGGAGAAGCCCTTTGTAGGGGTCAGGGATCTCACCCACAGAGTGGGGGTCACAGGCTGCCCCGTCCCTGCCTCAGGACCATGGAGGGGAGCCAGCGCCTGCCCTCGTGTTCGCACACCTTCACATCCCCAATATTTAATAACCTTTTATTTAGGGCAAGAGCATTTACGAGGATTGCACAAGGACCCTCTGTGATCTGCTTCACCATTGTTTAGTTTAATTGTCCTAAAATTGGCAATAGATTAAAAGAAAATAATTATCCCTAATTATGTTAATTAAATGGCTAATTCATTAACGAGCTTAACATCTTTTACTTGGACCATCTCCGCTATGCAAGATTGTGCTTCCAGGAGGAAACGCCAGGCGCACGCTGCATTCCGTGTAAACGAAGTGGCGGCGTGTTTAGTGCAGACTGTATGAGCAAAACCCCCTCATTATTCAGATGACAGAACAAAACTATAAATAGTGGATCGCAATTAAAATCAGAACAATTACTTTTTATCCATTATGCTGCCTTTTGCACAATAGCAGCATATAAAAGGAGAAAGCACAGTCCTTTTAGATCTCTCTCTCTCTCTCTCCCCTTATCCAGAACTGTAGTTGGCTTGCTAATTAGGAAGCTTTTGAATTAGATTATTTGCATGTCTGAACAGGGCTACGGTATTAAATATCCCCGAGGACATACTATAATAACCTCTTCAGTGGCTTTTAGGATCCCTAAGGAACCACGAACTCTGAAAAAAACCTCCAAAAGGAGGGAAAGTGCATAACGATTTCATCCAATTAGGTATGGATTAGTCGGCTCTGTGTCTCTGAGTCCCGCTCACTGTGAGAAGGTGTTCTCCTTCAGGAACATTTGACAAAATCATCGGGGAAATTATAATGCAGTACCTAAATGAAATCGCAATACCTTAGTTTCTCCATCAAGAAAAAATAAACTACAAAATCAATACAGTGGTGTACAAAGTAAAAAGAAATGCACCAGTCACTTTATTGCTTAGCTGCAAGCGCAGCTTCTGTGTTTATAGCATCCATGAGTGACTATCAAAGTCAGACTCCAAAGGACAAATGCTGCTGCTGCTATGACTGGCTACAGCAGATTTTAATTTTTAAATACCACTGGTATTATCCTCCTCGCGATGGCTTTCCACGCTACCCCAGTTTTAAGAAATCACCCTCCCATTTATATTTAACAAGACAATTAAGCTGCTGAGCTCTCCAAGAGCAGCGAGGCCCCTCCAGGACGCTGGGTTTGGTTCCCGGGTGCTGAGGGTGCTGCCGTGGACTCTCCGAACGGCCTTGGCCGTGCTGCAGGAGGGCAAAACCTGCTGTCCCCACAACACGTTCCATCTGCCCATGCATCCCATGGCCGTGGCATGGGAACGGTGACGGTCAGCAGCGCTGGTGCCCCCCTGGCAAACATGCTGGCTTAGAAGAGAGGAGGCAAACCCAGGCATGTGCTCAGCCCCTCTCTGCAGCTTTGCTTTCCACAGATGCCTCCGAATGGCTGCCGAGTCCCGGGAACCTGCCTGCACCCCGCAGCCCCCAGCCCTGCACCACAGCGGGAGTTGGTGCCCCAGGGCACCACGGGCAAGGGCAACCAGGGCTGGGCACAAGGAAACAGCAGTGCCAGCAACTGTGCCAGCAGCGGGGACTTGAGGTTTGCACCGAGAGCCCATTGATTTTCCTCCTTTTACCTTTTTTTTTAAAGTGCTGTGATCTAATTTGAAGGCACTGAGACCACAGCTTTGCGAGAAGTATGATTACTATAAAACGCCTGTGGAGGTGAGCCACGCGTATCGGACGGCACCTGCAGGGACCACTCAGTGTCACCGCTCTGCACCGCATCCCGCTGCTGTGACGGGAAGCCTGAATATTGGTGTCTAATTGGAATGGATTTCCAGAACAGCAATAAGAGAAACTATCTAGAAAACTGAACACGCAGCACCAAGCTTCATAAATCCTGAAATGTGTGGATACCCCGGCCATGCTGGTGTGAGCAGTTAGTGGGTGGCTTTGCATACTTGGAGCGGGAGCGTTCAAGCATCGCTGCAGCAGCCTCCCCTCACCCAAAGCAATCCCTTCTCCGACAACACAGAACGGATTTCTGACCTCCAGATGTAGGGGTGCCCTCACCAGAGCTTCCACTTGGCCACCAGCAGTTACCTTAGACCTCTCGTGGTCTCCTCTGCAAGGACTGACCTCACGGGAGGGTGTCATTCCTTATGCACTGGGGATATAGAAGTTCTGGCTTTTAGAGAATTCATATTTATCAATATCGGCCTTCACCCACCATTGCACCATTCATTCTTCTGCCTTGGCCAAATTCCTCTGAATTTCTTTAATATTTTCTGAATTTAACTAATCTATTCAACTGTTTCCTTTCCCAGGTCACTAATTAATATATTAATGCCATTAGATTGAGTGTGTAGCCATGTAGCACACCACTAGTGACCCTCTACATCGATTAATAAAAGACTATCTACCACTTTTGTTTCCTTCCTCTTAGTCCATCTTATTGATTCATAATGCTACTGTATCTCTTACCCCCATTTTTATCTTGTTTCCTAAGAAATCCTGTGGGAAGACCTCATTAAAAGCCTTTTGAAAGTCTAAAAATATGTCAAGATATTCTCTTTTATCCATTTATATATTGGTAGGTTCAAAGTATTCTAACAGATTAATGAGACATGATTTTCCACAGCAGAAACTGTGTTGATTGGATGTGATCTTCAAGGTATTTTATCATTCTATATTTAATAAATGTTTAAACCATTTTGCCAGGTACCTGTGCAGAGCTGAATAGTGTCTAATATCCTGGCTTACACTTAGAGTCTTTAAAAAATGTATAATATATGGATAAAACCCCTCTGCTCATCTTCCAGAAAGGCAAAACAGCGCAAACATTGCTGTTGAATTCATTGTTCTCCTAAATGCAGTGAATATCTAAATACGTGGCCTTTTGTTTTCTCTCAAACCAGCTCTAGGCTGAGACACGGAGAACATGTAAATAAACTGTAAATTTGTCTTCCTACATACCCAGCTGTGCTGCAATCCCCAGGAGAGCTGCTGGACACGACTGCCCATGGCCCCAGCATCGTCGGGACAAGCCGAGTGCGGACCCTGCCCCGCAGGGCCGGGTCAGTGACCCCCCGCAGGTCCCCTGCCCTCTGCACCCAGACCTGTTCAGGTCCCCTCTGCAGACCCACCGATGAAACTTTGGATACTTCCCACTTCCTTGGAGTTTGTTCATTTTTCTGTGAGCTTTTATGAGAAATCTCTAACATTTCCCCCATTATTATTGTACTCTGAAGATTAGCCTGTCAAAGTTTGAAGATTGAAACTATAAAACACTTTTTTTCTTCTCTGTTGGAGAACAGTTCATTTCTTTAAAATGAATACCATCTTAATTACAGCCCGCTGCTCATTATAAAACAAATTACTGGGAAATTATTTGTCCTTGCAGTTGCTTTACAAAAATGGAAACTTCTTACAAAGTTCTCTGTGGGCTCAGCCCCTCCCAGCACGCTCCTCTCAGGTCCCTCACGGCCCAGGGGACAAGCAGCCAGTGGCCTGTCCTTGCAGTGCTGGGGCTGGGGGCTGTGGTGGGAGGTCTCTGCCAGTCACCGCTGCAGCTGAGACTGGTCATGGGCATCATCTGGAGATGTTCCTTGGCCCTGGTCAAGGTAAAGGAAGAAGTCTGAGCCATTCCCAGAGCAACTTTTGAGGACAAGATATGAAGGCTAACTCCACAGAGCAGCCAAGATCGCTGCTAAGAGGGGACATAGCCACAGCACCCAGCTCACAGCTCTGTCCCTCTCCTCCGAGACCCTGCCCGTCCCTCCTCCTCTGCAGGCAGGTGTTAGTTAATGCCTTTGTCCCAGTTTGGTTTTCAACTAGAGAAAAAACCAAGAGCTAATAAATGAGCCCAACTTCATCTACAGCCTGAATGCGTTTTGAAAATGAAGCGTGTGAGCCCGCGTCTGCCGTGTGCTCCCAAGCTCAGAACACCCTGACACCGCCTGGAAATCTTGACGTAAATGGAATACGAGATAGGCCCTTTAAATTGGTAAGCAGGAGATTAAAAAAAGGAAAAAAGAATGAAAGTTCCCTGCAGCCTAATCACATCTCTTTGGGAAATTCCCGCACCAACCCAGCCGTGAAGCCGGCACAAATCAATGTGGCCCAGGGGATCAACATTTTACATATATATAAAAAATTGTAAACATCTTTTATGTATGCAATGTAATAACTACACTCAACATCATGGGCTTTAAAAGCAAATGTTATGGGCAGTTGTATTGCAATAAAGTGGTTAAATGGGAAAGCTTTGAAGGGCTGATAATTTGTACTCTTTTCTTTACCGAACCGACTTATTCTTGTGTGTGACAAATTAAAACGTTCTTCTATAGGAAGAAGTTTTCATTCATCAGGATTTTTTTCCCCACCCTTTCCATTTTCTGCCACATTTCGAGTTCAAAAAGAAGTTGGTTTCAATCCTGATTATGAAAATAGGGTTGGAGATGTTGCCCAGGTAACAAAGTATTTCCAGTTTGGTGGCCCGGAGCAGTGACCGAGCACGGGGGCCATGAGCCGTTGTCCCAGTGGGACAGCAGAGCCTGGGCCATGGGACAAGAGTGGCCGGTGTCCGCAGTGTCCCCAGCCTGGCTTGGGGCGTTCTGGTGTGACCCCCGTTGGTTTATACACAGAGAAGGCGGGTAGGTGCTGCTACTAAAACGTCCCCTGAAACCAGCAGGACTTTGCCCTGCCCTACCTGGTAGCCATGAAACAGTGTCGGTGAAAATAGAAATTACTATTTTAGAAAAATTATTAACCAATAAAGTTAACAATCAAATATTATTTCTGACTTGCAAACAGAAACAGCGATACAGGTTTGTGCTGTGCTAATTAACGCTGTGGAAGTGTTCTCCAGGGCCGCGGCACAGCTCCTCCCGGGCTCCACATCACAGTGAAGCTACGGGTCTGGTGCACTGAACGGACAGTAAATAACACATTCACTGCCTTTAATTCTTCAACAAGCATGGCAGCGGCCCAAGATACCATAAAATACGTACAAAAATACTGTATGGGAATGCAGTGCTGTTGAGGGTGGTCGGTTTTTTGCACTGGAGACAAAAGCTCTAATTAAACAGGCAGCAGTTCTGTCCTTGCTGCGCTCCTCCAGAGCCTCGGCCCTTTCCTGGGGCAGAGAAGGGATTTCATCCCACGCTCCGTTAGTGCACAGGCCTTTACAGAACTAGCAGGACTCTTTATTTTGTCTTATTTTATTATGCTTTATACAGGATTGTGTGTTGCCTTCTCCCTTTATTCTTGTGGGGGTTTGCCCTTCCGCAGCAATGCAAGTACGGTCTCTGGCACGCACAGCTCTGGCATCCCGTGTTTAATAAGCAACAGAGAAATGCTCCCTTTGGTGCACTTCACTTGACTTTGTCCTCGGAGATTTGGCCCCAAATTTTACAAAATGACGGGGAAGAGTGTGCGCTATCTCACACTGCTGCTTTTCAGCACAGACGGGGTTTTCCTGGGGCACAGCTCAGCACCGACAGCTCGTAAGCTCTTTACCATGGGGCACCCGATCCCCTGCGGCAGTGCTGCATCTTCCCTGGCTTTGCAAATGCAGTATAAATAATTTGTAAAGTGTTGGAACATTTGAGCAGAAGCTGTTCCAGAATGTATTTGTTTCCATAGGCCATATCAGGGAATTTTTTTAAGTTAAATGCTGTATATAAATAGCAGAAAATTAGTCTCCTAAGACTTAAACTAGTATCAGAGCTACGATCAGACCTTCCACCTAACACCACCTTAACTGTCAGATTGTCTGATATGAAATTACTGCCCAACACTGCACATGCTTCATATATAAAACACCCTATTGTGATGAATTGGAAAGAAAAGCTTCCCAATATTACAGACTTTGGAAACGCTTATTAACAACTTGATAATACTGTGTGTGGAGGCTTCATGCTCCTCAAATATCTCCTTAGCTTGGAGCAGAATGATTTCACTCTGGTTGCTTTTAACTCCCTTGCATTTATCTTGCCTGAGTGTCTCCACTGGATATTGTTTACTCTTTGGATTAGTAAACTCAGGATTAATTCCACTCTTTATTGCTGAAAGTGGCAGTAAATCCAGTATCAGGGAGAGCCAGGAATCTGCTTAGCTATGCTACATGACCCTTTCACGGGCAATAAAAATACACACCTCCCAGCACGAAGGGACACGGCACTTAGAGGCAGAGCCCGTGTCATTAGGGTATGGGCATGCACAGAAGCCCTTACTTAGCCCTTATTTTTATTAGAAATTATAGATGTTGTATGATTTTTGGTGTCTCCCAAGGGAAAATAAAATAAAAGGAAAAAGAAACACCTCCCCTGCCATCCCTGCGAGCCATCCTGCGCTGGCTGCGGGCTGGTTTCACGGCTGCCTCCTGGCCGCAGCCCTGGGTGCAGCTTGAGGGTCTGGCAGGAGCGTGGCACTGCCTTGCTTGGCTCTGAGATCCTCGTGTCTTGGGCAGGGAGGAAGCAGCAAGGGTTCAAGCAACAGAAGTGTGGTGGGCCGCCTGCTTCCCCAGCTCCCTGCTTTCAGTAGGGCTGTTTTCTTCCTGCTATTAAATCAGCAAAGAGGAATGTGGGGCCAGGAGCTGAGGAGAGCTTGTTGGAAAGGTTACCTAAGTGAACCACACAATTTTTTTCCCTCAACTTTGTTCCATCTTAAGGTAAAAGGTTCATGCGGAGGGCTATAAATTCCTGTCACATTTTGTTGTAATCTCTCTATGGTTTTATTACTTAAAATGCTGCACTCTCGAGACAGGGAATTTTCCAGGGGTTTGAGGCTGACACGGAGCCACATTTATATTGTGCCGAAGCTCCTCTGGAGTCTCCTTGAGACATGTGGCCGGCAAGCCCGGCGTGAAGGCCTTATCAGTCACTCCACCACCGAGTCAGACCATGAATTATACCGGGAATGGAGGTGGCTCCGCGAGAGCGGGATTGCGGGCCGCCGGGTGACAATAAACATGTCCCGGGAATGTGTCCTCCATCACTCAAGTTCAGATAGCAGATCTGGACCTTAACTATAGCTCCCCATCTCTAAATCTCCCTGTGACCTGAGCAGGAGATGGAGGTGAGTCTCAAGGATATCTGTCTGCCGGGAACTCGCAGAGGAAGTTTATAACGGCGCGTGCCGCGGCTGCCGTCGCCGCTCCCCGCCCTGTCGCACCGGAGCAGAGCGACGGTTCTGGCCATGCAGCGGAGCCGGGGGCACCAGGAGCCCTGCGCTGCCGGGGTCCTCGACATCGGCACAACCGCACCCCCGGCTGGAGGATGAGCCGCGGCACCAGCATGCAGCAGAGCACTGCGGAGTGTGACTTGGCTTTCCAATGCTGGCAGAAGGTGTGAAAAGTTTCCTCGCGACTTCCTCCACCAGCACACGTGTGAGATGCAGGAGCCGAGGACCGGTGGGCGCAGGGCTCCGTGTGTTCCCAGCTCAGAGCTGCTCGCCGTGCCACGGCAGCACTGGGTGCTTCTGCAGCGTGAGGGTGTCTGAGAGGGGCTTATTGCCCACCCCTGGCCGCACCGTGCTGCACACACAGGCCGGGTGCCTGGGAAGAGCTGAGGCCAGGGACAATTCCCCAGCATCCCAGTGCTCCCCTCTGTATCACAGCGAAGCCAGGGCATGAGCTGTGCCAGGCTCGGGGCCATGGTGGACCCCTGGCCCTTGTGCAACAGCAGAGACCAAGTGGCTCTCCACACAGACAAGAAATAAATCATTTAAGCCTGTTACTAAATTAAAATAATAATAAGAAAGAGTATAAATGCAAAGTGTTAATGAAGTAATGAAGGAAAGCGGCATGCTCGATGCCACAACTAAATACAGCCATTAAAAACCATAACCTCTGTAAAATTTGTGATAAAATTACAATTTAATTTTATAAAGATAATTTATTAGCTAATACCTCATTGCACATGTTAATAGCTTGTGCTTAAATAATAGTAATCTTGATTGCTATGCAGTCATTAAAGTTTTTTTTTTTTTTTTACATACTGTTTAACTGACCATTTTGTATGTGGTTTGGGAAGAAAAAAGTAATTATTGAAGTCTTAAGCAGTGAGTTAATTTCTAATGAAAGGATAATTTTATTCCAATGATTTTACATTTAATTAACTAAAGCTACGTGCAGTTTGAAGTTCCGAGGCAGTGCTGATTCATGTGTGCATTGGACAGAAGGCAGCACGGCGCGAGCCCCCAGTCTGGCGGGACACAGCAAAGGCACCAGGAGTAGCAACAAGGGGACGTAACAAACCCCACAAAGCGGGTCTGAGAGATTTTATGTGTTTTTGTGCCATGCTGAGGTGGAGGTTGGTGCTGAACTGGAAAGTGGTGCAGTGATGGTTGGAGAGCCATTGGAGTGGCCACTGCTCTCTCCGAAGGGTTTTGCACTGCAGGAAGTACAAGCGAGGATGGGAGGCGGTGGGATGCGAGCGTGGTCTGCCATGGCCCTGTCCTGTGGGAAGGGCAGAGGGACACTGGGGCAGCATGTGGGGCAGGTTCTGCCCCAGGCGAGCCCTCTTCCTGCTCTGCTCGTCTGAGATCATACAGCCCTTCGAGTTGGGAAGTTCGCATCAAATAAAAAATTTAATTTGGGGAAGGACAAAGTAAAAGAACCTTGCTTTCATCAGTCTGGAAGTGTTCGGGTTTGATAAACTCACCACCTTTTGCTTTTTGTTGAAGTCAGTCTTTACATGTAAAACTTCTCTCTGACACAAAATGCCAGAAAATTCCCTAAAAGAAGCAATGACCTGCAAACAGCCAAGATCAAAGAGTGGCATTTTCCCCATCCCTCCCACCCCGTTCATTTTCCAGCTGTGCTCATTCGTGGCCATCCCACCAGCTCCCAGGAGCACAGCTCTGCCCACTGCTCTCCGGGCAGCTCTCGGCAGGGGCCGGGCACAGCCAGGACCGCTGCCATCGGTTACCCGCCGTACCGTGTAGGTGCTGCCGCGCCGCAGGGGAAACGCTTGTCATGTTATTGATAAACAACAGATCTGTGTCAGTGCAGATGCCTTTTTAATGGCGTGTCCTGAGGTGCAGACATTAGGGTTATATCCTCCTGCCTCCCGGCGATCAGCACAGCCATCACTCCTCCTCAAGCAGAGAGGGGGCTGCCACGGAACCTGCTTCCCCTGCCATATTAATGCATCTCCCTTTCGTTAATGCAGACAAGAAAAGACAAATCTGGAGCCTGCATTGCACGGTGGGGCCGTGGTGGGCTCGGCGCGGGGGGACCAGTGCAGCATCTCCCCAGCGTGCCATGGCAGGAGGTTCAGGTGAGGTGCGGGATGGAAGGGGTTGAGGAGGAAGACCAAGAAATGGTGCTCAGTTTGAGTGTGCACCCTGAGTGTCTGCCAACATTGCAAGCAGGACAGCTAACCCTGTCATTTAAACTGTAAAATCTAGTGTCCCGTCTTGGGGTGAAAGCCTGCCTTGTACTGCTGATGTGAAGAAAACTCCAAAAATGTTTCATTTCAGATGTCATTTGGAATCTAAAATAGCTAACATTTCAATTCTGGTCATTTGCTCCAAAATCTATTTCAGAACTTCAGAAAGGGAGGTGTCCTGCCCTTCTCACAACTAGTGGGAAATTTTAAAACAGGTCTTTGTCCCCTCCAGCTCCCCGGGCTCCTCGGAGAGTTCCAACGTCTGTGTGAACACAAAGGTGTGCCACACCTGCGTCACTCGAGGTGGTCACATCACGCTGAACCTATTAGTCAATCCGAGTTGATATGGCCATCTGCTCCAAGGGTGCAGAGCAAGGCAGCGACTGAAAGCTGCCTTCCCAAAGCAAAAGTTTAGATTCTGCTTTCTCACTTGCACCAGGGTGCCAGGAACCCAACACATGCCTATGGAAGCACAGCAGTTTAATCCAGCCTGGACACAAAGCGCAGGTGAAGTCTCCTTCACCCTTAGGACCAGCTCAGGTTCCTCTGCTCTGCAAAGGCTTGTGATGTACCCACGTCCTGACAGACTACCAGCCTGGGATTTGACTTTTCTTTGTGAACCTGCGAAGTACTCATTAGCTGAATGAAGAACTATTCAAGAGAAATGTCCAATCAGTCTTAGAGGGATGTTTAAGTCACTGTGCTTGAAGCCCTTGTAAAGGTGTGAGTGCAGCCCTCCGGCAGTCCTGGGACAGAGCTGGGCTCTGCCCCCCGGGACCCCCCCAGTGCCGCTGCTGCCCAGGGTCCTGTACCCGCACAGGGACCCCTCACCCTCCAAGCAGTCCCTCCTCCGGGGCCACATCTCAGGACAATTCACTCTCATTGTGAGTGTGCTCTGATGACTTAATTATTTATGAGGAATGTTTTATCCCAGCTTTCAAACTAACGCAAACAGATGTTGCCAGACCAAAATAGCTCTTTTTGCTAGATCTTGATGGATAGTCACAGCCACGGAGTAACGCAGCATTATCGGCAGCGGTCATGCCCGGGTGTTGGTGGGCTGCAGGGCACATCTCCCCGCTGAGGAAGAGCCCTTTCTGCTTCCTATTATCTTATTTGCAGAACTCCTTTCCTACCTCATATACAACACGGCTCCTGTATTTCTGTGTTTAGCTTCAGCTGCATGATGTGCCTGAAGACAGCACGAACCAGGGGCTTGGTCCAGAGTGAAAGCCCGGTCAGGTTTGCACACCTCATATCAGCACCAGCACCCGAGCAGCTCCTGCCCAGCACCTCCCACAGCCCCGCTGGCGGTGCCGGACTGGTGCCAGTGTGCCAATGGCACATTGCCTGCCCTGCTCCTGCTCCCCGGCCACACCACTCTCCTCTTTCCATCCCAGAATACAGATGTTGGTCTCTGATGAGAGCACCCGACAGCTGGTATTTCAGAATCTGAGGTGGCTTGGCTTTGTTTGTGCTTTTAATCCCTCAGATTGGTTTTGTTTCCCTCTTCCCCAGCAGTTGCTGCTGTCTCGGGCACTGCAGCTTCCAGAGGAAGGTGGGTATTTGTGCTGGGCCGTGTACAAACACCTACAGAACTGTGTCGGAGTAAGAGTTTATTTTGCATGTCTTAGTACATCAGATATCAAACGCTCGTGTTCATAAACAAGCACTTAGGTTAGGAGCCCTTGCCCACTCGTCAAGGAGAAGCAAAACCATGCAGCTTATCTGACTAATCACAACTGGACAGCAGGGCTCAAATTTAAAATATTCATGATTTAGCCCAGAGTAAACATGTCTCAAAAATATATTAGCTGTGGAATATTAGCCCTGGGACTCACAGGGAAACTAGGAACCTTACCACATTGTGTGTTGACTGCTGCAAAAGATTACGATTCTTTAAGAAAAATCTCTTGTAGCCACGGTTTACAGGTTTTAATATTCTGCCCATTACCAGAACCAAGCACCACCCTTGGAGCACACATGCAAATAGCAGGGGAGAACTGAGAAAGACAATAAAACTGGAAGCAGCCTCTGGAAGGGCAAATAAATAATTTGATTGCAATGTGGAAGTGTTTTCCGGTTTGATGGGCATTCCCTTTTCATTGAAAATAAACCAGACTAAATGGCTCAGTGGGTCCCGTGCACCTAAAAATGGGCCCAGCTCGCTTGTACTCTCGGTAACAGTGGGTATCATGGAGGTACATAAAAACATAGTTTATTGTTAAATTAAGTGTCCTGTTCTTGAAAACAACCCTTAAATTTAACATTCCAAGGCTGCTGCTGTTTATTTGCACTCTCGGAACACTCTCAGTGCTGTCCACTCAACTACTTGAGAAATACATTGTAATAAAAATAAATGGACAGTTTGGGTTTCTCTAAAATTAAAACAGGATATACAGCAGCCTTGCACTTCTTCCTTGCACTGAGGTAGCCTGTGATAAAGTCACATTGTGTCAGAGATGGCAAATTATGTATGCTAATTACTTACCGGAATTTCAGATTTGTCCTTACCATAATTAAAAAGGTGTCACTTTATTAGAATAGGGCTGGAATGATGGGGCTTGGAGCGGTGGAGGAGATTTCTGGTTAGAGATAATTACCAGTGATGTATTCCTTTCCCTCACTGCCATTTTTGCTGCATTCCCCCCATTACTGTGTAATGGATGGCCCGTGTGTCTGCGGCGGAGCCGGGCTGCCTGGCACGGGGGGTACCATCCAAGGGTGCTTCCAGCATCACACCTCGGCCCTTGCTGGCAGGGGGGACCCTGCCCAAAGCTGCGTTTGCTGATCATGCCACTACTGATTTCACCGATGCACCATCTGGGGATACCGTGATAGAGAGGACGAGCCGGGGTTGGTCCTGTTTCGGGAGCCCCCTCTGCCCATGGGATGGTTCCCGAATGTCCCCATGGACAGGTTGTTGCTGGTGTGCCCGTATGCTGCTCCGCAGCACCTGCTGCTGCCCCCCAGGAGACAGGACCCTGCAGACCGGGGCTCAACCTGCTGCAGAGAGCATTGAGGCCACAAAGCCCCCGCGTGTCAGAGGAGGGGCCGAGGTGCTGCGCACCCCTGCAGCAGCACCCGCTGCCCCCCCCAGCACCTTCTGCTTCCAGCAAGGGTCCAGGGCCACACCGGCTAAAAGCCTGCGTAAAGACAGACACATTATTTATATGCATTGTAATATCTCTCTGTTGGCAGAAGAGACTTGAACCTGTCGAGGGCAAACTCAAGTCTCTCCCAGGGCCTGGCAAAAGAAAATAGCAGCATTTAACGGCAATGAAAGTCACCGCGTAAACAGGGACGGGGAGAGAATAATTGCATGGCTGGAAAGCTGGGCTCCATGTTATCATCACACATTGAATTCCTGGTCTGTAAGTACAGGGACGGCGTTAACCCCAGCAGAAGATGAAGGTTATAAAAGAGGCATTACTTGGAAAGGTCAGCAGGCTATTCAAACATGGTGCAGACGCAATACAAAGATTCAATACCGAGAGCTATTTGCAGTGGCTTGGAGAGGCAAGAGGAGTGGGAAAGGCAGGCACGTGCCATCGGCTGCAGGGACTGGGAGGCTCCTCGTGCAGCAAACTTACTGAGCAGAGGACCGGGTGGGCTCAGCACCGATCCAGCCCTGTGTGCACCTTCGTGCTGCTCAGCGGCAGTGGGTGCCCCGCAGAGCCATGCCGATTGCCGCAGGGGATGCTCCGTGGCGCGGCTTCACAGCCAGCACCTCACAAAACTGTCGCAGCCATGCCTGGAAATAAACTTCCAAAGCAAAAAAGGAGGGAGAGCTATTCTATCTGGATACCATCAAGGTTTGGCTGGACACTGCTATTGATCTCATCTCTAATTCAACATTCTTGGACAATCGAAGCACTTTTTTTCTTTCAGGAGAGACATCTCTAGGTTAAGCACCGTACTGCAGCCCATACGCTCCATGTCTGGGGTACCCACAACACACCAGCTCTTATAGCTGATGGAGGGACCCATCAGACTCTACATTTTTATAAAAGATTGTTTGGTTAGCTCATGAGGCAGTGTCATTATTGCCAAAGGGTTTTGCTCTCCAAGCCTGTGCTGAATATTATATTACTTTGCCATGCTCAGAAACTAAAATTACAACAATTTAATTTTGAATATGGTGGCATTATTGCCATTTGTATTTGCCATTTCATAAGACTTTTCATTTCAACTGCTTTGCTTTCCTGTCAAGAGGAAAAACCTTCAATCTATCGGCTTTTACCAGAGAGAGAACTGTGCCAGAATGTAATGCAGTATTGTATATTTCTTCTCTAATGCTCTTTTGAACAAAATCATCTATTTCATCAACAGTATATCAGCGGTGACCAAAGACCATTAAATAATGCATCTCACTCAGGAGCAGTGGAGCAGGGAAAGGGCTCTGACCTGTTTTAAACCTTATTACTTTCTTGCATTATGCCCCTCACTGCAATCTTTTTGTTTAAGTGATTTCAGCTGAGGCGTTGCTTCCTGCCTTAAAATACAAGGCAGACATGTTATTTCTGAAGTGGTTGGTAGACTCAGCCTCAGCATTTCCCATTCTACACCAAAAACAGCCTCTGTTTATTAATCTTTGTTAACCTCGCCAAATACACATACACACGCGTGCGCATGTCGGGAGTCTGGTGTAAATAACATCCCTTTTTAGTTTGGAACTCACGTGCAGAGTCTTGCCATTTTATCTGGGCTTGTGGCTTTACTTCCTAGCAAAATTTGGTGTGTGCGTTAGCAATCACAGGGGTGGTAAAGCATGCAGGGAAATGAATCTAGAGTGGAAGAGCCCAGAAAAAGAAGATACAGTCGTAACAACCAGAGGAGGTCAAGACCAGTGCTGCAGGCTGAGGTGTAAGGAACGTGGCAGGATCAAAGAGTAGCTTCGACTTCCCTCTAACCCCTGCACTGCCCGCGCTGGGAGGAGCATCACAGCACCAGGAGCCTCTGACCGTGGAGGAGCTGGCGATGACCAACGTGAGCAATGCAGAGGTCTCCACTCTCTCCCCTGCACCCGGCACCTCTCTGCTTCCCAGGGATGCTCCAGGACAGTAGAGCACGACCCTGCCAACGCTACCTTCGCCCTGGGGGAAGCCCCCAAAGACATTGCCCCAGAGTGGTGGTCCCTGTCTGCTGGTGACCTGGGCAGGGTCAGCCACAGCCCCCCGTGGTGCCCAGCACTGCTGCCCCTGCCTGTAGCACGGCCAGGCTCACGATCAGGGCAGATCCCAATGCAAAGGGACAGCCAGCCTGCTCCCAAGGTGGCTCTTTCTGCTGCTTCTCCAGCCAGTGATTGTCCTCCCTTCACTAACGCTCCTGATGGAGAAGGTCCTTCCTCATCCCCACAGGCACCTCCATCTGCAGCTCCCACGCTGGGATGTGGGTCTCTGGCCAAGGACAGGAGGTGGCATGGAGACAGCTGCTCCAGGGAGGGGGTGCCAGCCACGGTGGGGTGCAGGGGGACCCACCTGCACTTTGCTCATGGATGGAACCTCTGTGGGCGCTGCGGGGGAAGGCTCAGCTCCGGCATAGTGCTACCAGCCAGGGTGCAGGGACTGCTCTCCAGCGGCCCCTGCGAAGCACAATCCCCCACCAGCCTGCGAGGAGAAAGCCTCAGAGACTTACAATTACATTTTCTCACTAGTCTAATGAGGTGAGAGACAGACAGAGGAGAGAGTTCCCTGGGCTAATTTTCCAGCCAGCAGCCACTGCATTGCTCCTGTACTGCGAGAGGCAGAGGGAGAAATGACTCTTCCAGATTAGAGGGTTTTGCTGAAGGCACTTCAGAACATATTCCTCCAGGACACTACAGCAAAAAAAAATGAAGATGACAAACCATTTTACTATGTTCAGCTGGAATGAAGTAACCCAACAGCAGAGCTGTGCGGTGCTGGGGGTGCACTGACCGGGAGAGAGCACCTGGGGAGAGCGGGGAGCCGAGTTTGGCCAGAATCATTACACACGGAGCTTTCCTCGAGCAAGGGAGACAGCAGGTCAGCACCTGAATGGGGAGGAACTAGCTAGGAGAGGGAAGGAGCATTGCATTTGTCTCCCCAGCTAGCAAACAATTTGTTATCATGAAAGCATTAGCAATGGAATAATCACAGGCCAGGGGGGCAGCACCGATCTCCAGAAGGCAGGCACTGGAGAAAGAGCACTCTGCTTTCCTCCCAGGCATGCTGGGTCCTTCAAACTGGAGAAACCCCAAGAAACACCTTCCCATTCCTGCAGGAAACATGGGAGGGGGATTCATTTCTTGGTCCATACCCTCCATGGTCTTTGCAATGGATTCAGGTCAAGCTCAACCTTTGACTCTTTGGAGGTCCTCTGACAACTTTGGCTGAGCCCAATGGTGTCATGTGTTCCTCTCACATTTCTGGTTTCAGCACACCAAACACGCTTCTAGGATACCAGAATGGACCTGAGGAACCTGGACTTTCTAATCTGGGTCTAAGTCAGGAGGACTTAGACCGTATGTGGATGACCACATATGGTGTGTTAGCACACACAGGCGTGGGCATGCATGTGGGATGTTGCATCACAGAATCACAGAATATCTCAAGTTGGAAGGGACCCATAAGGATCATTGAGTCCTACTCCCTGCTCCCTGCAGGACTACCTACAACTAAACCAGATGACTAAAAGTGTTGTCCAGATGCTCCTTGGATCAAACCAGACCCTAAACAAGATTGAAACTTCCACGTCTGACTGACAAATCCAGCCTGTCTGGTTTGTCCCCAGCCACCCTCTGAAGAGTTTGGAGCTTGTAGTTGGTCCTGGAATTAGTTTTAGCCTGAGGTTAGGTCTTGTTTAAAAGGGTGTACGCAGGAGCCACTCCTACCTCTCTTGCCTCTCTGCTGTCTGCACACCACTGCTCTGCTCATGCAAACTAGCACAGGATCTGTCAAATATCAAATAAGAATTTTGTTGCTGAAGCTCTTGGAAAATTGACAGGTAGCATGCAAGCAAACATTAAATCAATAACAGCAAATTTCCCCTGGGAAACTTGTAGTGTTTTCTCATCAAAATCTTTAAATCCTTAAAGAAACCATAAAAGGTTTACACATCTCGCGCTGGTTAATCTGGTTACCTCTGCATCGCTCAGCGCGGCTGATCACCGAGCAGCGGTGTAATACCCAGTGCTGATCACCGAGCAGTAAGTGTAATACCCAGTGCCCCGCGCGCTGATGTATTGTAGCTTTGTTAGTCACTGTGGCTCCTTGGTAAATTCATTTGGAGTCCTCCGGGGTTTTAAATCTCTCATTTGGCCAACAACGAGGTCTGAAAAGATTGCAGTTCATTTCGACCCACAGTGGATGGAAGGCTCATTTACTGGCTGCAGGCAACTCAATCAGGCTGGCCGCTGATGAGTGAGTGACTTGTTCAGAGCGCTAGTCAATATGTGTCTGCTGTGATAGAATGTCAGCATCTGCTGCTGCTCCTGTCTCCCACCGCTCTGGCTTTTTTCATTTGGCCTGATCAATGTTATTAAAAACACCTAGGAGTTCCTTAACTGCTCTGCCACTTGAGGCTTTTCTTTCTTTCTTTTTTTTAAGCACAACTTTGTATTATCTGCAAACATGTGCAGATGATGTCCATGGATTGATTTTTTTACATGAATGTACAGTGCGTGGGACAGTGCGTGGGTGTACGAGTGCTCAGGCACGCAACTGTTCTTGAGGGGATGGCTTTAAAATCGCATCACCCTGGTTTGAATTTTTTGTGTGTGTTGCCCTAAAGTAGCTCAGACTTAGAGCCTTTTGCAAACATCTCTTATCATTTACAAATAAATCTTCAAATGTAAGCATGCAAAAAATGGCATTCCCTGGAGCTAGCATTCCCGAGCAGAACCTGCAACGCCCCACGGACACCTGTACATTAGAAATCAGACTGACTCCAAGGAACGGGGAGACACAGCTCAGGTAAATAAGCACAGGGTTAAAACCCTTTTAGGTGGCAGTTCTGGAACACAAGCACCACTTGCGTTGCCCTCTGGCTGGCCCACCCACGCCCTGCCCAGCAGTCCATTTCCTGGGGACTGCTGACACACCACAGCACAGGAGGGTCAGCCACCAACTACATCAAAAAAGGAAGCAGAAAACAGATACGCTGCAAAATGTTTTAATCTGTCTGCAAAATGTGCATGCTTCTGCAGGACCTGCACTTTCCTGCAGTGGAGGAAGGAGGATGCTGGGTCCTCTGGGCAGCCTCAGGCTTCGCATTACCCAGAAGTGAGGACCAAGATGACTGTAAAGGCTTTGAATGACACCAACTCCTGATGCTTCATCCACATTCGCACCATCAAAGGGTGTTTCCCCCTCACCCTCCACAGACACAAAATCATCTAAACGCCTGACCATCACAATGCTAGCCAGCTTGCTCTGAGGAGGGTGTGCAACAGAACTTCTGGGGCTGAGAGACGTGGCAACATGGCCCACCGCCTGCAGGACACCTGGTCAGCACAGAGCCGACCCTCGCTGCTGCTGTCCTGGCTCTGCAGCAGCCGGCCCGGCTTGCCCCGGCCTCTCCATGCCTGCCTCGCACAAAGGACAGGCAAGGTGATCTGCTGTGACCTGAGGACATGCTTCAAAACCCTCCCAAGCTTTCATCCCTACCCCCTTCCCTGCAATATGGCATCCAAAATAGATACCAAGAAATGACCTGCCAGGAAAAAAATGGAAGCCTATAATTATGTTATTGAAAAACTGTTCCATACTGTATTATTTAAGGTTATTTTATTATGATGTTGAGATGAGTTTCTTAAAGAAGAAACTCTGGTTTTATTGCACTCCTCTCAGAGAGGAGCCTTGGGTGATTTGATAGCCTATTTGAACAAGAGGGATGCTTTACGAGCCCCTATAAAAACTGATGACCCCACTCACATTTGTATTTAATGAAATAAGGAGGAGCTTTGGTTATGTTTTCAATAACCTTCACTGCTATTTCAAACCTGCCTCAAATAAGAGCCAGAATCTGCATGTTTCTGTGACGAACCCCGGCTGTCCTTCAGGAGGGTGCTGGGGGTTCAGCCTGGCTGGACAACCGTCCTGCTGTCCCTGCCATCCCCTGCAATGCCATCACCTGCGCCATTTCCTGGAGGTGGTGATGGTGGGATGGGTGAGGAGTGCTGTCCCATTGGCTGGGAGGAAGGTCGGGTCCTCATCAGCCTCAGCCTCCCCAGGCACCAGCACACATTTTATTTCTAAGTAACTTCCCCCACACAAAATCAGGGTTTTTCATTACACAATTTTGGTCTGTCATAAAACATTAAATCTCTCTGCAAAGTTCCAGTGCTTGGATCCTTCCCGTTAAATTTAATAATTGCCACTGCTGGGAGGATCAGAGGCTGCACGTCTCCAGCTCTCCCCAGCCAGATGAGCCCAGCGCCCGGTGACCAGGACCAGCCTGTAATGCACTCGGTGGGGGGGACAAGCAGGTCCCCAGCACGGGGGAGGTCTCTGGGGTGGCGGGCATCCATCTCTTCCACACCCGGCAGCTGCCCCTCGGGGGGGGAGGGAGGCCCAGCCCAGCCCGATCACCTCAATATTTAGATGGAAACAAGTGTTTCCCTGACTCGGTGCCCGTGGTGACGCTGCGGTCCCCACGCTGTGTGTGCTGACGGCGTAAGGGGACACAGCTCCATAGACACAGCAGAGCAGCTTCTTGTCTTACGGTCTTCTAAAATGCAAGGCCTAATTAACTTTAATCAACGGGCTTGCTCCGTAAAGTTGTCCAGATTTTGACTGCTCCCTGCAGCCAATACACAGCAAGGTTAATTTAAGATGAATGGAGAAAAGAGAAAAAACTGTGACAGGAAGGTCTGGGACAGGCACTGTCATGGGGTGTAGCTGTGTGGCCACAGATGTCCTGAGGCTCCTGGAGCTCAGAGGTGAGGAGGGGGGACCTGGCAGGATTTATTAAAGCACATCCAAGCCCTCAGACTTACATTTGCATTCACAGTTTGATGTAGATGCCACATAAGCAGATGCCTATGAATAAGCTAGAACAGGGTTATAACATCCTCGTGGTGGAGTGATTCAGTGTAATGCCTTGGCAAGCTGTTCTTTAATGGGCTGGAAGTCTTATTTTTACGATCATTGGAACGTAAGGGGTCAGAATCTTAATCTTCTAATACTGTGTTTTTAACAACATTTACACTTTAACATATTGAAAAATCTCATCTCTTTCTGCCAACCAGCATGACAACACAATTCAAATCGATCAGTGCCGCAGTATATTTAGGTATTTTAAACATAAATCAACCTGGCTGGAACATTTTTTTCACTTCCAGCACTTCTTAAAACCTAGGAGTTTCTAACTTTTATGTTTCTTATTTGAGCCTTTGGAGTTCAGCGGAGTCTCCCACCTGAATAATTCAGCAGCATCAAAGGAGAACAGAAGCAGAGGTTACGGTCCGGCATCCAGCACAGACACAATGCTTTATGGCCCACTGCAACGGGGGAAACCAGTACCCGAGGAAAACAGAAAGTTTGCAAATTGTCTGCAGGTACGGAGAGAATTAAATCATGCATCACCCTACAAAACTAAGTGACAAGCAATGGAAACACGTCAGGCAGAGAAGACATTTTTGCTTCCATAAAACCTTTGGGACTGAAGGAGAAATATTTTCCAGAGTTTACAAATCTTACACAAAACATTCAGCCCAAGAGCCAGTACTGAGTGCCAGAGTGACTCCTCTGCCCAGGATAAATGGATTAGGTTCACCCCTGGGATGTGGAGGGGAAAAAAAGAAAGAGACTGTTGGGGCTTCCTCATTATCAATGCCTTCCTTCACAGTGTCACTCTTTGCCCCTTTTCTGTGCCTCTTTCATTTAGGGTGCTCCCCCAGCTCTCAGGGCTGCATGTCCATCTGCAGGCTCTCAGGGCTGGGTCATCCCGGCAGGACTTGGGCTGCTCAGGCTGGAGCACAGAGGCTCTGGACCTCTGCCCCAGCCTTCCCACAGCTGCTGCTTAGCACTGGGCCAACACGGCCTCGTGTCTGACTTTTCATTTAATTAAAAGCTCCTTAACCAGTTTTCCTGTTTCCTGGACTAGATTTCTCTCCAGTCCCATGTGAGAAGGGAGCTGGGCATATGGGTTGAACCACAATGATTTGATTCATGGGCTGAAATCATCATTGAACAAGTGTCACAACATGGCATTAGATTAAGAACTAAAGTGATGGGCTATGGTGAGCCTGTTCATTAGTATTAATAGAGCTTAATTAGGCACAAGCATGGTGTTGCAGGGAAATGTGAAGGTGGCCGCAGTTTCCATGGCGGGGAAAAAAAAAGGTGTTATTCATTAAAGGTGAAAGAAGTCCACAAGCCTGTCTCTGAACCCCAGCCTAATTTAGGTTCAGGACACGGCCCCGCTGCCCCAGAAGAGTGAGGGAGTTAAAGACTGGGTTAAGTTAAGGACCCAGAAGAGCAGACTGGAAAGTCCAGGCTAAAACCAAGGCAATGAAATGTGGGGAAATTCCTGCCCTTCATACTGAGGACTTTCCCACAGGGAGAGTCGTCCAGCTCCAAACCATTGGAACAGAGGAGACGACAGGTCAGGTTGGCTCCTCCAGTCCCAGGAGAGGGGGGTCGGGAATGAAGGGAGCTCCTGAGATCCATACAGGGAGAGAAACAAAGGGACAGGAACAATAACTGCCTGCAGGAGCGAATCTCGCAGTGGCACTGGACCAGCAACGCAGGCGGCTCTGCCAGGGCTGTGGCTGTTTCGCAGCCGTGGTAAATATCCATGGGTGCCTTTGAGGCTTTTGTAATGATTTCAGTTGTTTCCTTATCTTCAGTATCCTCCCTCTTGCACCAGTTCACTTCCATTCATGCTGCTCTTTGCTTTATGGCTCTTAGGTCATTGTGCATCTCTCCCCATTTGGCAGCATTAAATTTTATTTACCATATGTCCCTTCTGCTACAAAGATGATAAAATCCTTTGGATTTTTGTTGCTGCTGTTGCTAGCTCATTCGGAGCTCACCTCAATTTAGTGTCCTCGGCAAGTGGAGCTGATTTGTTGTAGGTTTTCAGTCTAACAGAGGCCCAAGGTAGGACAACTGCCAGGCTGCACTGCAAACCTGCACTTTACTGCTTTTTTTTTAAAGCACTTTGCCAGATACCATCCCCTCAGGAGGTCTCTAACACCTCTGCAGTGGGAGAGAGCGTCATATGGACCTTTGGCAAAAGGACCAAGAGAACTGCCAAGAAAATCCTTTGTACATGGTTATTTTTTCTTTTTGTTCATATTCTGTCGAAAGTATCTCCCCTTGTTGATTACACCAATCAATGCCATTATACCTGAGGTTAATGTGTGTTTCAAGCAGCCTGTGAGTGCAGAAAAGTGGAAACATGACCTGGGAATCATATCCAGGGCCAGATGGACTTTGCCCTTATTCTGCTCTGACTTGGGTGGGGTGGGCTGCCAAGGGAGGCATTGCTCGGCTGCGGGGAGGCTGACACAAACGGGGAGGAAGAGAAATGCACCTTTGGATGCCATGGAAGAACTTACAGCAGCCAAAGCCACAGAGCTGGGGAGCTCCAGCATGCTGCCTTCTGTTCCTACAGCCAGAGATACATCTGCATTTTAGGCTCTGCATTCGCTTGGCACAGACACTCTCACCCACTTTTTACCAAAGCTCATGCTTCCCTCCTATTATGTTTAAATTAAAATGCAGCTGACCATCCTAGCACCCCTGAATGAGTGAAATGCAAAGTGCTGGTACATTGGGCTTTGCTGCTGTGTGTAACTATATTTGGAAACAATGGCTTAAAATTGTTTCCACCTTCAACCACATCAGGAGGTGATTTCGAGATCCTCTGTGGAATATTGGTACTTAGTTCTAGAAGTCTTTTAATTTTTAGTGACTGAGGGGGCAGAGTTTGAAGTGCAGCTAGCTCTACTTTTAACAAAATAATAATAATCTCTCACTTCCGTAATGCCTTTCAATTCAAAGGGTTTCAAACAGAGGCCCTCATCTTTCTGAGAGCATCACACAGCCAGAGCCCCGAGCCTCAGCCAAGGCATGCTGAAATCAGAAGGGCTCTGCATGGACCAGTGACCCCATTTGCATGATTGTCTTGCAGGATAAGGGCCGAACTACCACAGCCTGATTGCCTTGCATGGACTTTTTCTACCCAAGAATGGCCTGTTTTGCAAGCACTGCCATGGAAGTGCTGTCATTGCTGGATTAGGACACCAGAAATTGAAGCTCAGCGCTGCCAGTGTGCAACCTCGGGCTGCCTTGCCCGCGTCGCTGTGGTGTTCCCTTTGCAGTCCTGCAGCACCTGAGGTGCCTCTGCAGCAGCCCTCTCGCCTCTGCAGCCACCTGCCCTGACTTTGTCTGGCTCCAGTGGAGCCTTGTGGTGCACCAGGCAGGGATGACAAGGACTGATGGGATGGGTCAGGCCATCAGCCTGTCTCCACCAGCCCGGGGCAGGGACCTCAGTGCCGGTGCGGCTGGGGAGGTGCCGCTGGCATCAGCCCACGCTTCTGCTGCCCCATCCCTGCATGAGTCCTGCGAGCCCCCGCCGCCGATCTATGGAGAACCAGACTTGAAGAGAGCTCAAATTAAAGGTAAGTAATTTCCTTTTTTCCTACCTTGAAATTCCTATTGATTTCCTACCTAAATAGAAATTCCCATTGATTTCATGTCTGTTTATATTAGTATGTTACGTTGTCACCTTTTGTTTGCAATATTATGTTGTTTTACGTGTTGGTGTGGTTGGGAGCGTGTTTGGTGGAGCTGTGTCCCTGCGACGCACGCCCCACACAGGTGCCCATCACCTTGACCCTTGGCCAGCCCCTGTGGCCACCAGCCCTGTTTGAGCCCCGAGCCCACGGGCTGCCCCAGCTCCCGCACACAGCAGCTCCGGTGATGTGTTGGACTGGGGATATGAGGCACTTCACGCTCCTGTGCAGTTGCTGCACGGAGGAGCAGAGGGGAACCCGCAGCCTAGGATGGGCTGAACCCCCATCTCAGCACCCCGTGCCCCTCAGCACCCTGTTTCTCTGCCAGCAGAGGCTCTGGGCTCTCCCATGACCGTGCGCCATGGCCAAGCCAGCACCTGCACCACGGAGCTCAGCCGGCTCTGCAGGGGTTATTTTTCTAACATCTCCTCTTGAAAGCTGCTTTCTGTTTAGAAACCCTGTAGCTAACAGCCTGTTGTGGTCCTCAGATCTCCACTGGTCAGACAAGTATCTTCCCCCTGTCCCCGGCGTCCTCTATTTCTCACACCTCACTGAGCAGGCACCGCTGCGCCGAGACCTCTGACCGAGTTGTCAAGGTGACGGGTGCTGTTATCCTAAAGTAGTTATTTCACATACATGGTATTTTGTCCCTTGCTTTTATTGAAATACAGAGGAGAGACCAATTATCTTCCTAATGGTTTGCACAGCTTCCTTCTTCTTTTAAATGAGAGTTAATAATAAACGGTTTGGGCAGGGTGTCATGTTTGCACGGGAAGCTCTTGGGCGTCCTCTGCTTTCCAGGTGTCTGGACACATGGGGCAGCTCCTCTCGCATGCTCAGCTGAGCTCTCCTCGCACAGGCATTAGCACCAATTTTCTCCTCCCCACTCAACCCCTGCAAAATCAAACCATTTTCCTAAATACCTGAGTGCTGGCAGTCCCCTGTGCCGCAGGCAGTGAGGTTTTAGGGGTGCCAGCAGCGTGCGGGGCTCCCTGGGGGGCTGGCAAGGGAAGGAAGGGCTGTGGACACTAGCGTGGGCCGGCGGCCTTGGCTGTCCCCCATCCAGCATGGTGCTGAGCCCCAGCCACGGCTGCCTGACGCTCCCAGCCTGGCTGCCGACGCTGGTTTGCACAGCAGCGGGTACAGCTTGTCCCACATCTCCCTCCTGGGAAGAGGCACATTAAAATGCTGATATTACGCCAGTCTTAAGCCAAATAATGAGGAAGAGGCACTTTTCTGCTGCAGCACGGCTCCTTGCTAAGGTGCACCGGGGGAATAGTTGAAGAAGCAGCTCTCACGTAAAAGCACGGAGAGAGGCTGGTTTGTAAAGCAGCCAGGGGTCCAAGCAGGTTGACCTCCCTCCCCATCAGCTCCCTTCTCCTGAGCGCAGGCTCCCATGTCATACGGGACATGCCTCTTCCCACCCAGGCTGAAGTTTTATCCATCAGTTCCTGCTCTGAGAGCACCTGGAGCTCAGCAGCCAGAGCGTGTACGTGCAGGGGAAGGGCTGCCACGACAGCTCCTTTCCTTTCCAGCATTATTATTGATGTGATGCGTCTCGGTGGATTAGTAACGGATGTGGTATAAGCCAGAGGGTTTCTTTTGCCTTCAAGCCTGCATTACCCCGTCAAGAACAGAGGTTTCACTGGCACCTGATAAGTCACATAAAACAGATAAATACTTGGGAGATACTGTATTTGAACACAATCGGTCTTGGCAGTGACTTGATCTCCGTGTAACAGCCTGGCATGTACCTGCAGCTTTTCTGTTTGCAGGGCGAATGCAGGTTGTGCTGGAGCAGATACGGATTTGAACTATATAAGGCAGGAAATTGCACATCTCCATATCGTATTCCAAGAGGAATGTGCAATTTCACCACTTCAGACCCATGAAAGCAGGGACATTAACTCGGGTGCTGCTGAGGCACTTTGCTGTGCAGCATGGGACTTCATCCCTTCCTGCACCCAGGCTGCAGGGCTCATCCTTCGAGTCCGATGTCTAGTGCCAGCATAACACAAAAGCCTCAAAACAAAGGATCTGGGAGGCTGTTGGGATCCTGCTTGCATCCCAAAGGTAACCACAGGGAGTGTATTTTGTATTCTGTAGGACATATTATACAGCACTCCATGGGAGCGGGAGAAAAGGTTCAAGTCAACTGCAGATGGTGGAGACCCACTCCTGCATGCAAGCGTGCAGAGGGTGGACAGCCCCACCACCCAGCACAGGAGCCTGTGAGCGCGCCTGCATCACTTGCCCTTTCCGAGTGCTGTGGCATCAGCATTTTAATCCTTTTCCATGCTGGGACATTACAGCAAAATCCACCTGCAGATTGTTTATCTTGTTTTGTTGTGAATAAAGATGCGGCCTTTAACTTCCCGTGAATGTAGTGGTTTGGTTAATGTCTGGGTAACAGAGGGAGGGGATGGGGGCATGGCAGTGTTAATGGGAGAACAGCTCATTTATAGTTCCAGCATGTTTTATGACATCAAAAGAGCATTGAGAGAATGCTTGGGATAATGTTAATTAGGGCTCAGAAATAAATGCTTTGCTTCCTCATTAATTGTTATCACTTTGTTGTGCTCATTAGAAAGTGATTCCTAGCAAGGAGCTGCTAAAGGTTGTGCAGTGTGGAAGGTGGTGGCTACTTGAGTGGAGGATGCCAGGCAGCCCTGGTCCAAAGCTGGTCCTTGGCCAGTGAAGTGCCAGGGGATGCCTGGCACTGAGGGTGCTGTGGGGAGAGGCGGTGGGATGCAGGATGCTCAGGAGAGCACCATCAACACGAGGTGGGAGGGCTGCAGTGCCAGGGCGATGCCTCCCATGCCCAGCTCCCATCCCTAGTGTGCCACTCGCCAGGCACCTGCGTTGCTGCAGCAGAGCAGCTCTGCAAAGTCCTCCCTGGAAGGGCAAGAGGGGCCTTGTGCAGGTCCTGGCCACAGCAACTTCTCCTGCCCCAGGTAAGCAGCCTTGCAGGAACAGCTCTCTCTTCTG
>VZZY01008244.1:188028-255537 GCA_013400335.1 Eurystomus gularis
TGGGGGACGAGCCGTGACCCACCCGATGGGGACAGACCCAAGGCGGTCTCAGGAGTCTCCTAAATGGGGAGCGGCAGCCAAAAAGGAGATGTCTGTACCCCCCTGCGAGGGTACCTGAAGCACGGGAGCCGCAGGAGGTGCTTCCTCATGTGGGAGCAGGTTGAGCTGTACGTGGTCGCTGTCACCTTTGGTGGGTGCTGGTTCATGCACGAATTACCCGCAGCCACACAAGGCAGAGAGCCCACTGAGAGACCCAGCCATGCCTTACGGGTGCCAAGAAAACATTGGTCTGTTTAGACAGGATTTTCCTGCTGCCACAGAAAGCATGGACTAGATCCCCAACCGGTGGCAGCCAGGGGAACTCCAGCGAGGCCGATTTACACCCTCTGAGGACCTGGCCCCATCCAGGTCCTGCTGTGAGGATCTCTGCTACCACATACAACAACTTCACTTGCAGCTTGGGCTGGAGCATGAGCATCAGGAAGAGAAAGTGCTCAGAAATGACCACTCTGGGGAGAGGCAGGCAGACGTACCTCTTTATTTCCATATTCTTTATTCCTGAGAACTGGTATTTATAATGAAAAGCAAAACTCTGGGAAGAAAGTGAGCTATGTTAGCAGCCTGGCTAATGTCAGATGTTGCAGGAGAGAGAGTGATTTGGTTTTAATAAGAACTACCAGGACTCGTGCAGACTTCCAGATTTCTGGTTGAATTACAAGTACCTCCTGGATGTAAATCCCGAGGAGCAAAGGACCCCGCCTGCAAGAAGCACAGCTCATGAGGAACTGAGCAATGGCTGTTGCTGTGAGCCTCGTTCCTACCTGCGCATTAAATAGTGGGCATCAAACAGGTATTGGTTGCACAGCAGAGGAACGTTGATCACTGCATCATGGTTATAAAAGGCCTCTGACATTCATGGGATATGTTCCCTTGCGCTCTCCCAAGAGCAGGACAACGTCCATCATCCATGCTTGCAGCCCAGCTGGAGCCCCAAGCCTCTGGTGTCTCAGCTGGGGGTGCTCATGGGCACCAGCTCCACATGCTGCTGCCCTGGGAGATGCCCAGACTCGATTCACCTGGACAAAAGAGCTTCACTGTCAGGTGCAGAGGACTTTCCTTGGGCTCTTCTCTCTCCAAGCAGCTCTTTGCCCCCATCGTTCCTGCTTTGTGGGCTCCGTTTTGGGCTTTAGGACCCTGCCAGCAGTGGATCAGATCCACAACACCATGGCTCTGCTCAAACTGACTCTGAAGACCCAAGAGCTGTCCTGCAGACAAAGACATGAGCAAGGTTTGGATCTGTTCCCGTAAGATTTAATCAGCTGAACATGTGCCCATGCAGACAAAGTGAACTGCTGTCCATGAACTGAATCTCAATGACCCTTGCTCTCCTCAAACGAATCTGAGTATCTCTTCATATTTCACTTGGAACAGCTGTTAATTGCTCTGAACATTGTTGTTCTGCTCAGATTTGGTGGCCCTCTCTCATTTGGTGTGCATCAACTCTGGATTGCTAGGGAGACTTTGAAGCTACCCTCTTTAATTGTAATTCAACTACTTGTGATATTTTGGTACCAATTAATATTGATTTTACAATTGGTTTACAGAGATGTTGTTTTATTACTAATATATTTAATGTGCAAATCAATAAGAACACTTGTTTGGCTCTCTCCCTAGAAGGTAATAAAATCAAATATCTCAAGAGTAAAATGCTATCTGATCCATAAATGGCAGCAGCAGATGCTTAATGTAATAGTTAAAGACTATGCAGCATTCTTGGCACCTTCCATGCGCTCTCCACATACACTGTACTGAAGTGACACTCAATAACTTGCTAGTTACAAAAAGTTTGGTAAATTTGTTGGCACTATGTCAGTCTAAGGGAAGGCTTCAGCATCAAGGAAAGATGTTAGATGGACAAACTAGACATTCCTCAAGCAGAGCTTGTGCAGAGCTCCTCAGGGTTTCCCAAACCTCTATCGCAGAAGGCAGAAGCTCTTCATGTCTCTCCTGCTTCTTGCATCCCAGGTGGTGATAAACAGCTTTGTGGGAAAAGGACCCGCAGGGAGAAGAGAAGAACATGGATTTCTGCAGACAGCTGTCCAACCCTTTTGAAGGATTTAAAGCTCTGCTGAAGCTTCTGGGAGCTGTTTGCAGAGCAAGATTGAGGTGATTCTGCTGCTTCAGCACAGGTTTCCTCTGGTACGTTTCTTCCCTTGGGTTTTACTACCAAGCGGATTTGTTGGTACCCAGGACAAGGTGGAGGCTAGTCTGCTCATCATTTCCAACCCCTCTGTCCAGGGAACTCACCTGCTCCACGTCTCACCTCTGCTCCGCAATGAGCCTCTCCTGGTCTGGGTATCGCAGAGCTTCCCACCACACCTGAATGAGAAATTCCAGCAGCGCAGTGAATGGGGCAGCGGGGCTGCAGAGAACAAGCTGCTGAGCCAGGGAATTCCTTGGGTAGGGTGCTGAAGAACGAACAGAGATCCAGCTGACTTCAGAGGCTAGGGGGACACAGGCCAAAGCGGGGAAAAGGGCAGAGCTTTGCGTGTTCTTTCTCTAATTCCTGGAGAATCAGCAAGGTCTCAGCATCCTGCAGCTCCTACAGCCCCAGCATGGCAGGTGGAGCAGCTCCGTGGACGTGGGGTTTGTGACACGTACTAACAACAGCCTCACAACAGAGAGGGGATTTACCTTTGTCCACTGAAGATGATTTATGGGTGAGCAAATAATGAACTTGGCAAACAGTACATAATAAAGAGAAAAATCTTACACTTTTAATTAGCCAAAAATAAATGACTGAGCATGGGGCTGAATCCATTGTCTCCGCATCTCAAGTTCTTCATCTTCTTTTGCTAGTCATGGTCTAATAAGCATATTGGAGAAGCTTTCATTTTCATTTAAAATTACTAGAGAATTTTAAAATCTCTCTTCTGAAAAGGATGGAAAGCACACCTGAATCCTCTCTGGTTTCATGTTCCAAGACCCCTTTAGAACTGCTTGTACTTGCTTTTGCTCTTCAGATTCCTGTTGCTGGAGCTGCATCATGGTGCCATAGCATTAGTGCAGCAGAAATGCCACCACAGTATTAACTGCACTTTTCCTTTGGCAGACTTTTTGGAGAAAAACCCATGTTTGGTGCATTTGTGCAGTTTCTGATACAAGGTACCTGGCAGCAATCCCCTGGTCCTGTTTTCACAACAGCAATTATGAAATAATCACGGAGATTGCCAGAGATAGCTGAGCTTCAGTGCTCCACCCAGAGGAATCCCCCCAGGGACAAGAGAGTTTCCCAATGGGATTTCAGGGCAAACTCTCAAAAAGAAAGTGAAGATTACCAAATGTTCCAAAGTCAAAACATGTATCAAAGTTCTCTGCAAAGTGGCATTTTGAGAAATGTTGACATCTACTCAGCTGCTTAGATCAATTATTCTCAATCAGGTGAAAGTAATGCCTAACTGCTCCAAACAGAAATAAAACTGGAGTAATGCATTTCAGCTTTAACCACCAATGTGCCTGGATTTGCCACCGCTCACAAACTACTTCATGTTTGGAAAAGCTGCCTCCTTCAGCAGAAAAGCATTTCCTGAATTTTTCCAGTGGCTGCAGGTTTTATGGATGCTTTGATGCTCCAGCCTCCTCCACAAGCCAGTGAAGGTCAGCGGCAGTGACCAGGAACCCCCCCCAGCCTGGAGCTCCCAGCCTGGCTGCTTGCGCAACGGCTCTCCGGGGGCTTGTTGGCCAATGGATAACGGGGTCTGAAGACATAATTCCCTGCAATTGACCCAGGGACACGGCATTTCCGTGAGTGACCCTGCACTACAGCTTCTTGCTCTCTGCTGAAGTGCCCTCCAGAGAGGCTCAGGGAGCTTTTCATCCGAGGGCTGCCCAAGCTGCTGAGTGCCAGAGTGGAATGGGGGCCCACCACATCCTTGTGGGATCTCCTGTAGGCAGATTCCTGGGGCAATGACAGCCCTCTGTGTTCCTCCCAGAGTGTTACAGCCCCTCATGCAGAGGCCACACCAGTAGCTTGTGCCTGAGGAGCACATGGGGCTGCACAACCACATTCTCTTCCCGAATAGCACCGATGTGCATGAGGGCTTAGCAGCAGCTAGAGCCACATATGGGCACTCCCCAGCTCGTATACCAGCGCTCCCACCTTGTCTCCTCTTTCTACAGCTCTACAGAGAAGAAGACCCATTATTCCTGCCCTAGGAGCTATTATTCCTTTTAATAAAAGATGCAAGTTAAGTGAATGTGAAAGTGTCCTCCTGCGTGCTTAGCGCCAGCCACCAATAGCCCCGTGCTCTCATTCTCCCTCCATCATCTCTTGTCCCAGACAGGTGAAATGGGATGACTGCCATTGTGGGGAAGTCATAAAGTATAAAATGCTTCATTTGTTCATGAAATGGAAATTTGAACAGCCAGAGAGAGGGGCCTTGCAGCATGTGCTGCCTCATAACCAGCCGAGGGGCTTTGTGGTGCTCCTGCTGCAGGGAAGCTCTGCAGGATCCCATGGACAAGGCGGTCAGGGAGGTTCCAGCGAATGTCGAAGTGTCCCATCTGGCAATGGTGCTGTGCTGGTGACAGAAACAGTGAGATCGTGTGTGGCCAGAGGCACAGCCACACTGATGGTCCCTGCTCGGGGAGGACAGGGTGCTGCTGGTCCAGGCCGCTGTCCCAGGGCGGCCATGCCGCAGCCAGCGATGCTGTGTGGCACAGCACCCGAGCTGGGCACCCTCCCTGCCGCCTGCCAGGCATGCCCCATCTTGCTGCCGCAGAACTGCTCCGAGGCATGAAGGAGCTTCAGGCAGGTCCTCTACCCAACGCTGTCAGGGCTGTGAAAGGAAAGGGGAGGTTGTGGGGAGTCAGATTTTTAGGAGGTGCTCAAAACCGGCGGGTCACAATGTTGGGTGCCCGATGCCACAACCTGCATGCTGAGACCCCAGCCCCACTGGCCCAGGGGCTGGTGCAGAGCCTGCCAGTCCTCGCCCCGGGCAGCGTGTCCTGGCTGGGGTGGGGAGCCCACGTTCCCATCTGGAATAGGCAACATGGAGACAATAGAGCAAAGTGTAACCACTGTTTACAGAAAAAATTGTCAAGGATTTATTTATTGGAAGTGACTGAGGAATATGAATTCTACACTCCATTTAAAATGCTTTTTATTTCTCTCAGCCTTGGGGCTCTGAGTACATCTAATTTCACCCATAGCTATAATTCTCCACCAAACAGTTCCTGCTTCTCCTCTGGGTTCCTGAGGAGTCATTTTGGTTTATGTCCTCTCCCGGTGCAGCTCATGCAGTGGCTGGAGACAGTTACACGCCGGTGAACTTTCTGAGCCCTCCCTCCCCACTGGGTGCACACACACATGCAGCGCAAGCGAGTGGCATGCGCTGGAAACAGCTTGACACCGCACTATATATTTATTTTAAAAAATAAAACTCTAAATGTCTTTATCATGTAGGGGTTTCTCCTGAGGAGCCATCTATTTCACTTCAGACACTTTGATTGTCCCTACCTTGCAGCTAACAAACTATTAGTTTTGTTAGTATATTTATTCCACTAAAATTGGAGCCTGTGATTACAAATCCAATACTGTGATTGAGTCAGGATTTGGAAATAAATCTGTGCAGGGCTCATCTGGCATTTTGGTGCAGGGAGCGCCGGCGCTGGGCACCGCGGGCTGCACTGTCCCAGCTGCGGGCGCTCCAGGGAGGCTGCGCCTGGCTGCCCTCAGGTTATCCATCGGGGGGGATTCGGGACTGGAAGTGGGGCCGGGGGCTATTCCCTATGGGAAGTGGAGCCCGTTTTCCCAGGTGAGCAGGTGGTGGCTGCAGAGCCTGGCTTTCCAAACTGTGACCATTTGGTGCACAGGTTTTTAAGCTGTCGCAACTTGCTCAACATCCTGACCTTGCCAGGGCCTGTTGCTCTGCAGGGTTTGTGGCACTCAGCCAGTGACTTTGGTGACATGGCAGTTTTCCACCAGAGTAGGAGATAGCCCGTCCTGGGAGGGTGCTGTGGGCTGGAGGCTGCTGAGCCCCTGGGAAGGGAGCAGGATGCTTTCCTTCCCCGCAGGCAGAGGGATGCTGGGGAAGGGCTGGGGTAGCACCTAAGTAGGGCTTAGACCCTAATTCTCTGGACTTTTAAGGAAAAGTTTGTTATTTCTCCCTTTTTCAGTTTCATTTCTGGAAGTGAGGATAGCAGTTCATCCTCTGGGATGCGATTCCAGCCGAAAGCTCTGTGGGCAGGGGTCCTCTCTGTGAATGGGCGCACAGACCCCCCCAGGGGCTCCGTCTCACCCTGGCCACCGGGAATGGCTGTGAGCAGAGGGACAGGGACAGCCTGGGAGCTCCCTGGCTGCGACCGGGCCAACGAGAAGGGGTAAGAAGGGAAATGGGAGAGGGGTGAGGTGTCGTTCTCACCTTTCTGATGTCCCTCCAGGTTATTTTCAGTAAAGCGTCCTTGCTGTGAAGATTTACTTTCTTTAAAATAAATTAGCTGCTCAGTTTCTGCAGGTGGGAAGTGACAGCATTTTAACCGTTTGGGCATCGCTCCTGCAAGCTCTCAGGAAGGGAACAGGTACGACAGAAATGACAGTGCTCACGCCTCCCCGCTGTGCCACACCTCTGGGTGCTGGCAATGACCTTGGCCCAGGCAGGGCTGCCCGGACACCACCCACGTTCTCCTTGGCCACCCACAACAGCCCCGCTGACGTGCAACATCTTCCCAGGCAGCCCCAGCCCAGATGATGCTGCTTCTATCCACGGGTTCTGCAGTGCAGAACTCGGGCGATGCAGAAGTCTGGCCTCAGCATCCTCCTTCGGCAGGGATGCAAACCCGTGACTGGGGCAAAGGTCCCGTCCCGTGTCCCAAATCCCCCCGGCTGCGCTGCCCACGGCTCCGAGTCCCTCCAGCCACCAGCAGGAACACATGTGCTATCCGTGTGTACATATGAAAAAAGCCTGTCAGGGAAGATTAAAACCCCAGACAGTCTTTATTGTAAGATTATTTTTTCCATTTATTTATCCCTTTTTTTCCCTTTTAGCAAGAGTAGTCAGGTTTTGATATGATTAGAATTGCAAATCTTGCATGTTAAAAGGGAAGCACTGAAGTAAAAGGATGCTGCCTGTGTAATGAGACACATTTTAAATCCAGGCTAGGTAAATCTTGTGTTGAGCATAAAGGGTATGAAATAAACTAGCAGTAAGCTCAGCAAATGCCCCAAGGCGCGTCCCCATTAGTATTCCCATTTGTGAGCTCACTTCATAAGACTAATGGAGTTGCTACCTGGGGACATTAATTGTGCATGACACCATTGCCGAGCCTTTGTGCACTCTTACTAATATCACAGTGCCTCCTTGACAAAACGCCTGCAAAGATTACAAACATACCTAAAATAACTGCCACATTCACACTCATATTTGACAGGGATCTTCAAGTTCAGTTACAACAGAATTACCATCATTTCTTACACCTCTGGCTTTTTATTACATTAAACAATGGTTGATATTGCTTCCTTAAACCAGTGTCATATCGTGTAAAATCTTTCTCGGGCTTTTCTATTAAGCCTCCCATTTATCAGGGGAATGTATAGCTTCCATACTTGACTCTTACTACAAATATTATATATTATATACTTAAGCACACGTACACACACCCCCGCCCTCTGTTTTAAAGGCACAGCAATATTTCTGAGTTCTTGCAATTAATACCGGGAGGCTCTGCCATCGTGAAAGGTGCTCACAGGTCCTCCAGCATTAATTATAACATGATCTGTGGGGAAAAGTCTTCCTGGGTCTGCGCTCCCTGTTTTGAATCCTGGTGTCCAGGATTAAGGTGATGGATGAGAGGATTTGCTAAATGCGCAGCAACCTGAGCAATATTGTGTTTAGGAAAGCAGATGAATTGGGATCTTCTGGAGCTCTGACACACTGGGCTTGGCCTTTCCAGGGCATGGGGGTGTCACTGATGGGCTCCCTGCCTGTGTGTCCTGTGCCCAGTCCTGCTGCGCTTCTGATCCCCCGTCAGCTGCGGGAACTGCTCATCCCACGGGTGTCTGGGCTCCGTGGGGCTCCCACTTTCAGCACCAAGAGGAGTCTGTGGGAGACCAGGGGAGATTTCATCCTTGGAAGGGATGTTAGAACCAGGTACAAATGAGGAAAATGAAAACCTTCAGGGATTCAGTGCTCAGCTCCTTGGAGTGGAGATTTAGTCCTTGACTAACCCATTTTTAAAATATATTTTAGAAATAAAGTGTTTTACTTTGTTTCTGGCACTGGCACTGTCCGTGTCTCAACAGCACTTGGTTCTGCTCTTTCCCTCTGCACTAGAGTCTCCTCTGATGTTTCCCTTTGGAGAAGAACCACGGCAGGCTGAGGGTGAGAGAACTTTGACTGATGTGATGTGCATTACAAAACTCTATGTCACACCTTTCCTTGCTGGTGGCTGATGTGGAGGTGAGACCATGGGTTTGTCTCCAGCTGCCCAAGGACATTCTGACTTTACCAGGTGGCAGCATTAAGTGCCTGAAATAAAAGTCTGGCTCCATATTCACAAGGCAACAGAACACTTTGTCAAGGGAATGTCCTCTTTTCAAATCAGGGTTTGCTTCAAATTCCTAACCTTGGACAAGACATAGACATGTCGAGACGCACGAGAGAAGTGGTGTGGTCCTGCTCTCTCAGGCTTGCAGCTGGGTGAGGCTGGGTTCAGATCTTGACCGCAGCAGCTTTGATGTGCAGTTTTAGAGGCTGACCCTGTGATGCTTCAGTAAAGGCCTTTCCTGTTTCTGTTCCTTGAGACTATGACAGGATTTATTGGCAGTAATATTAATTATTAATTTGTAGCAGTGCCTGTCAGCAGTTGATCACAAACTTCTTTATGAACATTATATTCTACAACTTGCTGCAGCGGGAAGAGACACAGAGGTGGGCACTGGGCAGAGCTACCTCCCAGGGGTTTAGGGATTCCTCCTGCACCAGGCTTGCTCTGTCCGCACCTCCTAACCCAAAACACACACAAACTCGTGCAGACATCCAGACAAAAGGGGCTACCAGGGTGCAGCAGTCAGCTGGTCTCTGCATCAGGCATTTAAGACAAGCCCTGGAGAAATGAGTTTGAGCCGAGGAATACACAGCGTACACATAAGGATGATCCGCCCCGTGGAGCTGGCACTCGGTGTTTTCCTGCTGTCTCAGTGACTTCTTGCCAAAAAAGGTTAAAATGCTGGAGTTTTCTCTGGAATTCTGAAGTTGGGACTTAAAAACACTTCAAACACTTGGTTTAATAGACCTTCACATGAGCGTATTCCCAGTTCCACACAGCTCCCTAGTGACACGGGACCTTTTGTCAAGCACATATGAAATTAAGTGAAATAAAAATCATATTAAAAATTATTACCATCTAACAGCCATTAGTCTGCACATTGCTGTCACATCTTGATGGATTTCTCACTTAGTTCAATGAATGTTCTAACGACAGTGATAAAATCACTCAGAAAAAATATAATAAACTGTTAACCCTTCATGCGGCTGCTTGTTTTTCAAAATCCTCCAAGAATTGTTCGGCGATAAGTTGCTCCCCGGGGTGCATGGCAGGAGAGGAAAGGCTGCTGCTGCCTGCCCTGGAGGGGCTGGGAGTCCTGTCCTGCTTCCCCCAGCACGGGACAGCATGCAGGGCTGGGGACCGTCCCAGCACGACGGCAATGGCAGAGGGACCGGTGTGTGCACGGCAGGCGGGAGAGCAGCGCTGGCTCTGCCCTGGGTGGGCATCGGGGCAGATGGGGCCCCACGGTGCTCAGGGGCTTCCAGATCTTTCCTGGGGGATAACGTGGCTGAGGCCTTGGGGCAGGGAACCCAGCCTGCGTGGGAGGATGCTGTGGATGGAGTTATCCCTAATTACAAAATGGGGCTTGCACAGCCCCATGTCTGGGTGAGAGGTACAGGGAAGGTGATGCTTTGCCTGCTCTGCTTGAGCCCAGCACCCAGATGTGAACGCTTCCCGTGTGCTGGCTCTGGAGCCAGGGCTTGCAGGACACATGGGCAGCATTGTCCTGGTAACCACGGCACAGCCCTTTGCCCGCTGGCAGTGTGAGCCCAGGCTCCTCAGGAGCCCCAGCCAATGACTCTGCTTCCCTTTGGAAGCACTGGACAGGCTACACCATAAGAATTTTATGTGGACCAGCAGCACACGAAAACTGTGCAGCACCTCTTCTGTCCTCCCCCAGGCTGATTTAGTACGAAACAGGAGGATTGCAAACCTGTCAGCAGCATCTGAAGGGAGCTGTGGGTGTGAACGGCTTAACGAAGCAGGAGAGAGGATGCTCTGCTCTGGCACAAGCAATGAAATCCCACAGGAGAGACTCAGCTCCTGCCACAGAGGATGAGAAGCAAGTACAGCTCGTGTGGGGACACCAGCTCTGAGCTCCTGCCATGGGCTCCAGGTGCCATCATCACATACAGAGGTGCAGAAGAAAGGGATGCTGTCGTCACACGTTTCAGGCAGGGATTTCAGGGCGTGTGGCTCTGCAGCAGAGAAGCAACACTCGCATTCCTCTGTCCTCCTCCCAGCTTGTGCCCGGCATGTTATCGTGCAGGGAACAAAGGGCTCCACTTTCCTGACGGATCCAAGGGTGACGGAGACTCAGCTTGATGCCGTGGTGGCTTGGGGAGTGTGGAGGGGCCTTCCAAGGTGGATGTGACAGTGGGGAGATGGTGTCTTTAGGTGTTCAAGCTTGGAGGAGCAGCTGTGGAAGTCCAACATGGCTCCCTGAGAAGGGGATCTGCCGTGGGTTATTAACACAGAGCTACTTAACAGGCAGTCAGCACGGCCTTGTTAATAAAATACCTCCATTTGAATCACATGAATTACGCTGTGTGCTGCTGGAGTTCTCTGGCTAATAGCAGCCTCAGCAGCCCGGCATCACAAGGTTTGTTATGTCCTGCAAACTTAATACATGCTTACTTCTACAGAAAATAGCTGGTAAGGAAGTAAATGACAGACTGCAGGAGCAGACGTTGCAATATAATAAACTCAGTTGGCACTTTTCCGTAGCTGTATTTAGCCTACCACGTTTTGTGGAAGGCTGGCTGCGGGCCAGCACGCGCAAGCATCAGTGTGCGGGGACATGCCCAGCACTTGCACCGGCAGCAGCGGGACCCTCATGCTGTTTGCAGGTGGCATCGGCTGCTGTCACAGAGGCTCCTCTCCACTGGTGTTGCCCTTCAGGATCCATTCCACCTAGAGCAGAGGCCAACGACTCACCCCCAGCGTTAAACCTTCATGGTTTGAGATGAGGCAGAAGGAGGGTCCCCAGCCCTGAGCACCCAGCGAACGCTGCCGAGGAGATTTCTGGTGGTGGGGAGCCGGGAGGGAAGCAAACATGTTTTTGTGAGTGTTGTCACTCAGCAAATTGTTCTGTGAGACACCTGATCGCAGTATTAGAAAGACAGATTGATGTTCTCAGGAAGATCAATGAATTCACCAGGCTTTCTGATGACACACAGCGTGCCTCCCTCTCAGCGCAAGTGACAGAGCAACGCTGTCACCGAAGGGACGCCGCCACTGCTGCTGCTCCTGTGGGTACTCACCCCAGCACCACGGCGCTGACGGACGGTGCTGATGGTGGGAGGAAGCTTGTAGAAGAGCAACAAAAATTAGCAGCAATTGGAGGCAACCAGAGACAGAGATGAATGGGTTTCTGGGCAGACTGCACTAGGAAGAAAGCAAGTGCTGGGCACAGGAGCAGCAGCCTGTCAGCTACGGTGGGCACCGTGGAGGATTAGAGCACTGCGAGGGCTTCCAAAGTGTGAATCCTTCCTGAAACTACCACAAGAGAAAACACTTGGGATGCTGGAGAAAAGGGATGGTGGTTTTCCCATGGTACCTCATAGGACAGGGTGAGTGTCAGCAGGCTGGGACCTCGCAGAGGCGAGGCTGGCACAGCCCAGGACATCCCACACAGCCGACTGGGCTGTGGTGCAGCTCCTGTGGTCTGGCAGCCCATTGCCCCCTGACTCACCTGCCCGCAGGGCTGCGGGTGGCCTCGCTGCAGCACCGATACCACGGAGGTTGTGTCTGCTGCTGCAACAGCGTGGCCACGGCTGAGCCGCGGTGCTCCGGAGGAGCTTGGTGGTGGAAAAGCCAGGTGCTAAATGGGAAATCTGATTGTTCATCCTTTGTTTTCCTCCTTCCATGCCGAGAGTGAATTAAGTCAAAGCCAATTCTGAGGAAAAGCAGATCTCTCCTACCATCCATCACGGGCGCGAGCACGGCTGGGCAGATCTACAAGCCTCTGAAGGCCTGTGCAGAGATGTTGTCCCAAAACTCATCTCCATGGCTCATGGTGATTGATCTCATCTATTCAGATCTGTGGAGCTCAATGATTTCTCTCTTCTAACCTCTACCTGGTTCCTGGCTGTATTTTATACAGAAAAGATTCTTGTAGGATGGTTACCTTTTAAAAATAAACATAATCAGATCTGAAATAACAGGACTGAATCCATTTGGTGCCTGTAGCTCAAACGTGGATGTCAAAGGTGCCCATAGTTATCCCACACTCCAGGAAGTTTTCTTTATGGGCTAACATTGCATTTTGGCAGATACACAAAGGGTGATTTGGGGTCCGGGTTCCTGGGGAGGAAGGTGCCGCTGTGTCACCAGGCAGGCAGCGCTGGAACGAGCAACACAACTGATGGAATCAGAGATCAAGTCCTGGCTTCCCTCCAGATGTTCTTCCAGCTGAGCAGCAATAGTAACCATAGCTTGTCTACTGCTGACCTCTGGAACAAAGACTGTCTGAGGAAGCCCTGGCTGAGCTGCTGGGCCAAAGGGCCTCTACTTTATGAACTGTTACATTTGTAGGACATTAACTAGCTGTCTTCCTGAGTTAGGGGCAATCACTAGCATTTTTCTACAAAGAATTACAGACATGTAGGACTGGAACTGACCCCAAAAGATCACCTAATCCATCTCTTTGCAGTGATCGGGATCACATAGTCCCGGATGATCCCTTGCAGATGTTTCTCTAACCAGTCTGTAAAACCTTCCAGTGACTGTCCAAAGCCCAGTATCTGCTCTGTAGTATGATTTCCTTATGGTTTGGAAGTTGCAGTTTTATCCCACCAAGATTTTCCCTCCTGAAATGTTAACACAATATTTCTGCGCTTCCTGTTACAGAAGAAACGTCTCAGACGTCTGTGTACTCACAGCCTTTCATGGGCAGAGCTTCTCTGCACTACACTAAGCAATTCCAGCCCCGCCAGTGTCCAATCTTGCATTGCCTTTTCTAAACCTGCTGGTTTTGTGTTGCCTCTGGATTCTCTTCCATTTTCTGTTTCCCTCTAAAAGGAAAAGCTGAGCCCTCCCCTGGAAGGAGTAAAGCAGAATTTTCTCTCAGACTAGAAATGTGGGATACGTTCTCCCTGCAGCCTGCACGGGATCTGTAGCAGAGCATCACGTTGCTGACAGATGCAGTAGTTATTGCAAACCCTGGATCCTCCCCGTCTTCTGCTGACTCAAGCAGCAATCCACACTCTGCATTTGGGTTTGATTTTTCCTCTTCCGTGTAGAACTATGATGTGCTTGTCTTTACTGAATTACACCTAATCAGTTTCAGACTACAGCCAAACACATGCAGATTATTTTGAATTCTACTCCTGTTTCTGAAATGCTCACAAATCCCTTCGTGATGGCAGATGACACCTCTTCCTTAAGAACGTGGCTGGTGGATTGGAGATGCTGCCTGTGGAGCAGTGGTGGGTGCCCGGCTGTGTGGCAGAGCTGCAGGAGCAGCAGGGATGCAGCATCCCCGGTCCCAGGAGAGAATTCCCAGGTCAAACCTGGAGACCCATCCAGGGAAAGGCGGAGGGAAGTGGAAGAACGGGCTCCAAGTGTATTACTAGTGTAAATTAAATCAGGCTGTTACTGCTGCCTATAAAGAGGTCTGTGTAACTGCAAGTGCACCACTCCAGAGACAACCACAGGGAGTTTTTATCATTGTAAACCAAAGAGGATGTCCTGTTTAGTGTAAGAGGTTGTAGAGGATAGCTTACAGCTGCGTAATGAAAGCCAAAGGACACAGAAACGGGACAGTTTATGCCCTTCCTCCCTGATTAATGGTGCTGGGGGCTCTTTTTGTGTTTCAGAGATGTATGCTGGGGAGCGTTACCTGCTCCTAAAGGAGAGGGAACAAGGTGGGACTGCAAACCTCATTCTTGGAGTGGTGTATATAGTACACATACGGATTTAACAGGACATAAATTAGATGCCTGCATCATAACCAACTGTTAACACGCTTTAGGGAGCGTGACTATTTAACGGGCCCACCCTGTGGCATAAGCTGGTGGTGGCCACTGAACTCTCCCATTGGCTACCACCGTCTCCATCACAGGTACCTGCACGGTCAGAGACCTGGAGCTGCAGCACTGTAGCCTGTGGGACTGAGCACTGCCACCAGCCTTCTCTGGGGAGAAACCCACCAAGGGGGCCCAGGCTGAGGACCCCTTGGCCAGAGCCCTGAACCCCAGCAAGCCAGGTCCTGGGCACAGCCAAAGAGCTGCATCATCAGCAGTGGCCTCTCCATGTGCACTCAGTGGAACGATGCTTCCTCCCTGTGGGACCACAGTCCCCAGGTGTTCCAGGAACCCAGGAGGAGAAGGACACACGTTGGCCCAGGACTTGCTGCAGGACAGGGACTAACAGTGCAGCAGAACCCCGGTGAAGAGCAGAAACTAGAAACATTAACCTTGCCCAAACTCTACTAAATGACCTGGCAAACAGTTCCTTCCCCTCCCTCCTCATGCCTGAGAACATCTTATTTGTCAATGGAAAAGTTTCCTCCTAATGAATTTGCCACAAAAAGGAGAAAAATGGACACAGCCTCAAAGTGAAGAAAATGGCAAATCCGATGGTGGCAATTAAGCAGGCACACGAGATGGGAAATCTGCAAGCGTCCTGGAGAGAAGGGGTTAAATTGCCATGGAAACAACCATGCATTATTTACATGGCCTAATGAATAAAACATTTAAGTAGTAGGCTAATAAATTTCAGAACACAAAGCAAAGTAAGCTATGATTTAAATATATGCCTCTGATGAATATAACTTGAGTTATAGAGCTGAAGCAGTGGGAGACCCAGCTCAGTTTTACACCCTCATCTCACTAACATGAAGGTATATCTTCTTTTTAATAAATGATTTTTCCAACGAGCACACAAATTGGCATGAAATTCTCTCCTGTCAGGGATCCTGAAGCCTTTTCTAATAGCTTTTCTTGTGAATTTCAGTTGAGGTAGGAATGCTTTTGTTTTGGGCTTTTTTCCCCTCCTGCACATTATGCCAGATTTCAGAGCAGGGCAACATTAGCAATCAATTTGTTAAACTGTTAGCGGAACATATGTCGGAAGGTTTCAAACAGACCCAGACTGAAAGATGTGTTGTTTATTGTGTATTGTATATACGTGTGATCCATATGGCTCCAAGTGCAGGATCCCTTTGTTTTCCACTCGCTGCAGATTTCTGCATGTGCTCTCCACACGGAGTGGGAGGTGGGTCGAGGAGAGCGGGTCCCTCGGGGAGAGCGGGTCCATTGGGGAGAGCGGGTCCCTTGGGGAGGGCAGGTCACCTCATGGGAGCTTGTCCCCAGGGCGCTGCTGTTGAGGTTGCCCCGAGGGCACCCAAGGCACAGCCTGTTGAGACTGGGGTTGAGTTTCCATCTGACATGGGCTTTGCCGGCTGCTAAGCAAACCACTCGCTCTGGGAGAGGAGTTTGTGACTTCCCTGGGAAAGGGAAGGCAGGTCCCCAGAGGCACGAGGGTTGCCCCAAACTTGTATTTGGAGCCTCTCTCTCACATTTGCCGCTGCTTCAACGGCTGTGAGAAGCACAGCGGGTGCGTGTGATGGGGGGCATCACCTGTGCCAAGGGGACTGATCGAGCAGGGTCACCCCATCCATTGCAGTTTGCTTTTGGTGCAAACCCCTGGTTGGCACAAGCTGAGTGGTGGCAGCTTCCAGACTCGGGTGCTGTTTCTGCCTGTGCCCCCTGTGCAGAACCACCCACCCGGCGAGCGCAGCCCTGGCAGCGAGGTTGGGGAGCACCAGGCACACGAAGGGCAGAACAACGGTAGCCCGGCAGTCCTGGTTCTGCCAAGGGCTCAGACAAACCCCAAGCAAACAAGGGAACCCCAGGCAAACAAGGGAACCCCAAGGCTGCTCTCGCAGCAGGGGGTGCTGGGGGGTCTCCGATGCCCCAGACACAAGGTGCCTGCGCAGGCATCGCCCGGGGCAGGAGCCGTGGGGTGTGTGCTGGGGGCACCGGGGCTTGGTGGGACACCTTTATTACCCGTGTCATTTTCTTACCACGGACAGGTTAAAATCTGCTGTTGCTATTTTTAGGAGGATGGTATCTATCAATTCAGGTAGCAGATTGCTGGCCACAAAGATAGATGAAACAACAGCTGGTGCTTCTGAGAGAGATGAGGCCGGTGGAATAGCTGCGGCATGCTGAGCCCACACACCTCAGCTGTCAGCGGCCAAGCTGGATGCAGGACCTCAACAAACTCAAGAGCTCTGTGGCCGCTCTGGGACACTCGCTTTGCTGGAGACCTCTCCCCAGCCACAACAGCCTCCCCTCAGGCATCTGAGCATGACCGGGGTGCCCTGGTGGCTCTCTGTCACCCTCTGTCTCCTCACCGGCAGCTGCATGTCCCCTGTCATTCTGGCTACTTAATTAACTGCTGGAACACAGCGTTGGAACCCTTGCCTAATCGGCCATCCCAGCACCGAGTCATCCGTTTGAGCCATTGCTGGAGGCTCAGCAGTGCCAGGATCTCCGCAGAGTTCCCAACCACCCTGATTGATTGCTGCTGCAAGCCAAGTCACCAGTGACCTTCAGCACGGCACGGGGCTCCCCTTCCTTCCAGCTTTAGCTTTCCTGGCCTGTTCCTGAGCAATTAGCCTCTTCTGCAGGTATGACAGCATAAGGCTTGTCATGCAATGAACTCATTTATGGAGTCAGTCAGCAAACAATCGGAATTGCCCTCCACTTGTCAGTTGCTGAAGTTTTTATGGAAATTTTGTGTAGAAAGGTCTCAGCGCCTCACCACAGCCAGCCTTGGGAAGTCAACAGAGGATGAAAGGCTCCTGGACAAATGAGGTATGAAAGGTTTATTGGTTTCAATCCAAAAGTTTGGTTTGATTCCACTAGTTTTGAGTTCTCCTCACTCAAAAAGAATAATTTAAGCTTCAATAATGAAATATTTACTAAAATTAAATTCTGAATGGTGTACATCTTTGCAAAAATGCCATTTTTAGTTCTAAAAAGTGAAACCTACAGGGAGAGGTCTTAAACCAAATGGTATTGTTGACAAAGTGGACAACTTTCAGAGATACAGTCTCTTCATCAGGTCAACATGTGCCCAAAGGCAAGTTCACTTTTAACAACCAGCCAGCAACTTAATAACAGATAGGTTATCCTTTGCCTTCATCATCAGGCCCACGACATTTTTGGTTCAGAGAGAATTATTTTCTGGAGAAATCCTGAAGTTAAAAAAAAGAATGAAGGATCACATTGCCTACTTGTAGACAGGAGATGGGGGGGGGAGAAACCATCCCCCTTGTGTTGTCTAAACAATTTGTTATGAATTATCCAGTCAACTGTAATGAAAACATATGGACAAAAACCTCAAGAAACTCCTCCAATGTTTTAAAATTTGAGTGATGCTGATATTGATTGGGTGTATTTTACGCAGCTTGGCTAAATGGTGCTGCAGTGGCAGGAAAGGGCACTTGAAAGAACTGGGAAGGCACAAATTTCAGTGCACATTTTTTATATACCAGAAAGTGTTTTGATCAAGCTTATGTTTGTGAGTATGCAAAGTTATTTTTTGTTGTTTTTTTTTTCCCCCAAGAGAAAGACTGGTTTTGAAGGTGGTTAAGAATATCAGAGATTATTCTTACAACATAATTCCTAGTTATATTATGCCTTTACTTAAATGTTGCTACACAGTATTCCTGCAAAGGTTTAGTTTTTGTTGTTCAAATAGTCTTTTTCTTTATTTTTTTTTTTAAACCCTGAAGGAAAGTCACTGAACGATGAGGTGACTGAGACTGAAAACAAATGTATTTACATTGAAATTACAGATCTTGATGTTGAGGGTTTTCTACTACCATAAAAAAAATAGACTCTACTCTAAAAAATAGGTTCTCTACTACCATTAAAAAATTTATGCTTATAGTAACAATAGAAAAGCTGTACCCCAAAAGGAAAACCGAAGAGTTTCAGCATTCCAGCAAAACCAAAGAGCCATTTTCATTGTATAGGGAGGTTCCAAAACGTTTTGTTCTGGTTTTGACCAAAAAAATGGGAACCATCAAGGTTTCCTTCAACAATGGAGGAATCTGCATCCTACTGACAGGCAGCATCCTTTCAGTGGGCTTTGCCCTGGAGAGTCAGGGATGGGGTGGGGACCTGGGCCTGCCCAGCACCCCCTCGGCTGCATCGGAATCCCCAGGGTCGAGCCTCCTCCATCCCTTCTCCAGCCCACACCAGGACAGTCCCTCCTTGGCGTTGAGCAGCATCACGCAGCCCATCACAGAGGAGCGGGGACAGGGGAGCTGTGGCGGCCACGCCGGCACTTCTCCCACCCTGCTCCCCCGCTCTCTTCCCATTAATACCACCACAAATTAAATGACAGCCATGCAAATGCGGAGCGCGGCGTGGGGAACGCTGCTGCCTGCATAATGGCCGTCATCGCTGCCTGCATCCCGTCACTCTCCTCCAGGTAATTAATTGCCCTGTAAAGTGCTTTGAGATACACTGTATGAAAAATGCTATATAAAAAAGACTGATACAATAGAGCTGTTGGTATTTAAGGTGGTAAAAACCAAGATAGGAAGACTGTTGGCAAATACATTTTTAGTCACTCTTTAAATTAGAAAGGTCCATCAATGAAACCTCGAGCAATTCATTACCCCCTCAACACCGCAGTGCGATGTTCAAGCTACACACATATACAGGTCAGAATCATAATTTCCATATGAACTAGTTATTTATAACTACTGACAGGAGGAATTATGTGAAATAAACATAATTTATAGTTATTCCAGGAAAAGCCATCAAAATGAAAACTAATAAGGATTTCTTTCAGCTAAAAAGGTGTCAATTTGTTAGAAACCAATGGGCAACGTTAATGCATCTGACAGAATTATTAATATATTTTCAAACAATGTAATTGTTTATAAGCAGTGCACCTCGCCGGGCCAGGGACCATGGCGGTGTGACGCAATGGAAAACACCGAGGGCTGGCCTCATCCAGTGACTTATTTCATCTTTAAACTGGCAACCTTCATTTTTTACAGCAAAGACTAAAAACACCTCAAAGCCATGACAGGCGTGAAGTGCAGGACGGGTCTGGTACATAGCAGGTTTGGAGGCCCAGGAAACACCACATTAGAGCGAGGATGTCACTTGTGCTGCCACTCTGGTGAGCCTGGTTTGACCTCAGCTCCATGCCCATCCCTTCCCATCCCACCCCATGGGGTCACGGCTGCCAATGGGCATTTCCTGCTCTGCCGAGAGGCCTGGGGCTGTTGGGATCCCGTATGGACCTACCAGGGATAAATCCCAGGCACCTCCAAAACCCTTGAGGAAGGCTGACCTGGCTGTTGATGGCCTTGAAGACCAGACCTCAGCCTTGGAGCCCCCCAGGTGGGACAAGGCTCTAGGGACAATACTAATGTTCCTTTCCTGCTGAAGCAGCCACATAAGCCACTGCCAGCTGCTGCTGGATGGTGATCGTGAAAGCGTTTCAGCAGGACCTGCACTCAGATCATCTACTACAATCACTGGAGGTTCTATGTGAAGCGATGGAATTGTCCTCTTCATAAATTCCCTTTGTTATTGACAAATGTTTTATTTTCTGCTAGAATTGTTTTACAACATAAGAATTTCCATTGTAGAACATGAAAATAAATCCTGGGAGCAGCCCTGGAGAGGACAGACCAGGCAGCACAGAGCAGCGCGAGGCCAGGCGCCGAGCAGCGCAGCACCGGGACGCGGGGAGCTGGCAAACCCTTCATGGCAGCGGCAACGGCGGGAGCTCGGAGTCACTCATGGTCTTTTCTACTTAACCACTCACCAGAATCCTTCAGACTCGCAGGGACGTGTTCTGCAGCGCTGCTTAAAACCTGCCTGCAGAGGCTTCCCAGAGGACACCTGGGGAAAAAAACCTGCTGCTTTTGCAGTTCGAGGGCTTTCACCTGCCTTTCGTTTTAGTATTGCCACAAAAATGGAGAGGACAGTTTCAAATTCAGATGAGAAACAAGCAAAAGAGACATCCCCAATCCAGCACCGTATTTCTACCTGTAACACGGGAATGGCCGAACTATAGAAAACAGAGGTGTCCGTGACAAGGGAAAGTTTGTCGTTCTCAGCTCATGAGATCCCGTCTGCTGTTCGGGCAGGCAGGGTTGGGCTGGTCGCAGCCCAGGGCTCTTCTGGACACAGCTCCATCCTCGCCCCCCGCAGCCAAAGGCTGGCAGAGCTCCCCTGGCCACTGTGCTCCTGGGAGCAGCGCAGGCAGCCAGCCCCACACCTACAGCGGCCGTGCCACCCAGGCAGAGGGGCTGTGGCTCCTGGTGCCAGGACTGCCGCTGGTGCCACCTGCACCAGGCTCCTTTCCCACAGCTCAGCAAGGCCGGCTGCGTGGGAAGTGGCCAAGCCCAGCTGGGACAGCCTGCTTCAGGAAGCAGGACCCCAACATACTCATATTTGAGCCCTAATTCGGGATCTGTTCTCGTGCTGTTAGGTCTTTGTCACTTGATGCTGCTATTCAAGGTATCCCCTTGGATCGTCACAGGAGCAGCTCGCTTGGCTTATCTGATACTGCTCTCAGTCGGTTCAAATCTTATTTATCAAATAGACAGCATTTTGTTTCGATGGGTGATTTTTCATCTTCCATTAGTGAAGTTGTTTCCAAGGTTCCCCAGGGCTCTATATTGGGCCCGTTGTTATTTTGTGTTTATATGCTGCCACTGGGTTATATTATTCATCAGCATGGAGTAGCTTTCCATTTCTATGCAGATGATTCTCAAATTTATTTGTCTGCTAAACCTAGCGCTGTCTCAGCTGTCTCTGCGCTATCAGCCTGTCTCTCTGACATCATAAGATAGATGTGGCAAAACTTTTTGCCGTTAAATTCAGACAGAAGAGGTGAGGCCTGCCTCAATGCCAGCATTTTATTTCCTGGGCTGACACTTGCAATACGATCACCACCAGGATTTCATCGCCGCATCCCCACTTGTGCACTCCTGCTTTACCTCGCAGCTCCCTGCTTGATTTGTTGGCGTACACCGCTCTCGGCACCTGCCTCTGTCCGCAGCGTGATTTGTGGCTGCCATCAGCGTTGCTGTTCCAACGCACGTTAAGGTAGCGGGGTTGAGGAACAACCTCCCCATCTCTTGCTTGCTGCCAGCCCCCAGCCTGCAAAGGGCTGTGCAGAAGGGACGTGTCCATCTCCCAGCCCTGCAAGGGTGCCACCTGCATCAGCGTCAGCAAAGCAAAATGTTTTAGGAATGTTTCTAAGTTTTTTAAATGTTCATGATCCAGTAGCGTTTCAAACCATATCAGCAGGCACAAGTCCCAGGTAGCACCGTGCATGTTCCTTGTACGGGCACGCAGCGTGCAGAGTTTGTCTGGTAACAGACAATGGACAGTCTTGAGCCCCCACTGAGGAGCAGTGCTGGGTCTCTCTGTGTGGACCACAACATCTCCCCACCCTGTCCCTTCACCTCCTCTGCAGGGCACTGGGAAGCTCATGTCCCACTGGCCATGAACCACACAGTGCGAGCCCTCAGTGATCACAGGTTTTGCAGGATCATACCATGAATATTTTGGTCACCTGTATTAGAGCTGGAATAGCTTAAAACACACAAGTGACAGAATGAAAGTTTCAGAGCAGACTTCTGATTTCAGCAGCTGTTGGTAGGAAAAGGAGCTGCTCAGAGACCCTCACCAGGCTCCCAGGGCTGCTTTGGGCAGCCAGGCTTGGGGGAGGACCTCCCGTGATGGTCCCCCACAGCAGGGGCTGCTGGGGTGGAAGAGCTCCTGCCTACTGATGTCATACAAGGTTTGGATCACGTGGAGGATGAGAGAAGCTTGATGGATGCCCACCAGGAATTACAACCCGATTAGTGTCCTCTTTCGCTCATCTGGGTTTGCTCCTTTCCACGGCAGCGTGCTGGCACCGCGCAGTGCAGCCTCTGCCAGCGCCCGGGGCCCTGGGCTCATTCTTCTCTCTGTGATCTTCCTGAGCAGCCCTGGCATTCACTCTTCAGCGTGTTGCCCGCATCTTTAAAAAGTCCTTCAAAAATAGTCAATTTGTTTCTGTAAGGATGAACCAACTAGTTCTCGCAGAAACATCAAATAAATCTACTTCATACATTATTTGTTAACTTCATCAAATAAAGTACAATTTTATGGCTTAAATGTCAATCTCCACAGCTCATTGAGTTCTTTAAAACAGCAGAGAGACTTGCCTGTTTACAGAAGCAAAAATTAGGCAGGCAGCTTTCAGCTAACACAGGGAACCCGTTGATTCTTGTGCTAGGAAGAATCATAAAATATATTCAATGTGGAGAGCGTGCAATTTGACAAAGACAATTTGATTTGTCCATGGCTTTTAAAATATTCATACCACTTTGATGGACTATAGTTTTATAAATATGGATTACCATTAACTGGCACAGGCAGTCGCTGCCTACAGATAGTGTTCTGTGAGGCTTGTTTGGAATGAAGGCCTCCAATAAAAAAAATCATTATCTCTGCCTAAAAACCCTAATTAGTAATGTTTGGTTCATTTGCAGCTCAGAGGTCAGTAATTCACTTTAACTGCTTATGTGTTTGTGTCATTCAGGGGGAAAAGGATTTCGTGGTTGTACTCCTCAGATCCAGGACTGGCTCCTGGGGCTGGCACTGCCAAAGGGGCAGCCGGGACAGCGGGAAGCCGAGAGGTGCCGATGGCGGGAGAGGCCGCGCTGGGCAGGGAGCCTCCCGGCTCTCACCACGCCAACACACTGACACCACGGAGCCACGAGCACAGACAGGACAGACAAACAGCCCTGTCCAAGATGAGAAAATGGAAAGTGGTGTGAGCTCAGTGAAATGCCTGATTTCACCCAGAATTTGCCAGAAGCCGCCCCTCTCTGTGGTGCTTCATACGGGCCTGAGCCCTGGTACAGCCAAGTGGGGGGGGCAAGAAGAACGTGCAGCAACATTTAACTGCTGCATCTGCCAGAAGATTAAACTTTTTTTTTTTTTTAAGATAAGGAAAAACAAAGAAGTTGGTAAGAAAACAAATTTAAAAACCCAAGAGTTGCAATCCAGGGAAAACAATGATAAGGTTTGAGATTGCTTTTGTAAGCTTCAGATCTGAACCTAGGTCTGAGGGTATGGGCAATGAGCGTGCTACACACAACTTCAGGCTTGCTGAAGAGATAAACCAATAACCAGCTTGTTCTTTGAATGAACTACTTGGTAGGTGGTGTGGAGACACAGACCAGCTCACGCGGGAGAGCTGGCGAGTCTGGCACGCGGCCTGAGAACCCGAATTAGCAAATTGCCTTGAGTTCTAACAGCAATTCAACTTGTGAAGTAGCTTCAGCTCCCAGTCCAAAAGTTTATCCAAGTTAAGAAAACATCCTCAGATTAAAAAGAGTATTGCACCACTGTCAATTTTCAGACGTTGCCATCAGGAAAAAAAAATTACATTTCAGGCTGACGAGCGACTAATCAAGGCAAGTGAAACGGTGCTGCAATAAATTACTCCACAGCGAAATAAACCACACAAACAGACCGATGATAATAAATGTAAATTATTTCTCTGAAGAAATTTTCTTGGTATATGAGTAATACGAACCATCAGGAAGGAGTCTTCCTTAACATTAATTACAGAAAATGACAAGTGAGCTGATGACTGCGAAGGCTCATTATCTGAGAACATATTCACAACTTTGCAATTTGCGCGAGATGTACTCGGGCTAAATTAATCTCCCTTCTTTGCATGAGCCTCTTCTAATTTTCATGTTATTAACAGGTTTGCAGTATCACTCAGTGCTTGTCACTCTAATCAGGTTTCGGCATGTTCGCAAAAGCGAAGTGTCATTTATAAGGATAAGCCCTCATAATGGTGCTCTCTTTCATGTGGAGAATTCTACAAGGTTGCTTTTAATAAGGTCCTTTAATCATCTCCCTTTGCTCAACTTTTGGCCCCTCTGTTTTTTCATGAAGAGTCATTAAAAGACTTTGAAGTTCATCAAGGATGAAAAATTCATGACATTGTTGCAGGAAAAAGGCCAAGGGACAGAGGGATGCAGTGGGCAGGGGGACGGGCACAGGCAGAGGCAAGGGATGGTGTCTCCTGGGCTATGGGACATCCCTGCCAGCAGAGCCGATGGGATTGTCCCTGGGTGCCCCTCCAAGCCCTGGTTCCTCTTTCAGAGCTGCTGAATACTCCAAGCAGGTGGTAATGGAGGAGTTGTCTCCATCAGCAGCCTGCAGGCAGCATCCTCCTCATTGCTCTGCTCCCAGGCCAAGCCATGGCCCAGGATGGCTGCCAGCAGTGCCACCTCTCACCAGCAGCTGTGATCGCCAGTATCCATCCCCTCCTGGGCTGGCTCAGCCCTTGGTACCAGCCCAGCGCTCACGGCCACGGAGCTTCAGCTCCTCCACCGCAGCACCCCAAGGTGGATCAGCAGAGGGAGGGATGCTCTGGGAGCAAATCAATATCCCTGCAAGCAGCAGCGGCCGAGGGAAGGCACGTGGTGCTTTAGAGGGGAGCGTTAATCAAAGGCGACATTTCTCCGGGTCTGCAGTATGGCTGGGCTGTTTGAGGTTAACCTTATTCCTCTTCTGTGATTTGATAACACTGGACTGGTGTTTATGCCGAAGCTTTTGAACACAATGGAAGGAGGGGGAGAACTTTATTAAATTTTTGAAATTCATTTAAGCGGGGCTAGCATAATGAATTGCCAGATCTTGTGCGCACATTGTCCCCGGAAGCAACAATAATTTAGGTGGACATAAACCAATATGTAGATTAAAAATGTTTAAGCCAAGTGTCGTAAAATATATAAAAACATAAGGCAGAATTAACATATCAAAGTTTAGCATTATAAGTAATGACGGGTCAGATATAAGGTTATGTCTGCAAAATTGCATTTCAATATAATAAATCCATTCAAACTCTGTCCAGAGACACAAATTGAATCTATAGACGAAGCAACTGCAATCCACCGAATGTTATGAAGTATTCAAGTGAAAACAATGCATTTAGAAAAGGAAATTGAGTGTATTTTAAATATACAGGTGCTTGGGACTTTCATATAGCTTTATGCTGGTACAGATTTGTATACACTGCATACACAGCCTACTTTTGACAAAGTCCTCAAAATGATGAATTTCTGATGGAAGACTTGATATTGCAGCAGATCTGTTATGCACCGCTTATCCTGTAACACAAACCATTAATAATAATCACGCTCCCTGCCGTACAGAGCTCTCTTGTTAGTGTTTCAAAGCTTTTGCAACGCCACGCACCCAGGCAGGATGCTGCCAACAGCGAGGGCTGGCTCAGCCCAGGGCACCCAGCAGGTCCTCGGCTCTGTGGGCAGCTGGGTGCTCCCAGCCCCGCACCCCATCTCCATCCTCCACCTCCACCCCAGCTTTGCTTTTTTCCTCTCTCACTTTTCCACAGCCAAACTTTCCTGAATTACAGATACTCGGTGCCTCCAGCGCAGACAGTGCCAGGGGGACTGCGCTAACGAGCACGGCTGGAGCACCATGAGCCCTGGGGTCTTGTGAATATTTGATAGAAGCACAGCCCTTCTCAAGCTGCATTAACACACTGCTGCGAGATGTTAGCACCAATAACACTGCAAAAGGGAAGCGCAGGCTCCAGGCCAGGGAAACTCCTGCCTCAGCTCCTGCTTCCCCCGTGGCTGAGGGCAGGAGGACATCTGCTCCTGTCCCCCTGTGCAAGCCCTGCCCAGATGCCCACCCCATGGACCAGGACAACCTGATCTAGTTAAAGATGTCCCTTCCTTACTACAGGGGAGTTGGACTAGATGACATTTACAGGTCCCTTCCGACCCAATGCATTCTATGATTTAGTCTAATCCTGGGCCTGTGGAGAGCATGGCAAAGCAGAGGTCATGCCACATCTCAGCATCCCTGGTCACAGCAAGAGGGCAGACACAGGAGGCTCTTTCCTGATCCTGTTGGTCTCCCTTTGTGCTCACTGGGATGCTGCCAGAACCAAGAGGACACCTGTGGCTTCAAGTCCCACATTGTTCATGTTCAGAGGTGGTGGAGCAGGATGGAAGGGACCAGGGAGCTCTCCCAGTGGCTCTGGTACAGTGAGGAGCAGCGACCAGTAATCCCCTCTCCCATGCTCTGGAGAGCTCTGGCAGCAAAGCCTCAAGAGTGGAGATTAAAAGGTGCTTTTGGGAGCTTGCGTGATGAGGAACGCAGACTTTAATAGACATGTTCATCTTTCAGCAGTGTGTTTTGCATGTAATAATGTCAGCACACTTCTCATTCTGGCAGAAATTCCACAGATAATTGGAAAGAAGTAAAAATGAAAACATTAGAATTTGCCATGTCATATGTTAACTTTATTATTGTATGATGCCAATGGTCCACTGACAGATGCTGTGTTATTAACATTTGATTAAAAATCACTTCAGGTCTAAAGCAGCCTGTTCAGAAGAGAACATCTTGACAAGCCTGGTGGTTTGTGATTGACAATTAATAACATTCCGTGTGTCACAACATAGATAGTGTGACTTATTGGTGCTGGTGTAATGCAACACTTTTCATCTGAGCTCTTCAAATTGGTACATAGAAACAGAAGAGAAAGAGCCTAATTCAGCTGGCTTTGATTACAAACAGAGCTCCTGCAGATCTCTCCATCCCTGTCCCAGAGCAGACCAACAGTGCTCAGCAAGATGGGCCCTCATCCCACCCATCCTCTGCAAGGGAAAGGGCTTTGTCATCCTGTTACATCACTAAACTTCCGTGCAAAAACTCAGTGTTAAACCACAGAGTTACACACAGCAGTAAACAGCAACAGAGTTACTTGCAGCAGTAAACTATGAATCTATTTAACAAAAAAAAAGAAGGAAAACTGCTTAATTTTCTTAAATACTAAAATAATTTGTAACTGGAAAGATGATAGGTCAGTTCTCTGAGGTTTTGTTGGGGACTCTTAACTGCATGATGTCTACATGTCAATAGTGTAATTCACTAAGTCTGTAAATTATCATCTTTGGACAAGGTCTGAAATGTGCCATTTTAGCTGCCTTTGCTTTAGCAAAGGTGAAATTCTACAAACTTTGTGCTCTTGCCTATGTTGAAATAAAGGCTTTAGCAACACGTTTATACCCAGGCACAAACATCGCTGTGGATTCAGGTGCCACATCACAGTGAACAGAAATCTGGGCAGCTCTGGTTAGCAGCAGCCTAGACCTCTGCAGACCCCATCCAAGTAGGTCCTTGCCATCTTTGAGTCACTATCTACTGGAAAATCCCTTTCCCAAGCTCAACGGGGCAATGCATTCTTTACTCAGAGGCAGCCAAAAGCCGCAGCAACTTCTATGGGCTGAGCAGGACGAGGGCACTGCCCACACAGAGGTCCCTCACACGAAGCTGGATGTAAAGTGCCATTTTAATGGCAGGGTGCAAGTTACTCAAGAGACCCCACACTGCTCCTGCCCTTTGCAAGCACCGGCTGCCACCTGCATTGCCAGTGCCCAAGTGCCGCCCCACTGACGCCTGCACAAAGAGCTGCTCCTCCGGCCGCCCTTGGCCAGGCTGGCCGTGCCGTATGGAGCCGGTTACAGCCTCACACTGAAGCAATGCAAACACTTCCCCAGCCCTAATGCAGTAAGCAGGGGAAATAATTACAGATTTCCAAGGTTCAACAGGGAATACTTCTGAGAAATGTGTCCTCCACTGGGAGTTTCATAACCATTTAATCTAATTTTTCTTGATGTTTTGATCTTCCTTTTAAACAAGGCATTTGTCATTAGCTTTCAAGGAGACAAGTTGCTAATACATTACACTCTTAAAAGGCCCAGAGTTAGTGTCAATGTCTTCTGATGGCAGTTCACTAACAGTACATGAAAGAATTGCCAGTGTCAGTTCCTCTCCACTTGGCTGCAGCAGTGGCACCGGCACCTCCCGGCAGAGCCCAGGGACACAGGTCCAGGGTTCAAACTGTGCCCTGACCCCTCCACCCTTCCCCTCCGGAGTTCTTACCACCTGGCTTGTGCTTGGGCAATTCTGGGTGCTCCTGACCACTTCTAAAAGGACATAAAGCTAAGATTTATTAGGAAAGGAAAATGTGTGAGAGGAATCATTCTCACATGTCCTGTTCTCCCACCCAGCTCCAAAGGGTGAATTTCACCTATAAACAGGATGGGTTCCTGACTCCATCTCAACTAAAGTCAGCTCTGTTTACTAATTAGCTCCAAAACCAAACACAGATTGGACAGAGCAAGAATGTGTCAGAAGGGCCCAGAAAGGGGAGAGGCTCCCGGGGGGATTGCTGTGTTGGCCACTTAGTAGCTCACCAGCCCCAGCACAGCAGTGTCCTGCAGCCACGCCATGGCCTGAGACAGCCTGGAGGAAACCGGGCCAGTCTTTGAGAAACGGGATCTGAGGTTGGAGGGTGGGAAGAACAACCTGAAGCCAGACACATTCCCGGAGCCCAGCCCTGCACAGGGCTCCATCTCAAGTCTCTGCTTCCTCTGCTCTTGGAGGAGTGTGAACAAAGATGAAAAGAAAGATTTTTTTGACTTCTTGGATGACATAACTTGCATATTAAATAATAATGAACCAATAAATTACAAGAAACTAAACAACCAGAAGAATATGTATGTGGAGTTTGGAGCATTTATAAATTAATAAATCATTCATGATGCATAAACTCTGTGTAGCAAAATGCATCATTTACTGAACTTTAATGCATTTCACAACATATCCACCTCTAACTAGCCAGTTTTAAGAGCAGGTGCACATCTTCAAAAAACATCACTTGATTAGTGGTTATGGAGATTAGCAAGACTCATTTACAGCAGCATCAGTAACAGAGGTAGCAGATCTACGGCCATTTTCAGTGTTACCTTCTTCAAAAACCCATAGGGTTTCTGAGAAGGGACTGACCTGGACAGAGCCTACATCCCTGGGACACTCCTGTGCTTGACAGCAGCCCAGGCTCTGGGCAGGGCAGAGTCACCTCCGCACCTCAGTAGCGAGACCAGCAAGAGGCTCCAGGGACTAACTGGTGTCCACAGGAACAGTGGTCTGGTAATTAGACAGCTCCAAACAACGCCACCTGTTCCTCCCCTCACAGCCCAGCTCATTTTGAGCACCCCAAGATTCCTCTGTAGGATCTGAGAATACAAAGCATGTTTGAACATCAGGTTCTTACATAAGTGGTTACAATTTGTTTAAAAGTCTGATTTTAGGCTTTTCCTCTGAAGACTACAGGCTGTGCTGCCTCTGAAGAGGCTGCCAGAGGGTTTCTGCTGCCATGCAGCTGTGCCCATGGAGGGGCTGCCCTTCCTTATGCAAGTGTAGCAGTCACTGCTCTGACACCAAGTCACTTCTCACTGGCTGCATGACTCTTTTTTTAAAAAAAGATAATGCCAAATAATGCATAGCAGGTACAAGTTTTTTGACAAAGAGTCATTCCACCAAACTTTAATTGGGAGGCATCACAAATATTTCCAAGCATCCAGCAGCTGTGGGAATATCTAATGCTGGGGCAGGCAGCGACTCACTGCTGGAAAGCATGGCAGCAACCTCAGAAAAACCTACTTTTTCTGTCTTTTAACAGGTAGCTTTTGTTTCTATATCTCGTGTTGACTTCCCGAGCATAGAAACCCAAAAGACTTCTGCCATCACCCTTACAGTAAGCTTTGCGCAGACAACTCAGGCCACTGGTGCAGGCTGTGCTCAGAGATGCTGCTCGGATACACAGCCCAGGAGGGGGGCGGGTGCTTGGGAGGCAAAGATGCATCACCACAGCTCTGCAGAAGAGTCCTCCGACAGCCTTCCCTGACCAAAGCCTCTGGGCTCCCAACAGCACAAGTCCTGTGGGATCCCCAGCCTGGCCGGCTCACAGGAAAACCCAATGAGAAGGTTTCCCTCCATCCCACCGTGCCAAGCCTGCGACAACCACCGTGGCGTTAATCCGGAGGAGCCCCGTGCCCTGGTGCGCCTTGTTGTACGGCTGCACCTGTCATACGGTAATTAATGGGTGTGGGATTTCTTGTGACAGGAATTCAATGGCCTGGAACAGACTTTGTGCCAGTCTTTTGTGCCTCAGGCAGAGTGCTTACTAAGTAATTTTATGGATACTAGGCTCAAACATTTTACAATTAGCACTTTGTTTGCTTTAGTTCATAAAAGGCAAGGCCTTACATCTCCCATTGTGCTGACAAACTTCAGCTCCAGGAAAGCTGTCTTTCCCCAAAAAGAGTTTTCTATGCATTAACCTGGGGAGCAAGCTGGGGCTGAGCAGCAGAAATTGCTGCAGATACAGGGGAGTGGCAAATGCACCTCCAGGTAGGGGAGAGACTTGAGGGCACCATCTGAATCTCACCTGGGGATAACACTGAGCCTCTCTGCTCCTAAAACATGGAGGAAGCACACACAGACCCCTGGCCAGCAGCTGGTGCAACAGGCAGCTTCCCATCTTAGGTCTGTAAATGTTTTCCATAATACCCGTGGAATCACAGCCAGGCACGGTGCCCAACCCAGCACAGGGGTGGCAGTGGCATGGAGACCTTCTGCAGCCCCCCAGGAGCAGCCTTCTTCTACCAGCCTCCTTCCTGAACCTTCTCCACCTTTCCACCACAGCATGTCCCACTGAGCTCTGACTGACAGAAATTTGAAGATAAATCTAGGCACAGAACCAGGTCTGCCATCAGAAGTGGCCGAGCAGCTTCCTGCACCCTGACCCCCAGCCACCACGGGTGGAGGGGCTGCTGGAGCAGCTGCCACAGGAGACCTTGCTGGGACCCTCCGAGCACCGAGGAGAGGGCAGGGTGCGCTCAGCAGAGAAATCTTACAGTAAACAGAATATTTTTTTATATGAAACCATTAAAAAGGTCCCTGAGGGCAGCCCTAAGTATATATTATATTTTACTCTGAATCCTTGTTTTGACTTGACTTTATAACAAAACCATGTTTTCTGTATTTAAGCAGATGCAGTAAAGGAAAGGTCGTGACTGGCGCTGACATGGAAATCTCATTTGGCTCATGGGTCCCCTTAGGGTCTTTATGCTGTGTGGTACTTTAAACATATTTCAAAGTACAACACTAAATGTCACTCTTTAATAGACAGAGGCATTCCAAGTGTTTCTTGAATTTCCTTGGAAAGTGCTTTCCTGAAGCCAAGGGCTCAGCAGTTTTGGTTTACACCAGGCACAGCAGGGATGGCTCCATCGCAGCCAAGGAGCACCAAGAGCCACGTCTGTCCCCATCCTGGAGGTAATGAAGCCTGGCAGCAGCTTCTTGCAATAGGTGACAAGCAGGAAGAATTGCAGAAAAATGGAAAAGAACCCAAATCTCTTTGACGCATTTACCACATATTGAATTAATTTCTGTTTTTCCCTTTCCTCATCCAATTCCACACACTCAGCAGCTCTTTTGGAACTTCAATTAGCTACTTTCACTTTTTTTGGAAGTGTTTAAGGTCTGTACAAGTCACTCCAGCCCAATCCCCAATTCTGATGTCTCTTGAAAGAGCAGTTAGATCTTACTCTGCTGCCAGGCTGAAGATGCAGTGAAGATGAGGAGCTAGCCAGACAGCCTGGAAAATTTGTTTCCAGAAAATTTAGTTAATTTCTTCAACAGATAAGGAATTTACAGATGAGTCAGAGGGATTGACACTGGTCAGAAAGACCTGAACTCAGTGATTAATTTCTGCTTGTAAAAGTAGCTAAAGCACCAAAAAAATTTAGACAGTTAAACCAGGCTGTTTGAACACTGGCAGTTTCATTTAGAGTTTATCCTACAAAAGGGAGAGAAACACTCCGTAAATCCTCAGAGGCCTGCTCAGCCAAATGCAACATTCCAGGCTGACCCCAAACCAAGGGGCTGATTCCCACCTTTGCTTCAGCACAGCCAAGACAATTGCCAGTTTTTCAGTTAAGCCACTGAAAATCAAGTCAAACCCAGTGGCTCCAGCTCCGACTCATGGTGAGATCCATCAGCTACAGCACTTCTGCAAACAGCCTGGATGGGGCATCACCGGGCTCCTCTCTGCAGGGCAAGGATTTACAGCCAGCTTATGCTGTGTGTACCATATGCAAGCTTATTTTTCTCTTAGCTGCTATAAAAATTAAAGATTTAGGTATATACTGCAAAAAGGTACTACTGATTTTATGTACTAGCATTTCTCTCATGATCAGGGTATAAATCCAGCTTTTCCAGCATGTCTATAAATTACTCTGTATCAACAGGGCAGCTGCAGGTCAGCTAAGCAAAGTCAGATAAACCTTCTATAACTGTGCTGTGGCTCTTGTTATTATGCACTTCTCACACCTCAGGACCACTGTTATCTGTCCTCAGAATACAAACATGTCTTCTCCTCAGATGTTGGAAAGGTCACAGAATCACTCTGGTTGGAAAAGACCTTTAAGATCAAGTCCAACCACTAACCTAACTCTACTGTGTCCACCACTGAACCACATCCCCAGGTCCCACATCTTTATGTCCTTTAAACATCACCAAGGGATAGCGATTCAACCACCTCCCTGGACAGCCTGGTGCAGTGCTTGTCAACCCTTACACCATGTGTCTGAGGACATCGTCCAAATGCTTCTTGAATATTGTCAGGCTTGGTGCAATTACTGCTTCCATGGGGAGCCTGTTCCAGTGCTGCTCCACCTTCTGGGTGAAGAACCTCTTCCTAATGTCCAATGTCTTATAAATATTCTTACTTCTGAATATTTACTAGAGCTTTTTAGCTAATTGGTAGCACACTGTGGAAACTGATTCTGCTGGAGCCATGTGCCAGCTGCTGGGGACTGAGGTGACACCATCACCTGGAGCTTTAAAAGCACTTCTGGAATTGTCTGTTAATTCTGTTCTCTCAAGAGCAAGGCAGCAGTTGCCTGCACACACATAAGACATTGGTTATTTCTGGCACAATGCTGCCAGAATTACCTAAGTTTTTCCCATAAGAGGTATCACAAGAAATCCAAATGACTTACCATGGAAAGCAGAAAATCTCTAACATTCTTGCCCATAGAGGGGCACTAGTTAAGCAACATCTCTGCTAATCCAAATTCCCAAGCTGAAATATTTAAGTGTGGTAAGTGTGAGCACTCTCACCAGAACAGAGGCACTTCTTCATTTGCAAGAAGTCCCTGAGTCACACCCCAGGTGCAGGGCAGGGGCCACCATGCAAGAACCATTTCTTCACAGCATGACCATGAGCACCCAAAAATGCTTATCAGGATTGAGACAAATATACTGACATGTAAGATTCACACAGAGAGGTTTTTGTAGTTTTCAGAAGTCAAGGTGCAAGAGTTCATGAGACTCTCCAGGAGAGATAGGGCAGGTTCAGACCTTCAAACACTACCAATAGCATCACTACACAATTCCCCTTCTACATCATTGTCCTGCCTGTCCTCACAAATCTCATTGTCATCATTGTGAAATACAAAATATTTTTGTAGTGTAAATGGAAGCAAATATTTGAAGTCACATGGTGCTTTCTTTGCATTAATTAGCAATTTACTGAACAAATATTGCTGTGTAAACCAACAATCAGTATCTTGTAATTAAAAGCCTGTTCGTGTTTATCTCTAATCTCTCCACGAAGATAAAACCCTCTGAAAACCACAATCTACAGATGTTTCCAAAATGGAAAAAATGTCAATGTAAAGAAACTCAGTGAAATAAGTAAACCATTGTCATCTACGTGAGGTACAGAATAATCCAACTAAGCTCACGCTCATCTTTGTAAGCCTTTGTCTGCCCTGGGCTGCAGACAGTGGAGAGGAGCCCACGCTGGCATCAGGCGGGTTACCGTGATCTCTGGGTAGGACACGACGCTCCTGGGGCACGTACGAGGCTGCAGACACATCATGCACTGTGGTGACTTTGTTCCCCTGCTCAGAGCAGGGCCAGATAGACCTGGAGGAGTCAGCCCTCAGGTCTCTCCAGTCAATCTCATTCCCCCCAGGTACACACATTGCACAACATTAGCACAAGCTTTGTTCACACAGGAAAATGCCCCAAACATCTGCAAACACCTCCATGCCCGACTAGATGTACAACCAGCTGCATTTGCAGTTTTCAAAGGGTTAACTTTTGGAGATACTTCTACATTTCCACAATGAATTCTCCCCAGTGGAAAATTTCCTGATCCTCATTAATATTTAAAAGTGAAAGCACTGAGTATTCTCAGTAGAATACGAGACACAAGGACAAATTAATCTCTGGGGTAACCATCGAACTCTAGAGTTACACCAAAGATACGATTCTCCGGTTCCTTTTGCTGATTAAAAGTGAGGGTAAAGATCAGGCTTACAGCCCATTCCTGGCATTTTCCTCTCAGAATTCCCCAGCTGGTCCCATGGAGCAGTTTGCTCACAGGTATTTTCTCAGGGGGTTGGAGCAGGCATGTGAAACTCCCACTGAGGGCTGCTGACTGCACATGGAATGAGAAATCCAGCACGATTGTGTAACAAACACTTCCTCAATATTTACAAACATAACCATATTGTTTATACACTTCAATGTTACAGGGTTCCCCTGTATTGCTACTGCCTGTGCAAGAGCCCTTGGGGGGGGTTCTCTCTGGCTTTCCTGAGCCACTCTTGGTTCATAGAAGCATCTTGGAGCCCTCACTCTACAAGGAACCACCCAAGAGGGGCAAAGGCTCAGGGGAGTCTGTCCTGGGGGATTGTTCTCTACAGCTCTTATCCACAGAGCCATGCTTGCTCCAGCTCTTGCACACTGAAAAATGTGTCACGATTCTAAGAAGGTAGAGCTAAGATTAAAAATCATCTGCGCCTTAGCTTGTAAGAAATACATTCCAAAGGCGCAGTGTGATGAGTAGAGTCATTTGGATTCAGGAGTCACTTTGTTCCCAATAAAGGGAATCATGCTCTAGTTCTGCCTGTGCTTGTGGCATTAAAGAAACTCCTTCTTTCAAACTGTTTCATGTTATTTCCAAATGTGGAACCTCCATTCCTGCACTTGGTCATCAGTAACACACTGCTTCCTCACAACTTGCCTCCTGGGGTACCCACGTTCTACCAGTTAATGTTTTGCAGAGTCAAACCATAAAATCTTGAAGTCATACATCAATAAAAGTAAAAATTTGAGTCCAGGGCCATTTTGTGTTTGACCCATTGCCTGTTGCCAAAGCCCACAAAGATCTTTAGCCTCTAGATTTCCCATGGTCAAACAAAATAAGGTCTGAGTGGCATTAAATATCACTTGTGCATTACATACATTTTTCTTTCATATAGAGTGTCACAAGTGACTAAAACTCCTGATATTCTGGGTACCTAAAGCACAACCCTGCTTTTGCTGAAGGGACCTTCAGGGATAAGAGGCTGGTGTGCTGTTAAAGATTAAAACCCAGTCGTCTGCTTTTATGCTTGAGAGTCCTTCGTGACTCCCCAGTGACATCATGTTCATCTCACTGTATTTGAAAAATGCATTTAAACATCAAAACTCAAGTACCCAAACAATGGCTCCTTGGCACACTAACTGTTAGCACGTTGCTTAGCCAAATGCCTTCCTCAGGACACAATGGGACAGACTATCCATAAAATACACCACAAGTAACAGCCCCAGAGGAAATACTCTCCATTGTACTCTGACCTGTTTTTTCCTCCCCAAACACACTTGAAGAGAGGTTCCACCACAGAAACAGGCATCAATTTCCAGTACCTTCCTGCAACACTGCACCTTCTCCTGTCTGAGGAGATGCTCCCAGGCTGAAGCTGCAGTTCCCACAGGGATGTATTCATGGAAGGGCTTGGGCTGAGCCCAGTGCCAAGCCCCATTCTGCAGGAGCCCCATGGCTTTTTAACTCAGATGAGGAAAAAGGTTTCTGATAGCTAACCCCTGCAACTGCCCACCCCAGAGCACTGGTGTGTACCTGCTGCCAAGGTCCCCTCGGTGCTGGCATGTTCTCCTTCCAGCCCTAATAGGTCACAGCACCCATGGGCCAGGACAAATCCCCCAGCAGTTGGCTCTGCCCCCACACTGGCCCTGCAGTCAGAAGGTCAGACGAGAGACCTCCCAAAGACCTTTCCAACCCAAGTTAACTTACAGTATCTCTTCCTGCCACACGAGTTGTTCTGATGTTATCAAAAGGTTTAACCAGGTTCAGTTCCAGCACTCTCTCAGCCTGGACCCCACTACAGCCCCTTTGAGCTGGTGTGGTTGTTGCTAAGCCAAAGACTTTGCTATGGCACAAAAGCAACACCATGTTCCTTCACTACCTGACACCACAGCAGCTGACAGCAATGCAGAAGTGCTGCTCAGCCTCCTTCCATCAGCAGCTCGCAGGCTCTCTGGATCAGAGCAAGCCTCTCAGCAGGGCTTGGTGGGTCTGTGCTGGTGAGTGCACTGGATGCGTGGTTACTTCCAAGGCCACACACTGGGTATGTTTCATCCCAGCTGAAATAAAACTGTTCAGATCAATGAACTCAGTAATTTACTTCAGACAGACCTAATCAGAGCAAGGTAAAAAGAGAGGCAACTTTGCAAAATGTAAATGAATGTGAAGCCAGAGACACAAGTAATGGGAATTCAATGGCAGGCTGTGTAAGAGCAGCAGAACCATTAGGTGCCCTTAATTCCAGCTGCTTGGAATAGGGGAAGGGTGGGAGAGAAACAGGCTCCTTCCTCCAGCCCCACAAAGCTGCAAAGGCAGGATGCTTATCTCTGCCCATCAGCCCTTGCCCCAGGAGCTCACTGACATCACACAGCCCAGCACCAGGGACCTGCTGAGATTTGTCTCCTCCTGGCACAGGTCCCAGCATCTCTGAAAGCACAGGACAACCTGGCAAGACCATCCTCAACCTCACATGGGAAAGAGAAGCTGCCTACAGGAGGCACTTACCGAACTGCCAGCATGTGTGGAAGGGCAGAGGCAGAAAGGAACCCACTTGCCCAGATTTTGCTTGGTCAAGCTTGGCCCCAAGTGGTACAAATGCTGGTTTTCTGCCAGAGCAGAGCCCTTCCCTGGAACAGGGCTGACCCTGGGCAGGTCTGCACAGAGGTGGACAGACAGCTGGGTTCAACAAGTCAGCAGAAGGCTGGCACCAGGGAAAGTTCTCATGTCATGGAAACATCACCAGCTACTGCCAGGGAGAGCTAGCCCTTGGCCAGTGCCCCAGGGCTGGCAGGAGGCTGCAGAGAGCAGTGGTGGGAAAGAGCAAACCCCCCTCCCCATTTGCTCAGGGAAGCCCAGTTTTCCTTGGGCAATGTGGAAGTGAAGCCAGCATATGTGGTACTCGTATTGTAGCACTGGCACCACCAAGGGAGCACTGGCTCTTTTTCATAGAAGAGCAGTTAGGTCTTCATAATGGACTGCAACTTTCTAGAATAATTTAATTTTTTCCTACTGTTACGATGCCAGAATTTCAATCACACAAAACCGTATAATGGATTTCTTTTGCTGGGCATGTTACATAAATTGCATATTCAAGTACTATAAAATATTTGTAACAGGCAGGTACTTTTCTAAATTGGGTCTGACAGTAAGTGATAGTGACTGGAATATTTATGTGATGGCACCTATGTAATGAGGCAAAAATGCAGGGTGTGAGACTATGAACATGCCAGCAGGAATCCCATGCAGAGGCTTCCAGCTTTTCTCTCCCACTGCACGGAGATCCCTGACCAGCTGAGGCCATGATCCATGTCACCAGGGAGCTTTGGCAAAGCCCATCAAGCAGAGGGCCCTACAGCAGAAATTTGGACCAATTATCCTTTCCTTCCTCCCTCTTTTCTGGAACTCAAAACAGTTACTTTGGATCTTGAGGCGTCTGCACCTGGAAGTGGTTGTCACTACCTCTAGGCAAAGCACAAAGCCAGCCACAACCAGGGAGGGGGGTCAGGGGCTGAGCTGGGGGCTCTGCTCAAGAGCTGCTTTTGGGCGCATTTTTTTTCTGCCTTTAGATGCCTTCCCAACAGGGATACTCCTTCACTGCTCTGGGCACGCCCAGCATCTGGAAACACATTCAGTAAGCACCCAGCTCCAGCAGACCATTTTGACTGCATGTTGGTAACAGTGGTTGGTCTGACTTGCTTCTCCTGCCCATCACCATCCCAGAGCTGAGGCTGTTCCTGCACCACAACACACTCTCCACATATAGACCAGTGTTTTGCTGCTGTAAGAAGCTGGACCTCTATCCCAAGTCTTTTGGTAGTGGGGAGGCAGGCTCTGCCCCAGCCAGCATCTCCCCAGCTTGGGGTGGCTGGAAGGATGCTTCTTGTCCAGTGCAGCTGCCCCCAGTTCTTGCCCAAGGACTTGCTCCACTGCCGGAGCCTCCCTGAAACTAAACATTCATTTCACTAACATTTTTTTGACAATCACAGTTGGCAGGTCTGTATTTAGCCTTTTTACAATTAAAATATTGTATTGATACAAATAGGCTCTGGCAGCCGCTTCAAGAGGTTTTTAATTGAATGATTATTGTATTAAATAACTGTTTTTAATGGAGCATGAACTTGCTTAAATGATGACTGTGGAGGGTTCAGAGAATTTCACAGGTATTTCCAGCTTTTCACAAATAAATATTTATGTCTTGAGAAGGGTTTTCTGGCTGGACACTGAGGGTTGCAGGTAGATGCTCCCAGCAACAAGGAGTCCAGCCCTGGAGCTGCAAGCATTGGTTTCTCAGGCTGTGCCTGGGCCAAGACCCCTGACCCTGCTGCAGAGGGTCTGAAGCCAAACCACTCACTCTGCTCCCAGCCATGTCCTCTCTCCATGGCTGTACTGCAGAAGACAACGGCTGTAGGACTATAGCACACTCTCCTTGGCATAACACCAGTTTCCAGAAGACAAATCCTTCCCTTTGGAATTATTTTGCAATGAAATCTGCCCACAAGAGGAAAATCTTTAGGGTTGTAGAGCTCCCTTTTCCAGAGGAGGGCTGTAACCACTTCCACAGCAGGACAGGCACAGGGACACAGCTCTGCATGGCCATGGCACAAAGGCTCCTCTCAGAGCACAAATGCTGGGTGGGCAGCAGGACAGAGGGAAAGCAAAGCTGGAATTCATTAACCCTCATCACAAGGCAGTTTCAGCACAGGAACCCTGAAGAGCAGCTGAATCACCTGGACTTAGCACACACTGACCCACAGCCTCATGGGATTTCATCTTCTGCCAGGACATTTCCAGTCATCCCAGCCTGTCATTAAAAATCTTTGGTACAGACACCTCAGCCTAACTCCCTTCAACAATAGCTCACATCAATTCTTATTACACATGAACAGCAGAAGCAAACATGAAGATGAACCCTCCGGAAAAGGCTTGCACAGTTCTTCAGCATGAGCAGGATTAATCACAGATAATAATTACCATACCAAGAGATAATAGTTCCAGCAGATCAGCCTTGTCTCCCAGCTCCTGGGCAAATGAGACCTACCCAAACCAGGGAAAACAGCAGTTGCAGCACATCCTTAGCATGAACCCCCCCGCACACACCATTTACTAAATCACTCACAATAAATCCTGTTTTCGTTATTTATCAGATCAAACAGAGCACCAAGCCAGCAAATCTCCAGCCCGACATGATGTTCAGCACCCCTTTAACCTTCTGCTCCCGCTTACAGCAACACCTTTGGAGCCACTTGTGTCTACCAGAGCTCCAGAGCAAAGGCTCATTTTGTCTGCAGAGCCCTAAGACCCTACAAAATGCAGCCAAACACTCCTTGGGAACCAATAACAGGACCTGCAGAACATGTTCAACCAGCAGTGTGGCATTTCACACCAGCATATTTCTGATGAGCCATGAAATTCTCAGCAGCCACTGGTTGCAGCACAAGACAGGACCCCATGCACTGGTGCCTCTGCACCCACCAGGCACTTGGCTGCTGTTGGCAGAGCCCCCCAGATGAGGGGAACGCACTGATCATTCTGCAGCCCACATGAAATGCCCCTGCACATGGCCAGCAAGGCAAAATGCCCCACTGCCCCACCTTCACCACAGAGGTGGCCACCCTAAGCCTCCTCTTTTGCATGCTGAGGAAGGTTTAATTACTCTCCCAGCTTGTGCAGCCATCTGACAGCAACCTGCACTATTGGTTTATTGCCTCCATTAAGGCTCCAATAACTTAACAACAGATCAATAAACCATTATCACCCTCCAGCCTTGAAAATCCAGTCACCCCCAAATCCACCCAGCTCTGATAGGTTCAGTTTCTCATCACTAAGGAGCCAAGGCAATTTGTTAAAAGACCTTGTGCTGTCCAACAGCCCTGTTCTGCAGCCAGGCTGGAAGCCTCCCCCCCATCCTGTCCCCACCAACACCAGCACCCCCCAGCTCTCCCAAAACAAGTCTCCCAAGATGACAGGGTGAGGTGGGAGGTGAAGGCCTTTCCAGCACAGCCCTCCACAGAAAGGGATGCCAGGGACACCTGCAAGGACCTTCCTCCGCCAAGCCCAGTGCCCACAGGACACCCCTTCCATCACCCACCGCTCCACCGCTGCCACCATCGCATCACACCCAGCCCTGCAGCACAAGGCTGACACACCCTGCCCATTACCATAAGATAAAAATCAATATTGTTACTCCAGCTTTTAAACACCTGCATGGCTCCCGCTTCGAGAGAGAATTTGCAATTTGAAGTGCTAACAATTTACTTCGCTAAAAAATTAATTCAGCAGTTTTCCATAAATTATATGTGGCTCAATAATAAAAATACCATTTCTACATTTGGATGCTTTCCATTACTGCTCCTGTTCATCTTCAGAATAAAATAGCTTTTTAGAAACAGTACTACCTAAAAGTATTTTCTGAAAAGTGATATTGAATTGATACATTAGAGGAGAAAGTTGGGCTCCTTTTGTAAGAATCATACATTTCATAATATTCTTAAAGAAAGCCATCTCTGAATGCAGTAATTTAGTCCTGAAAAAGTGACAAACAAACAATTCCAACTAAACTAGAGAAATAAAAGAAGTGACTTTTAATTATATCATCTTTTTTGATGAATTTATTTCTGACAGTTTTATAGGCTGACAAGAGAAAGTATTTTATATGCAAAAAACATTATTCACTCTCAGCTGTTAAAGCATAAAAATTGTCAAATGATTTTAATACAGTCTTAAGTTTAATGTTTATTGTCAGAAAAAAGTCCACAGCAATTACCAAGTCACATGGCCCTTAATTCTTTGTGTTTCTGACAGCAAAAACAATAAAATATGGTTTTGCCCAAACCTTTTACTGTACAGATTTATGAGGTTTAAGAGACAGCTGTTTTTCTTATTTGGAACTAAACTCCCAGCCCTTTTCCAGCATGGTGGAATCACCCCCCTTAACCTGAGCAAGCAATTCCCCGGAGCTCTCCCTGCACCCGAGCGCATTGCTGGGGCTCCTGGACCATTAAACGCTCGTCCCCTCCACAGGCATCAAGATGGGGCAGCCGTGTTGAAACAGCAGCAGGTTCACTTCCAAGCAAGCAGTCCCACTTTTCCCCCCAAACAATGCTCCTCAGAAGAATAAGGCAATTTAACTCGCAGCAGCTCTCCTCTGCCCCAAACCCTTTGAAAGTTCAAATATTTTTCAAGGAGATAGAGGACAACATTGAAATCTAACCTCCCTCATCTGCCCATGGTGAGATTCTCCCGCGTTCAACGGGCTCACTGCCGATATAGCTGCAATTCAAACGGGAGGCAAGCAGACTCGCATGCCCGTCGATGGCATTTCAGAAGCAGCTCCATTTTTTCCTCACCCTGAGCATTGTCAGGAACATGGATGCATCACGTCTGTGGTGACAGCCAGAGGTGCGGGAGACTTTGCAGTTGAGGCACCACCAGATGCTTTCACCTGCCCTGCCAGCCCCAGGGGCTTTGCTTTATTGCGCCCATAGGAAAGCTTGTGCCCAAAAGGGCATACTATGGCCTGTGAAGGTTGTGAAATGGTACGTAACTAATGATTTTTAATATCAGAATAATGAAACCAAGCTGAGAAATATTAATCTTTTAAAAAATGTAAAGAACTAGTGCTGTGTTTCCATGGCAAACCACATCCTGCACATTATCTATCTACTGGGGATTGCGGTGGCATGGTAAATAGAGGGGATAAACACAGCAGAAAGGCACCGCTTTTCCGGCTGCAGAAATACACTGTGCTGCCAGTATAAAGCAAACCAGGGTTTTCTAGAGCAGACATCGAGCCCCAAGCCAGCCAGGTCCCTGTCCCCCCACCCCTGTCCCTTGGCTGGCCCAGCTCTGCCTCCAGCCCAGAGACCCCACAAACTCCCCCGGTCAGCTCAGGACCCAGCATCTCCCTGCAACAGGAACTGGTTTATATCAGCAGCACCAGTGCTTGTTATTTTTCATACTCTCACTAGCCAAGCAAAAATCCCTCCAAAACCACTCTAAACTTCCAGGAGTTTGCAAACCCCTGCTATAAATAGGCCCTTAATAGGAGGCTGTAATAGGATACAATTTATTTCCAGATCTGATGGGCTGACCTTCATCATCACTCGAGGCTCTACTTGTCATGAATTATGGGCAATTCACTCACTAGTGGAAATAAATTGTATTAGCAGTGCTCAGTATTGTGTCCTCCACACAAGGTACACAGATGGGCAGCAGCTTCTTGCCAGCACTGCTGGGGACCAGCTTCCCACCACATCAGTGTGAGACCTCCTCCAGGGAGCTGCTCAGCTCATTGGGCTCAACAGAAAGCCAAGTTTAAGTCATTTCTGGATATTCTGTGCAAGGGTCTCAAGCCACAGCTGCTGGTGCAGGTGTCCATGTCACCAGACAGGGACCAGCCCAAGGCATTGCCACCCTGCAGCATCATGCTGAGGTTCTCCTTGTCCAGGTCTAGCATGGATCCATCATTCCAGTTTCAGAGGGACCTACAGGACATGGCAGGGACTAGGTGGAGCAGTCTGTGTCCTTCTCCCCTGCTCCCATCCTCACATTGATCAAAATAGCCCAGCTACCACCAGACCAGCATCAGCTGCCCACTCCTGCCTTGCTCCACCCCACTTTTAGGGCCCTCCACACAGGTAATGAGACCAAGAATCACAAGAAAAGAGGATAGTGTTAATCAAGTGCAAGTAAGACAAATAAAACCAAAAACATTCAATACCAAACAGAACCACATAAGTGTTAAAATCCGAGGCTGGCATAGGAAGCCCTGCTGGCCCCAGGTAGCAGAACCCTTGTGCCAGCCTGTCCCTCCCAACCACCCCCTCACACTTCAGCATCTGCTTGTGTTGTCATACCCTGGTTAGTGGAGGAGGAACAGATGTGCAGAGCACTGCCGAGAGCCTGGACGCTGTCACACCGTCTGTCCCAAGCCCTGCACAGCTCCCCGACCCTGCTGCATCTCCAGGAGCTAACAGAGGTTTGACACCTTGCACAGTGGTGGCAGAGCAAGCTTAACAGATCCATTCCAGCTTGCAATTAAGCTCAAGCCTACGGGCACTCAGCAGCCAGCCCCTGCACTTCCAGCAGCTGGTTCAGCAGCACCAAGCTGCTCCGACAGCAATGGTGGGAACCCAAGTGGAGTGAGGGCTTCATGGACAGTGCTGTGTTGGGACACTGTGGTGCTCCCCAAGGGTGAGCAGCACAGAAAGGGCAGGGACAGGTCAGTGCAGCATGAGAAAGGGCAATAGAGGTGTTCCAAACGGCCCTGCCCTGTGGAACCACGGCCACCCTGGTGAGCTAAGGCCAAAAAGCCAGACCAGAGAAGTCTCAAGTTCGAGATGCACATGGACAAGCAGCACAACAACATTTAAGAGCTTGCACAAGGATTTCTTGCAATACAAACTATCTTCTACCTTTTGCTCTTTAACAGACAAGCACAGAACTGTAAACCAAAACAGGTTAGTGCAGAAAGTGATCTGTGCCATGCTGCCCTGGGGTGGGGAGAGCCATCAGGAATCCCCCAGGTCCTGCCCCATGGCAGGGGGCTGCCCCCGAGGTGAGAGCTGCCTTCACGCAGTGCCCAGCCCCTCCGTGGGCTGTCGGCCAGACTGGAGTTATTGCCAGGTTCTGTATTTATAATGTGCTTGCCCATGCATACACAATAAAGAGTTTCTGGAGCTACGTGGTGATGAGCTCCTGGGTAGCTCAGATTAGAGATGAGCTCATGGTTAGTATTACGCACAGAACACATCAAGCAGGAATTCATTACTTCATAGTAGAAAATGTGTACCTAGAATTCTCCTTGAAAAGTAATAAAGCAGCTCAGGCTTGCTAAAAACCAGCAATCCCCCTCTTCCCTGATACTCCCAGTTACTCTTTCTCCCAGCCCACCAGAGCTCAAATGGCCAGCCTGCACCACAAAAATTCATTAAAAGCAGCAGCCTGTATCACAGTTTATCAACAATTCATCAAGGCTCAGTCCAACAAGTGGCCAAACACAAGATAAATTATAATCCACAGTATCAAAGAATAAACCATCCGTTAGCAGAACCCCCCATGGCCCTGCAGCAGAGCTCCCTTCCCACAGAGACCCTTCCCCCAGCAGCTCAGCCTCTTCCACATGCATCCCAGGGCTGTCCCAGGGCAGAAGGACACAAGGAGATCAGCTCCACCTCTTGCAAGCTCCTCACGTTAAGAACATTTTGAACTTCAAAGGCTTCAACTCCCCTGGCTTGGCTTCCCAGTGCCAATTTGTTATTGAGCTGGCAGCTTCACAATTACCTGAGAGGAATTTGCTGTTCTGTCTCCTCTCAGATGCACACAGGTGAGCTCGCCCAATGTCCCTTCCCTCAACAACTAATGAGCTTCGTTAGTCCCCCAAGACTGAGTCCTTTTTCAGATCTGAAGCTATTGATGGGAATGGAGACCCCAAGTAACACTTCAAGTGCTCCCCAGCTGCACTAACTTGCTCATGGATAAACCAAGCGACAGGAGCAACTTTGCTTCTCCTGATGCAGACATAGAAAATCTCTACAAGTCAATAGTAAATAGCTTCCTCCCCAGGTCAGGAGGAATACCCATGCATCTCTGCTCCTCAAGTCAAGCCAGACAGTGCTCAAAGGACTGATGTGCTCCAGCTACTAAAGCCCTGGTAGTAGATCAAGAATTAGCCTACAGGATCTAAAAGAGAAAGGATTTATTAAAAGTCAAGCAACAGGAGAAAGCAAGTTTTGTTCTATAGTTTGGTCTCCACACACTACCAGCAGGAACATACTGGAGCAACAGAGGAGCTCAGAGACTGAGCACCTCCCCTACAGACAGGGACAACAAAACTAGGCCTTTCCTCCACAAACACAGGTGGCTTTCATCACTCTTAAAACTCACTCTAAATGCAGATCTCAACAAATACTCACAACCTTCACTTTTTAAAGAAGCTCTCTTTTATAACCCAACTCAAGCTTCCACAATGGCCAAAGTCTAGATTGGACCAAGCTTACTTATTTTTCAGGAGACTGAGCTTTTTCCACCCAGCACAGACAGCAGCAACAACAAAAAGAGCCACATGCTAAACACTACAGAGCTACCCCAGCCCCCCCCACCTCAACAACAAAACGAGAGAAAATACAAAAAAAAAAATTGCAGTCCTCCTGCATGACTTACCGGAGCAGAGCAGCCTCCAGCCCAGAGTAGCCACCTCAAACAAGGAGAGGTTCTTCTGAGCCCCACATTTGTAGGCAGCCTGGGCCCCGCGCCCCCGCACTGGGGGTGGGGCCTCTGAGATAAAGGGGCTCATGAGCCTCACCTGGGGCTGTTAATGAGCATCTCCCACCCTCAGCTGGGGCACTGGATGTGGCGGTGGAGCTCGGTGGTTGCTGTGGGTCCTCCTCACTCAGCATTTGCAGTACGGGAAGAAGGTAGGCTGGAGGTTAGATTTTTAAATGCTTTATGCTTTTGTTTTCATCCCCTTTGCAAACTTATTAAACTTTCTGGGCGTGGAGGTATCACTATGATGTATGTACTGGATGTTTTCTGATGAGCAGAGGTTTAAACAGTAAATAATATTACATGTTCCTTGGTTTTTCTGTTTTGTAGCTATCTGGCACAGGTTTCACCTTGCCCTGTAATATTATAGTCTGGAAAACATCAAGTCTACTCTTAGCTATGGCCCTGAGGAGCCTGCAGGTGACCCAAGTCATAAGGGTGCCTGGTGTTCTACACCAAGGGAAGCATGTTCTGCTGAGCACCTAAACCATGCTGAGAGAGATGTCGTGAGCCCTTGATGGGGCTTGTTCTGGGTACCCACCAAGGATATGGAGGGTTCTCCGACCTCCTTTCTTACCTGGCTGAAACAACCCTTTTTGTAGCTCTTCCTCTGCCTGGGGGTAACTGACTTCATGACACACCAGCAATTTTCTAGAGAAAAGGCTGTCTGTGCGGGCAGGCCTGCGGGAGTCCCTGGGGCTGAGCAAGAGGCTCTGAGCAAGCCCAGCTGCCCACCCTGCAGTCACTGGGACCCAGTGCAGCACCACAGGAGGGTGCATTTTCTTTCTGTGCAGAATTTATTTCATATTTTCCTCATAACCCACCTAGATGTGCTGTGATGGGTGCCCTGTTCCCCCTCCATACAGGAGAGTGGCCCAGGTCCTTGTTGCAAAGGTCTCCCTTTGTTCAAAATAATTTAATTTGAAATGGAGTAAAAAAACAGTTTATTTTTAATAATAGGTGATGATTGTTCATAAGACAGAAATGTGTCACTCCTTTTAATTATTTTTGTAGAAAGCTTCTTACCCGATACGTGCCTCTGAAACAGTAAGATACTATAAGCACATTTTTCCTGTTTTCCTTGCTGCAGATGCACAGCGAATCCTAATTAAAACCTTTAAGTCTTATTCCATTTACAAGAAGGAGTGTATCATTTTTCTTTTAGCTTTTTTTTAATACAGGGTCTCAATGCCCATTACAAAAATTCCAATGCATCTTTGAAGTTAGCAGCTAATTATATTTCTCCAAGTTATATATCTGGAGTTCTAGATGGGGGAAATGCAATTACTTTTTTTCTCATTTAGCATAACAATCTCTGAAGCTTTATTGGAGCTCCAGTGAGTCATGCTATAGATCAGAGCCCGGGCTGGAAACAGGAGGAATTTGGGGGGAAGGCAGGATGCTTACTCAGCTCTTCTGGGCTCCATCCCTTGTTAGTATGCTGTCCCCACCAGGACACTCTCTAATTGTTTGTTGAGTGACCGCAGTGCTTTTTGCCTCAACAACTTTGCTTGGTAGGTCATTCAGCACATTCATTATGGGGCACCTGCTAGCGCTGCTGTGCTGAAGGGTCTGTCAGCATTTTACAGGAGTTTATAACTTGGCCGTAAATGTTTGTGTGGACCTGAAAATTGTTGCATGATTTCTCCCAGGCAGAAACCGGCTGGTTCAGCCCATTTGTTACTGTGTCACTTTGCCCAGGTGCTGTCGGCAGTGCCGCAGGGAGCAGCAGAGCTCCTTCGTGGTGTGGGAAGCACTGTCCTGGGGTCAGCACCCAGGACCCTGCTGGCAGATGGGCTGTGAGGATGCCAGGCTTGGTCTCTGTTGTCTGCATGGAGAAAGCCAGTCTGGTGGTCTGCAGCTCTTGGGCTGCTGCTGTGCTGGGTTTGGTAGGTGCTGGTGGGCACGAGGGCTCTGTCCCAGCTTGGCAGAAGGAGGGAGGATGAGCTCTGGGAAACCAGGCTGCTGTGAACCCCCGTGTAGCAGCTCACAGTGCTGGGGTGTGGGTCTGTGAGCTCTCAGGGCGGGCTGGGGGCCTGGTCCTGGAGACGACCAGCGGAGCTGTTGGCCGTGCAAGCTTTGAATTTGTTAGCTGGATTCTGACAAGCTTCTGTTTAACACTCCTCAACTACAGTTTTTTTAAAGATCTGTTATGCTTGGGTCATCTTGCCTCTTCCCCTTTCACAAAAGTGAACTTAAAAATGCTTCCAGAAATAGGTCTGAAATCTGTGCATCAGCCCAGAGCTGTACCTGGCCAAGCTGTAGTACCCTGATGGTCACTGCATAGTAAGTAGTTCTTGTAGATTTTCCCCTCATCAAGAGAGCACTTGTGATAATGTGAAGGAAAAAAATCCCGGAGAATAAATTCTCTGGCACATGCTGGAACAGGGGAAGAGGCTGAAGCCAATTTCCAGCTGGTTTGCAGCTCTGTCCCGTATTTCTGCCCCTGGGACGAGTAACTAAGGAGATGGGTACCTCTGCACTGACCCGCACTGGAAGACAGCATGTTTACCCTCTGCAGCAGCTGATTTATTCCCTCTACTTCTGCATGTGTTTTATTGCGGGGGCTGTCCCAGGCTGACTGTTTGTCCAGACTTGTCTGTGACACTGAGTGCAGAGCACTGACACCAGTGATGAGTTTCCAGAAGTGTCTTTTGGAAGCAAAGGGATGGAAAAGGACTCAAAGGGAAGGCGCCCAAAATTGGTTCAGGCAGCTCTGTTAGCAGCAGAATCTCTTTACAATTCAATTTCCTGCAAACTGAAGAGGTGCTGCTGGTTTCAGGACCAGGACACCAGGCTTTCCCTGCCTGGGGGCAGGGGATCCCCGGCTCCCTGGTGCAGCCTGGCTGCTGCATAGCTGCTGTGGTGGGACCCATGGTGCTGGAGCACATCTGCGTTGTGATGGCTGCAGGGCCAGGTCTCTTCTGGGGCCTCCCCACCTTGGCTGTTTTGCTGTTGGGCTGAAAGTGCTCCCAGATTCCCACTCTCTTGCACGCTGCTTTGTGTGCAGGAATGGGTAAATGTCACCCTCCAGCACCCTGGGTCAGGCAGAGCCACTGCCCGTGATGACCGAGCCCTGCTCTAGAAAATGGGGATGGGGCAGCCCCTTCCCACCAGCTCCACTGGCCCTGGGCATCGGAGCAGCTGTGGCTGCTGGGTCGGAGCTGCCAGCGTGTGCAGGGCCAGGGCACGGAGACGCTTTGCTGCTGGGGAACCTGTGAGAAATTAAATTCTCCACTTGGCTGGTCCGGGTGACTTGGCTTTGCTCTGCTGACTTGTTCCTTCATTATTTTTTTGGCCGATAACTGACTGCAAGCTTGTCTTGTCTGCTTAATACCAGCAGTGCTACAGGAGAGGCCCAGGCTGGTTGTCGGTGGCGGGAGCACACTGTATCACTCTCCCCACTTCATTTACTCTGTGGACAGGAGGGAAAAACCCTCGAGGCACTGCCGAGCCCGGCTCAGGCTGTGGGTTTTGTCTGCAGGCTGGACACTGCCTCCCCAGCACAGCCCTGTCTGGGGGGAGGTTGGGGTATGTGGGGAGACCTGCCCAGGTTTCATGTCCAGGGGAGGCTTGAGCTTGGATGGGGCCAGACAAGCTGAAGACAGTAATTATTAAGATTAATCTTCCACTCACACCTTTTGCGGCATGCCAAGGAGATCTTCAGCCATGCAGCCAGGTTTGTGATGGGCTTGGCTGTTCTTGCTCTCTGGAGTGCCTGGTGTGGCAGCACCTGCGGCTGGGGTTGCTGGTGGTAGGTGGGCACAGCTTGTGCCCTGTTCACCACTGTGCAATGGGTGTCAGGCCCAGGATAGTCCCATGGCCCCCAAAGGGGATGTGTGAGGAAGCCCAGGTGATGGTTTGGTTGGCCAGATGTCTTCAGCTTTGCTCTGTCTGCCGGAGACATTGCTCTGCCCTTGGAGCAGCCTTGGATGATGGCCAGCTGGGCTGAGCTGGGCTCTCAGGCAAAAGTGTTTGAAGCAGTTATGTGGTGTCAGGGCCCCAGCCGGCATCAAAACCTTGCCGTACTCGGCTTTATTCTTCTGCAGGATGATGCCACAGCATGGACCTGCCTTGCTCTTGTAGCACCCAGCATATGCTGCAGTACCCTCCTGTCCAGCGCTCGCAGGGACACGTGAGCAGGAGGCACCTGTTTGAACATGCTGAACAAACCAGCAGCATTGGGGGTGATGCTCCTTGAGCAGCAGCAAAAATGTCCTGGTGCTCAATGTGGCTGCTGGTCCCCATCCCACACAGGGCAACTGCTGCTTTGTCCCTCAGGAGTCAGAAGACACTGGTGAGTGCTGAGCTTGGGGCTGTATTTTGTCTCTGGACAGAAGAGATGTCATTTCTAAAGTGCCATCTCCCCCTGCATGTACTTCCCTGGTGTGGCTGTGCCTCTCCAGCAAGAGCACACAGATGGACCAGCAGCATTGGGCCAGGTGTGGATTGATCTCCTGCCTGCAGCCCACTCCCAGGACACCTGCACCCCTGAGCACAGCGAGCCCCGTGTCCTGCTCCCCATCATAATCCAGATCCCCTGGGCATGTCAAGCTGTTCATGAGTGTGGTTGTGCTTCAAGGTATCTTGTGAAGTCCACCCCTGCGGGTTCCAAGCAGGCACCCTGACTCATCAGCACTGACTAGAAGTAGCTTGAGACCTGGTCACCCCTCAGGAGGTGGGGGTCCCCTGTGGGGAGGGTGTTCTTTGGCCAGCAGCTGCTTGGCCAGGGCTCTCTGGGTGGCTCAGCCACCTCATGGACCACAAGCATCTGCGCTGGGAGCTGGAGCATGGGACAGCAAGAGGCTGTGGGGTCTCTGCTCTCCACACCTGGGATGGTGCAGGAGCTTGTGCTGGATTCACTTTGGCATGTAAAACATTTTTTGAATAAACGATATCAGCTAAAACCCACCTTGACTCAAACGTACCATCACAACAGTTCTCTGCATCCCATTGCTAAGGGAAGAAGCCAACAAAAAAAGGCCCCTGACTTTTAAATTTTTGAGCATTTAAGCCAAACCGGTAGATCTATGAATTTCTCAGAAATCACTAGATAGGTGTAACACCTGCAGCTCTGCCTGAACAATGCTGGTCCTTATCTATAGTTTTTGCTTTTCTAAACTCCTTTAAATGTATTTTTATACAGCAGTGTTGACCTTTTCCGCCAGCCCCTGTGGAGCGAGGTTGTATCTTGTGTAAAAGTCATATCAAATGGGCCACAAAAAATCACTCTTGCCTGATTAAAATGAATAGTCTAGACGGCGTGTGCATTTTCCTTCTGTGTCGTTAGCTTTGTGTAAGAGCTTGCAGCAATCAGGGCTTTTATGGGAGAAATACAGCTACAGGTACTGCTGGCTGCCTTAGCAGATACTAATTACAATCCTTGTAAGGATTGATTTGCAAAGAAAATTTCTATTGCCTCAAGGACAAACGTTTGTGCAAATCATATTATTGTGTATGAAGAAATTGGTAACACTTTATGAAATGGTTCATTTATAAATACTTTACTATTTATTAAATTAAATGGTATTATAACAATCTTTTTTGCGAAGTTAAAATATAGTAAGTGTTGTGGTTTTGCATTATTTCTGTGCTATAAAGCAGGCTGTTGGATCTTGGTTGCCATCACCTGTTAAGACTATTGTTGGTGCATTTTGTAGCATGCTGTGTCTCGGACTTCTGAGGCACCTGTGCCACGCTGAAGGATATCGGGAAGCAGCTCGCTTCAGCACCTCTTCTCCTTTCTTGATTTGGAGCTGAAAGTCTAGAACGGAATAATTTTGAAGCTGCCCGTTTCCTGGAGCATGGGCTTTGTGATTGTATGTTTGGCTTCTTAAATGAAGGTGGCATGTGCCGGTGCCCCATAGGAAGCAAGGATGAGTGCTCTGGGGACCAGGTTCAGCTGCTTTTGAAATGCACAGAGTGAGACTTCCCCAGCGGAGAGCACGTGTGCCCTTGGGGGGCCTCGTTGGATTTGTCTTGGCGAGCAGCAGCAAGGCAATCCATGTGCTGATCTGGGCCGCGAAGTGATCCCCGCGCTCCCTTGGCTTGTCCAGCATGGTTGAGATAAATAGTGGGTGCCCAGCCCTTGCCAGTGGGACCAGCAGGTCTGTAACCCACCTGACAGAAGATCTGATTGCTGTGCAGAGGAGGATGAGGCTGGCTCTGGTTCAGTATTTCCTTCATCCCTGGAATTGACTCTCTCCAGAGAGGAGTTCAGAGACACCTGTAGCCCAGAAGCATCTTGTGTCATCCCCTAACCCCTGGGCTGGTTTGGGTGTTCTTGCTGCACACAAGCCAGCTCTATTCAAAGGTACAGTGGCTTTGCTCTGCTCTAGGTCTTCAAGACTTTGAGGGTCAGGAGCTGCTTTCTCATTTTCCTGTGGGAACACTATTTGTATTCCCATGGTGACTGGCTCTGTCTAGACTCACCACTGTCCACCTGACCATGCTTCCAACGTGGAAATCGTGCAATTGTTCCATTCCTGTTGTGTATTTTGCCTGGAGGAATTAGAGGAGGGAGAAGCGGCACCTGCATCCAAGGTGCATGAGGCGGCTCTGCTGGCTCTGTGCTGTGCACAGCCTAGAGAGATAAACGAGAGTGATGGTCACATCTATCAGCAATCAAAGATGAGTTAGCGCAGCATGTTAACGGTGGTGCACCAGCACTCCCAGGCTGACCAGCTCCATCCCTGCTTTGAGATGTTGACCTTGCCTTCTGAAATTCTTGTCCACTCTGGAAAACAAGCAGACAAGACATCTTTACTGGGCTAGAAATCTCCCTTGAATGTACCCTCTTTAATTTATGTTCCCTCTCACTTCGTTGCCTGCAGCAAAACCCATTAATGGTGGTGGTTTGTGACACAACTGAAGGCTCCTCTAATGGGCAGCCCTCCCGCAATTCCACCGCACTCTGGCTTTGGAGGAATTTGCTGGCGTTGTGGTGCTCAGCTTCTCCCCTTCCATTTCCCAGGCTCCAGAGACTAATCTGTCCTTCGTCTGGTTTTGCTACTGCTATGGCAATATTTTCTCCCCCATAGTGGTAATCATGCAATGGTCTCTGAGAACAGCAGGAGAAGCAGTGCCTGTTAGATGCATAAAAGGTAAGATGAACTACATGTCATAAAACTTTTAAAAGTTCCTTTTTTGTGTTTGTGCGGGGGTTATTTTATATGGCTTTTGATATGAAGCTAAAATTGCACATCAAAAAGGATAATGCATCTTTAAGCTGTTACAATGACTTCTAAATTTTTCATTTAATGTCAGTGAGGAAAAAACCCCCTCAGTTGGCTGAGTTACGCTGGTGAGATGGCTGTTTCATTCCATAAAGTGTCTGCAGTGGATTTGAACAGTAGGAAATCCAAGGGTGATAAATAGCTATTTCTAAGTAAATTTCATGCAATTGCCCTTTGGTTAAAGTCTTTCCTCTCAGCACTTTCCTGTGCACATAGCCCAACTAATAATATTCAGGAGCAAGTGCTTTCCAGTGTGACAACTGATTGCACTTTGAAGCAGTAAATGGCTGATTTCATAATTGGTATAATTTTTCACAAGTACCTGAATGTCATATACAGAAAGAATAAGCAACCTGGACTTAATACGGGAGCTTTTTCAATTCTCCTAAAAATCAATAATGTATTAAACCCCTCTAACTGATTAAAATAATGTGAACCCTGAGTAGGTTTTGTGAGGAAGGCAGGTTTCTTCAAGGGTGGCAGATTTATGGCAAAAGGGTTAATACATGGGGAGAATGGGGATACATTACAGATGGAGTCCGTTTTCCTAATTAAACTTTTATCAAGATTTTCCTGGTTTGAATTGTTTCACTTAGTGCGATGGAAAAGAGCATTTCCTGTAGTGTTCAGGGCAACACTTGCAGCACTCGTGCGATGCTGAGAGCACTGTCCTTGCAGAAAAGATTGTGATGAGAAGAAATCTGGTGTCTGCTCCAAAAATCACATCAGAGGATCCCTCTGCCTGGTGACAGGAGAAGGCACAGGGCAGGTTTTCAGAGGTGACCTTTGCAGGTGCCTGTGTGGTCATTTCTGTGTAGCCCAGAGCCCGGGGAGGAGGCTGCTGCAGGAGTTATCCTGATGTGCAGGGGGCAACTTTTTGCCCAGGGGCCTCTTTGCATAGAAAAGTTCAATTAGTGTCACAGTGAACATTATTAACAGGGTTACAAAAGAGCCTCTCTGCTGGGAGATAAGCAAAAGGTTATTTTTTTTTCCTCGGGATTTTAAGATTTCTTGAAATCCTTTAAGACTATTGTGGAAAAGTGTTTGAAGATCTATTGAGAAAATTTGTGAAGATCAAGCATGCAAGCAGTGTGACAGCAGAGGTGGGAGGAGGACGCAGAGGGTGCGTGGGGGGTGTGGGCACTGTATCAGAGGTATCGCAGCCACCCTGGCCCTTGCCGGCACCGACATGAGTGGCCGGGAGCTGGGGGGGTCAGAGCAATGGGATGCACGTGAATGCCTCAGAAGGAAAGATTAAGGAAAAATCTCTTGTGTTAAAGACTGAGCAAGCTGCTAAATCTCAGAGCACCATGTCTGTCCCCAGCAGCACGGACATCTGCCTGTGCCTGGCACAGCAGCACCGTGTCCCCTCTCCTTGGGGGAGACATGTTCCCCTTGTCCCCACACTAGGCAGCTGGGTGGGAGCACACATCGCTGCTAGACCTGACACAACATCCATGGTCCTCCTCAGGAAGAGCTCTCTCCTTCCCAGGGTAGCCACACACAAGTGAACTGAGGAATCTATTTAAACTTCACTTCTCAAGATCGAGATCAGACATCTTAAGCTCTGTATTATTCACATTTGTCTATTGTTTCTAACTCATTTCCTATTTTCCAGCTGAGGGACTCTGCCAGAAGCACTCTTTGCCAGAGATTAAAACAATTTAGGAAGCAGACACCCAATTCCTTTCTTTGGATAGTAGGCAAATTGGATATCTGTGAGAAGCAAGCAAATTTTATTATCAACAGATAGTTTGCTACTTAACTATCCTTAAGAATCCCCCAGTATTTACTGGCTTTTATTAGTTGTCCTGAGCCACAAGGAAAACACGGCCTGTGACCTGCAGAGATGCTCTGGCTGCTGTGCGTTCCATCCCATGCTGACAGCCCGGTACCCCCACGGGACCCCTGGAATCTGAGAGGGCAGTGTGGGGAGCGGGTGTTTAACGGGAGCAAAGGTACTGGAAAACAAAGGTACCTGATAGAGCAAGAAGAGCTTGAGGGGCTCCTGTCCCCACAGAGGACCAGCCCCAGCGAGCTCCCCGCGAGCTCTGGCACTGTGCGCAGTGCCAATGGGGCAGGCGTTGGGCCGGCGTGGTGGTGCCCTGCTTGCGTGGCGGTGGGGACCCCAGGTCCTCTGGCCATGTACTCGCATGTGCTGCCATGAAGCCTTGGTGGTTGCCCTGTTTTATTTAAGCCTGGCTGGGTTATGCCCACCAGAAAAGCTGTCTTTGTTGGACCTGTTGTCAGCACCGCACTGCTATGGATCTCCTCTGATGCTTGTAATGAGGCCAAGGGACATGTGAAATAGCGTTTATGTCATTAGCTGTGGCTCTCATTGATTTGTATCAAAATAGCTGTTTTAAATGTAATTACCACTAATTTGTGAAAATGTGCCATTAGATATGTAAATTCATTGGCTAATGGATGCATGTGGCAGATTACAGTGAATGGGATGACGTGGGGTAACGAAATCGGAACCATTTCTCAGCGTGCTAAGCAGGTTCCCGGGCCTGCGTTTTGGTGTCTGGACACGCTGGGGTCTCCCAGGTGCCTTTCCCTGGCCCTTTGTGCAGGGCATGGGCCACGGGGGACCTGGAGCTCCCTTCCCAAGCAAAGGTGCACATCTTGCATGTCCCAGTGCATTAGGGGTGTGCAGGAAATTCTGCAGGAGTCCAGGAAGACAAAAGGGATGGGTCTTAAAATTATACAAGGACGAAAAAAAAGAAATCATGGAATCATTCATCAGGATTGCTGTAGTTCTTGACCACATAGTCAATGATTTATTTAATCTAAATATATTCCACAAAGAGTCCCCATATTTCCATAAATATGTCATATCTACCTAATACATAGTAATGAACCTGCTCCAAGGGTAAATAAATAAGATCTAAGCTCAGCAAGCCAATGTTTATCAAAGGGAGATATACAGATATTGAGTCCTTTAAAGTACCATTCTTCACAGCAATCACAACCAAGTTAGGCAATTTATAACATGTCAAGTCAATTAGAAACCCCAGTGGGCTCAGTGTGAGCCCAGGCGTGGAGGGGGGTGGCTGGCAAAGCGGGTACGGCCGTGTCTGCACCAGTGGGTGTGGGCATGTTGGTGTGGGGGGTGTGTGATGTGGTGCCTGAAACCCTGGGTGCTGCTCCGCCACAAACAGTGCAGAGCTACAGGGGAATCTTCTCTAAAAGTTTGCTCTGTTCAGAATCATAGAATAGTTTAGGTTGGAAAAGACCTTTAAGATCATTGAGTCCAACCATTCCCCCAGCATTCCAGGTCGCAACTAAACCATGTCCCTCAGCACTATATCTACATGGCTTTTGGATACCTCCAGGGGTGGGCACTCCACCACTGCCCTGGGCAGCCTGGGCCAGCCCTTAACAACACTTTTAGAGAATAAATTTTTCCTAATCTCCAACCTAAACCTTCCTTGGTGCAACTTGAGGCCATTTCCTCTTGTCCTGTTGCTTGTTCCTTGGGAGAGGAGCCCAACCCCACCTGGCTCCAACCTCCTCTCAGGGAGTTGTGGAGAGCAAGAAGGTCTCCCCTGAGCCTCCTTTTCTCCAGGCTGAACCCCCCCAGGTCCCTCAGCTGCTCCTCACCAGACTCATGCTCTAGGCCCCTCACCAGGTTTGCTCTTGTCTGGACACGCAGTTTTGTTTACGTGGCTCTTTTCACGTAGGTGTTTCATAAGGGGAGCTCTTGCATTTCATAGACAGGATTTGCTAATTTTTGTTTTGAGAATTTTTGATGATATGAAATAGTTTCAAACTGAAAATTTTACTGGGACTGTTTTAATTTTTCTAATTCCATTGTTTTGTGGAATTATGTGTAGCAGTGTATAACATGATGCAATATACTAGTCTAAATATTTTTGTACAAATACATTGAAAACAAAAATATAGTTGCAAAGTGAAGTAACTATTATTTGTTGTAGGTTTCACCCTTTTGATCTTATTTCCTATAGCCAAGTATTTTCTGTCTGTGTTGTAATTAGTTTGACAAAGTCAATAATAATAGAATATTCTGCTTATGTCAATATGACATGTAATATTATGCACTTCTTCTATCATTATGCATATTATGACATGACTTGACATGATATGACAGGTCACATTATGCGCTACTACTGATGTCATAAAATAATGTAAAAGTAATGAAAACAAATTTTGAAATGAAAAAATTTAAAATGAATTATTACTTTTTCCTAAGAGAAATTTCCAAGCAAATCTCTTTCTATTTTTAAAAAGTTTGTTTCATTTTCAGCCACAACACAAACAATTGGTGTTTCCCAGGAGGATGGAGCCCTGGGTTTTGATCCGCTCCCAAACCCCAGCTCGGTCCTCGGCGTTGAGCTCACTCGCGATCTGTATCTTGGCACCCGTGAGCCCGGCACACGGCAGCACATCCGTGCTTTGGCATGTGTACTGTGCGCACACGCGATGCTCTGGGCTCCTGCGAGCAGGTGATGTGAGCTCACAGGTCCGAGTTGTGGGATGGGAGCCTTAATGGGTCGTGTGAAGCAGGAAAATGTCAGTTCCACCAGTCCCAACACAACAGGTGTGAAAAATATTCAGTGTGTTAAAAGCACAATGAAAGAAAAGACTTTTTTTTTTCTTTGTGGGTTAAAGCATCTCGTCCTTTCAGTCGCAGGGGCTGGGGTGCTGGAGGTGGGTGCGTGGTCCCTGCCCCTTTGGGGGTGCAGTCCCTGCTCTCTGGGGTCTCTGCCCGGTGTGTCCCAGCTCTGCTGCTGCCCACACCAGCCCTTCAGGAAGGAGGTGGGATGTGCCACTTTTTCCACAAGTAAAACATTTTCTCTACTTTGCTGCCTGCTCCTTGCTTTGCTCACTCACAATAGTCAGGTTTCGTGTTGGCTTTTAAAACTCCTCAGGGAGCATGTGGAGAGCACAGAAAACCCAGTGTGTGGGGCCGTGTCCTGGCAGAGGAGGCGACGTGGGTGATGCAGCCATGGGCTGGCACCAGACTGGCACATGCTTCGCTTGTGAGCGTCTCATGTGAAGTGTTCGGCATGCTGATCCTAATTTATGATCATTTTTACAGGGGTACGATGATAATTCCCACTTCCAGGGACACAAAATAGTGTGGAAGACATTTCTAATAGGTCATGGGTGAGCTGTTTACAAGGCTGAGCCTGTCCTGCGCTCCTGCCCAATGTAGCTGTGAAGTGTAGAATCCCTGCGCAAATCATCGAGGAAAAATGGCACTTGCTGGCAGGCAGGAGCTTTAGCAGCCTGGAGACTAAAGCAGGAATCAAACATGGGCACTAGGGACCATAGACTGTGCTCGATGTTCTCCTGCCTGTGAACCAGTCAGATAACACAACGGCTGGGATTCAGATTCATTTTTAATGAAATACTTTTTGCAACAATCCTACAGCAGCCCCAAATGGTGGCAGATAAGAGGACTGCCAGGTGGAAGATCTCCTCCTGCTTCAGCTGCTTTGTGAACCCCTCTCTAAGGGAGGCCCTTGGTGATGGCTGTGGGGTGTAGTGGTGATGGGGGTGGTGGGGAGGGACGGAGTGAGGAGGGGGCAAGGGCTGGGGTGGCTGTGGAGCAGCTGGGTTGGTGCTGGCGAGCAGCAGGAGGATAAAGCTGGCAAAGGGAGGATGGGTGAGTGCGGGTACAGTGGGGACCACATGGCCCCCCAAGTGCCAGAGGACAGGGAAGCCCAGCACCCCTTGCCCTGCTGTGGTCCCATGCCCAGGCTGGCACCTGCGGGCTTGGGGTGGAGGCTGAGAGGGTGCTATTGGCACACTGCCTTAAAACAGGGCACCTCTGCCCTGGGTTTGGCCACTGCCTCCTCCTGGGGGGCCAAGAAGGACCTTGCCCTGCATGGAGGGCACTTGGATTTTCTCAGGGGTTCCTGAGCCACTGTGGCTGAGTCCCCTCCTCACTGTGGGGCACCTGCCACCTCTTTTTGCAGTGAAAGCCACCCTGAAGCATCACCCTCTTGTCCTCACCTCCCAGAAGCACTGCTCCTGCCTTGTAAGTGGTGTTGTTGCCATGTGAGGAGCATCGTGTATGTGTTTCACCAAGGGTCCCCGCTGCTGCCACTGCTTCTCCACTCAAGCCACTATGGAACCATGCAGGTGATGGTGTGCTGTTGCTCTGGGGGTTAATCTGAATCTCAGGAGCCTCTGCTCATGCCCCAGCTCCCTGCAGCCCTGCACCGGTGCCAAGCTGCTCCTCTTGCAGAACCTGTGCCAGCCCAGCACCACACAGGATGGGTTATCTGCACCCCCATGGCCATGGTTCCCCAGCTTGCAAGTGGGGCTGGCTCCACTTCAGAGCTGTCATGGGTTAGGGGAGAGGCTCCACATCTCCAGGGCTTGTGCAATGAGACCAGAACTGTGTCTCTTGAAAGGGGACACAGCTGCTGCTGGCTGCCAGCCCAGTGGGATGCTCCTCACCTGGCCACAGTGGTGGCAAAGCCCATCCTTTCAGCATCATGCCTTGCTGGGGGCTCTGTCCTTGGTTCACGGGGCAGGAAGTGCTGCTGACAACTCCCCGCAGGCACGAGAGACCCTGGTGATAGAGAAAGGTCATTCAGGGACCTCAACAGTGTCATCTTCAAATGGAAATGTCATTTTTTATTATTTAGTGCTGATACAGTGCCCAGAATGAAGGCACTGATGGGTGGGAGAGCTTCAACTCTGATGGCCTCCAGCCTCTGCTCCCAGCCCTTTCCCACCATGATGTGGCATGGAGCTCTCTGTGCCACCATCCTCCTCCTCAGCAGCTGCTGTTGCCCACTCCCTTCCCTGGAGGAGCTGCAGCTGTGAGCGAAGGGCTGTGTGGTCCCTGCTCATGGTCCCAGTGTTGAGGGGGCCCAGGACCATGTGGCTGGGTGGACGCCTGGAGCCAAGAGCTGTGAGAGATCCTCCCCACCAGCCCTTCCACCTCCCTGGGATCCAGGGGAGCCTGGGAGAGGGTCTCGGGGGGACCTGGCAAGACCTGGCCAGGCTTGGGAGCAAGGTGCTGGCTCTCAGCTGTCCTTCCACAATGTCACCTTTGCTGCCTGGACCTCCTGCCTCCCTGCCCGTGCGGCACCGGGTCCTGCTCCGGGCGTGGAAACGCCGTCTCACAGTGGAAGTTATCTCACATTCCAGGTTCATGTTGGAGAGCCACCTCCATCTCCAAGAAAGCAAATGAAAGGGGTTTGATCCAAATTGCATTTCCTCTCGTAGTCTGGAGTATGACGGCACATTAAAGCCTATAATATTCCACTGCTGCTCTTTTGCATGATTTTTTAATTAAAAAACTATGGAGTAAACAAACATCCTGCTCCGGAGTAGCCCTGCAGAGACCCATCGGTAGCACATTTCATGCCTGCACTTTTTCAAGAAAGTCTATATCTTAACACAAAAAAATATTAATAATATCACCCACCCAAACAGTTAGTATTGGATAAAAGTTTGAAGTGAAAGGCAGCTGGCAACCTTCTCCAGCCCGTGAAATGATATTAACATTTTATTATTCTAAGGTGAGCTTTTTGAAACGGAATTTTAAATGTTACCCTGCTGTTCCAGAACACAAAAACCTTTAATTTTATGCAAATGAACAGCGAGGAGCTGAGCGCTTAATGTAAACGAACACTTTCTTTGTAGGAGAGGTTGGAAGAGGAAAAAAAAAAATTCCCAGGGATTCTTTAATTGCTGTCTGAAATTATGTAAATCCCACCGCTAGGCAGAACGCAATTATCCCGTGCCCCTCTCTGCCAGCATTGCTAATGTCTAACAAAATATCGGTGGGTGACATTTAGTTGAGGTAATGCAAATGAGAATTAATTTTTTTCCAAGACAAAGGGCAGCTAAAAGATCACCTCATTCACAGACAGCGGAGGGGGCAGAGCTGGGGGCTCTGCCGGGGGTGCAGCGCCGGACCCCGAAAGTTGGGCTGTGGCACTCAGGGACAGCGAGGCCTGGGCCCGTAAACGCTTCTTTATCTTTTTATTTTGTGAAGAAATGAAACCCAGGGAGGCGGGGGCAGGTTGGTTGTTTGTTTTTCTTGGTAATTCATGGTCATTCTGCCACGGGGGCAGGGTGGGAAGCGTGATTGAAACCCCCTAATAGCTCTGCCTGGTGTTGGGGAAAGGCAGCTCGTGATTTATCACCTACTTGTGCTGATAACTAGCAATAATTCTATTAAATATTCAGAGTGAGGCTTTTGCAACACAATTATCAAACGGGATTTGTTAGTGCAGAAATGCTTCTCGAGCACAAAAAGGTGCTGTGGTTGTGGGGAAGGGGCTTTGTGAAGGACTTCCCTTGCCCCTGCCTTGACCACTGCCGGGGTCACCTCTGCGTGGGGAGCGAGGGGATGGTTCCGTCTTTGTAGCATGAATCAGAGAAGTCACACAGGGACTTTCCTTCTTTTCTCTTCTTCTTTTCCTTTTCGTTTTTTACTTTTGGTTCTTGCGTTTCACGGTTACCTTTGCTTCCAAGGCAGAATCTAAGGGCTTGTGACTCTGCTCACTTTTTAGAAGAGAAAAGGAAACCCCAGGTGGGAGCTGGTGCAAGGCAGGGGCAGGTCTGCATGAAGAGCGATGAAGAATCCGGATGCTCAGAAGGCTCCGGATCAGGGTAAGAAGTGCTTGTGGAATTATCCCTTGAAATGTACACTCTGCAGGGAGGCCCCGGGGATCATCCTTGCTGGAGGAGACGGGCTGAGTTGCACCATCTGCTTGGGATTGAGGACAAGCAGAGCTGGGAAAATCTGAAGTAAAAATACAGAGTAGCAGGAAACAGTTTCCTCTTGCCCTGTCTTTTTCAAATCATACCAAGCAAAAGCGGATGGCTGGTGCCACCTGCGTGCCGCTGCGTGTTCTGTGATGGGGTTGGCTCACTGGTGGCCAGCGCAGACCCCCGATCCCCCAGCCCTGCACCACGGCTCTGCCGGCACAGCCCCACGTGGGCAGCCGGAGGGGCCGATGCCCAAGAGGAGCCCCTGTCCCGGCCAGCTTTCCTGGGCAAGCATCTCCAGCAGTCCGCGACTCACCCCACCGTCCCGTTATGAGCGCGGGAGCTCCAGGGCTGAAAGAGGAACGGATGTGTCATCTGTTTCTCATTGCATTCCCTTCTTTTGAGCTGTGGAAGCTAGAGCACTGAGAAATGCATTCCCCTGATGCACACACCATGACCACCAGCCTGCCCCGACCCCCCCCAGCCAGGCCTGGCACCCACCGGGGCTGCCCGCCGGTGCAGTCCTGCCATGCCAGCGCCAGGGATGAAGGCGAGATGATGCGGCTCCTGGCAGGAGCTGTCCCTCGTCTGCAGGACTCTGCTGCTGTACAGACAGAGGCTGTCCTTGTCCTCCTAAAATTTATAATCTTTATAATGGAAGATTTAGACTCTTCAAAGCTTTATGCCTGTCTTTAACCTGTAGCACATGCATAGTCTCAATGGGATTTCTCATCTGCTAAGAGTTAAACACGTACATAAATCTTTGCAGGCCGGGCCCTGAGGCGTTCCCACGCACACACGCACACACATTCCTGCACACACGCGTCATGGAACAACCCCCCAGCAAACCCCTCCGCGGGGCCGTTGGTGTCAGAGCAGGGGGACATGTCAAGCCCTTGATGCTCGTACCAACCTCCTGAGCATTTCTCCAGCATCTTGGATGCTGTGGGAGTGCTGAACTTCTGGCAGCACCTTTATCAAATTCCCTCCCTGTGTCTGCGTCTCCGGGAGCAGGAGGGAGACAATGGGTGGCAGGAATTGTGCCCGAGGTGAGTGGGAGCAGCCATCATGGACAGCATTTGGGTCAGAGTGGGAAGGGAGAACAGCTCAGGAGAGCCCTGGTACATGCCAGGTGCTTGGCATGGAAAAGAAGGCACGGTGAAGGCAGCGTGTCTTTCCCTGGCCCCCCTCCCTCGCTCACAGCATGGCCAGGGCAGCAGGCACCGATGGGCGCTGCCCGGCACAGATGCTCCGCTCCAGCCCAGAGCATCCTCTGCAGCCTCCTGCGCTCAAACACTGTCGTGAAGATTTGTTACCAGGTTCCACCACATCAGCTTCGTTTTCACCAATGCAATCTGGTCCAATGGGATCCAGAGTTAAACTGATGTAAGAAACCAGGGCAGGTTTTTTGTGGGCTGGTAGAACGGACAAAATGCCGTGCCAACCGCAGTGCGTCCTGCCGACAGCGCTGGGGGGGGAGGGGGGTCTCCAGCTGTTTGTATTTAGCAGCACAGTATTTGCAGGGGTCTGGTCTATGAGACTTCACTTTATGAATCTCTGAGCTTTAATTTCCATGCAGTAGTTTCTGCCATCAAATGGCAAAAAAAGAAGGAACACGCTTCACATTTATAATCATCACTGTGAAACCCTTTTTTTGCCCCTGTGTAATGTTGTTTTAAGTCAGACAATATGACCTTCCATGAAATTACTCTTTCCACTTCGTCTCTGGTGTTTGCAATGTGAATGGATAAGGCCTCTTTAAACTGGGGAGAGAAAATCCAGGCAAAGCTGTCAGGTGAGAAGCGGCATTTCATAAATGTCTTGTGTTCTGCAGCATTCACTTTATTAAGAACTAAATGGCATTAGTTTCCCCAAAACATCATCTGCCCACTCCCTGGAGTCACGGCTGCTAGAACGGCAGCAGCGGGCACACGGGACGGCGTTCCAGCCGCGGTGTGCCACAGGCCGGCCGTGCCCGCGTGCCACTGCCCGTGCCCGCAGCAGCTCAGGTCAACTGCTATTTGTCAAAGGCAGCCGTGGCCACGGCCCCGGGCAAAGCGCTGATCACAGCACAGCACCCTCTGAACTGACCCGGGCATTTAGCCTTTTCTGAGAAATATTTACAGAAAGGTCAGCAAATGCTTTGTGACAAGACGCTAGCACATCCCTAACCCGCTCCCTCCTCACTCCCTGCCTCGCCCCACGTGCCAGGCTCAGAGCAAACCAGGACCAGAGGTCTCTCAGCCAGTGCTTCTTCCTTCTCATCACACAAACCCTGCTACGAGCCCCATGCCCGCGCAGGCGGGGACGTGTTTCTGTCTGTGACCCCATTTATTTCCAGGGGATGCTTTCGCATCCGCCGAATTATTTTCCTCATGCCCCCACAGTGTTGGGGTTGTGCTGTGTGAAGAAAAGCCCTTCTCACCATGCTCTGCTTGTCCCGACCACAGCCTCTCCTGCCCTGCTCCCCATCCCCTCTTCACCACCACCTCTCAGAGCCAGGATCTGGGAGCTGTGGCCGGGAAGGATTGAAGAGGACCTGTTACTGAAAATGCTGGTGAGGAGGAGGACGCTGCAGCGGGGTTACCAGAACGATGGCTCCGTGCACTGCACCGTGGCAGCACCAGCTGCCTTTTCCTGATGGCACCGGGTACCCGGGGCTCTGGAGCCAACTGCACTTCCCCATCCTACTGCCAGGAATTTCTTCCATCACACACTTTTGCTGTGCTCTCTATGGCTGTGTCCAGGCAACCTCAGCTACCAGGCATGGGCTGACCTGTCTGCTGGCTCCATCTCTGCCTCCCCATCCCTCCGTCAGCAGTGTCAGCTGCCTGTCCTGGCAGCAGCTACTGCCCGTGGCGAGGCAGTCAGACGGACAGACAGAGCAGCAGCAGGAACCAATCACTCTAAACAGATTTACCAGCTAGAAAGTTCCTTGCAAGAAAATAGAGCAGTGAGGGGCACATGGTCCTGAGGAGGAAACAGGCTTACCATCCCTGAGCCCTCCCTGCCCTGGAATGGCCTGGGATTCTAAGCAGATCAGAGCAAAAACCTCCTGGAGCTGGGTAATTCTGCCTCTTTCCGATAAGCCGGTAACCCCATTAATGGAGAGTCTGGCATGGAGGGAGCTGTGCTGGGAAAGCGCCGCACCTCAACATACACAGCAGATTAAAAAGGACTTAATCACAGTGCAGCCACAAAGTGCACTACATGGCATTATTCCTCTGAAATAAAATATATTATATACAGCCTATCTGAGAGCAGCACAAAATAAATACTTTTAAAATCTATGATTACAGTAGGGGTTTTTTTTTAATTTTATATTGGTGGCTGAGTTCTGCTCTTGCTCCAAAGGATTAGAGGGATAATTCCATTACAATTTAGTAACAAGATTAAAAGAGCCAGTTATCCATTTATGGGGGTCTATGGAAACGAGCAGTGGCTTCTGGAGGTCTCGGGCTCTGGGTAGGTGTATCACTCACATCACAGACACATCCAAATCAGGTTAAGGCACAGGCAGGACATGCCCACGGTGAAAAGGTCTCCAGGGCCACTTGTGCTGGCTTTACCACAAAAAGTATTCAGAGGTTCAAAAAGCTGCAGGTGGGGAGACCTTCTAGTGCAAACAGTCACAGATTGGAGGAGAAACACGCCCACTGAGGCCAGGGTCCCCAGGGTCCCCAGGGCAGGAGGAGCCATCTCTGGAAAGAGAGGCAAAGGGGACCCAGCCCTCACTTCTGGAGTGGCTGCTCCCAGGACCAGAGCGTGTCCCCAAGAGGAAAAGGGCTGCTGGGTGCTGGGTGGCTGTGGTGGAGGCTGCTGGGTCCTTTCAGCTGTGCAGAGCATGGGAGACGCATATCGGCCAGAGTCCTGGAGAGTGCCAAGACCTGGGATGCAGGATCTTGGCATCTTTCCTATCTGGACAGCTGGAAGAGGAATTTCTGACAGCTTCCATGGCAAATTTAGTTTCTTCCCATTTAGAAGCAAATTCCTAAATTCTTGAATATTTTTGTTTTCTCCAAGTCCTCAGTGACTTTCTGCATTGATAGAGCCTTGTGTCTGCAGGACAGGAAAGCGTGAGCTCCGCGGTGGGAATTCCTGATGGGTGCTGTGCTGGACCCGGTTGTTTCTCATTCCTCCCTCGCACAGGTAACAAGAAGGACACGGCATTAGAATTATGCATCGGAGCGTCAACTTCACACTGGTGATCAGGAGGGTATTTGGGAATTTGAGTTTCAAAGGCACTTTTCAGGAGCATTACTAAATTTCACTTGCACAAATATTGCCTGGAAATGACCACAGCAGAGGAGGCAAACACAGGCAGTGTGGAGGCAGGGAGTGATTTAGCTCTTCTAACGAGAATGTGTGGGAAAGCGTCGGCAGCGCTGGTCCCGCTCTGCCCCATAGGTTGGAAACCAGCGGACCAGAACTCCCCAGCAAGAAAATAGCGTAACTGCCAGGCTGCATAGGTGGGACTGGCATGAGCCGCTCGGGGTTAGACTAGCCAGCATTGTTCTGTGCATCTTCTGCACTGATTAACTGATCAATTGATATTTAATTGATTGCGCTGTCAGAGCAGGACTTTAGCATGTGCTGATTGTCTCACTGACTGTTACTAACAAGCATTTAGTATAAATCCGTAGGAACTGTGCGTGCAAAAGGTGCAGAAACTGCCCGGGCAGAGGCAGCAGGTTTGAAGGAGCAGCCAGGACGGGGCTGGGGAGGGCAGGATGCCACCACGTGCCTGGTGGGAGGACAACGTCCCCTGAGGAATGGTCCTGTGCACGTACAGCACTTCTCCTGCTGTTTGTCAAGAGCTTCTTTAAAGGCCTCTCACTCCGCAGAGTTACAGCCTGTAGCAATCTGTCCTTTTCTCCTCAGACAAACCCTTTATAGTCTTGTTCTTGTGAAATTTATGGGTTGTTGGGTGAAACATTAGGAAACATTACATCAAAAATGTAGAATGCTTTTCCCAGCCTGAACCAAGGTCTGTGGCAAGTGCTGGCTGCTGAGATATGGCTCTGACAAGCCTTTTCTTCACTGCAACCAGGGCTGCTAAGTAATAACAGCCAGCAGTGGGAACCTGTTCACTGGGACAAGGCTGGTTCCCCTGCGCACCCCTTCACCCAGGGCAAGGGACCAGATTGTCCCACCAGAATTGTGATGATGGAGAGCACATCACAATGTGGTTCTGCAAAGATGCAGCTTTAGGTGTGGTGTGAGGCCCCGTGTCCCCCGGGGGAGCGCAGCTGCCTGAGGAGCGGCTCTGAACCGAGTACCGGGGCTTGCGAGGAACGAAAGGTTTTCAGAAGAGCCACCAGACAATTGTAACAACGTTGTCTTGCTGTATTAGCTTAATGCCCCCTTGAATCGCTGACCTTAAGGTCTGAAAAGGACTAAATCTAGAAACAGATGATTTTTTCCATGCGACATGACAGAGGGGCTGCGGTCGCTTCTCAATGCAATTTTACGCCCACTGATGGAAACGCGCCGCTCCGGGGCTACCCTGGGGCAGGTCCCCGTGCCCGGTCTCCCGGCAGGTCCCGCCGCGGAGCTCCCAGCCCCGCTGAGCTCGGCGGCAGCGGCAGCGCCGAACCGATGCTACCCCCTGGTGACCGCAGCCGAGGGACGCGCAGCCCCGCGCTCCTGCTCC
>VZZY01008244.1:255854-280854 GCA_013400335.1 Eurystomus gularis
GGGCCGGGCACCCCTCGCCCGGGGGACACCGCGGGGGCCGGGGTGCGGGAGCACCCTGCAGGGAGTGGGTGCTGGGGCGCAGCCAAGGCCGGGCAGGGGGGTCCCACCGCCCCCTGCTCCTGCGCATCCTTGTAAACCCACCCGTGAAACTTCTTAGGAGAGTTACGGGGACTTTGCCCAGGACAGAGCCGCAGCAAACCTGCAACCTGGCCGGGCGCGCAGCCTGGCTCCCACGTCTCTGCGTTACACTGCGCACTCTTTGCATCTTGTTAATGAAAAGCATGGATGTAATTTCAATTAAAGATAATTACGTATTTAAACTTAACATTAAATTCTGCACTAAAACAAAATTACATGAAGTCTCAGTGTGCAGCCGTGCTGCAAAGGCAGCATGTGAGGCGAGCAGAGGAAGGAAATGCTATTATGCAAAGCGAGCTGATCCTTTCCACGCACATCTCCTGCCTGCGTGATGCTCCCCTGTCCTGCACGATAAATCCCATCTGTTCCCACACAGCACCTTCCAAGGAGGTTCTTCTCACTCGATCCTCCTGCAGGCCCTGCAGCTACTCACCACAACCTGCACTAGACAATGCAGATAAGTTAAATACCCCATGAGCAAGAGGGCCACGCGTGGGGCTGTGGTGAGATTTGCCATCTCAGCAGCCGTCACCACCTTGGGCCCAGCGGCTTCTTGCATCTGTGGGAGGAGGCTGAGAGATGCCGCAGTTGTGTCAACTCTGGTGCTAACCCAGGCTCAAGGTCCCGAGTCTTGAATTTTTTTCTGAAATCAAACACGTTTGTTGGCCTCATTAGCAGTTTNAAAGCTGGGAAAGTGTTTTGAATGAGTGATGAAAGTCACAGTTCCCAGACTTGAATTTTTTTCTGAAATCCAACATGTTTGTTGGCCTCATTAGCAGTTTTCTGAAAACTTTTGTGATTCTTCTTCACAATTCCCCCCCAGATCCCAAACAACACACTTCATTCTTCCAAAAGCAAATGCTTTTCTTTTCTGTCCTCAAACACACTGAAAATTATTGGTTTGAGATGGCAAGAATTGCTTGCTACTCACTCCCTGTTCGACCAGCAAATTAAGCCGCCCGATGATGTGCCCTGATCAGTGGCAGGCCTGGGGCAGCGGGTTGGCCCCGCGTGGACCGAGCCGAGCTGGTACGGCCCAGCCAGCCGTGAGGTTTATCCGCTGCTCCGGCAGCCCAGGGAGTTGTAGAGTGCTGTAGAGAGGGGATGGTGCTCACATGTTGGTGGCTCAGCTTGGAGGCCATGTAGGGATATTTTTTTCCTAGCTTTATATATTTCCTAAAAATAGATGGCCAGAGGATGAGGGGGTTAAAGCTAATTCAGACCAGCTTAAAGCTGTGCTAATGAGACCTGGATTTCACCAGCTAAGCAGGTCTGTGCAAACCATGGACACATGGAAGCAGAGAGGAAGGCCCAGGGCATCCATGCCCTCGTCCTTGTGGAGCAGCTTGTGCTGGGCTCTATCCCGATGCCCTGCTGTGGCAAACCAAAGACGCCGTGGCACCATCAAACCTCTTTGGAGAAAGGCTTTTGTTTAATAAAACATGAAAATTATTCATTGTGTGATTTAATTTGGTAGGAAATTCATGCTGCTCCTGTAGTAATTATTATCATTATTGATTATTGCAGTGTGGCTGAGCAGCTGCAGCCAAGGCCAGAGCCCCACAGCACACGTCGTGCCAGGGGACAGACCTCACACGCTTCTCTCTCTTCCTAACGTCAACTGGACACAAGCGTGGGGTTGAGATTGCAGGTTTGTGCTGTGCAGTGGTCAGGGCTGCCAGCAGACTTCACAACTGCGCCAGGCAGCGCAGCCTGAGGACGAGAAAATCAAGACATCAACGGAGCAGACGTGGTGCCTGTGGAACAGTGAGCTGTGTCACACTGGTGCTGCTGTCATTAAGCTTCAGCGTGAACGCTGCCTGCAGAGCCCTTTGCTCCTCTCCTTGGGCCGCAGTTGTTTTCCAGCCCTGTGTGTTCCTCAGCACACTCTGGGAAGGGCCGATTTGCCACCGGTGGGGAGGGAGCCGGCAGGCTTTGCTGGCTCGCCAGCCGGACACGGCAGCAGCCCTGCGGAGGGGCAGCACCGCAGCGGGCACCGCGCACGGCACAGCGCCGCACTCCAGCACCGGGGCTTCTCCTCCTCCGTTAAATGATTGCGGTTATCAGGCACTGACAAGTGGCATTAAAATTTATTAGCCAGTATAAAGTTTTATTTAAGGGATGGCTGGAGATTTAGTGGGCTCTGCGAGTCCTAACTGAGGCTGTGTCACCTTCTGTAACCGCCTGTGGAGTGTGCAGGGTGGGGGCCCTTGGGTGCCCCGGCTCCAGCACCCCATACAAGGAGGTCCCCGCACAGCCACCGTGGCACCTGCACCCCACCGGCCCCACGTCCTGCTGCTGCCAGCCCAACCATGCAGACCCTGCCGCCGGCGTGCGCCCGGCGTTGGCGAGGGAGCTCCTCTGGCAACGCTTTCATTAATCAGTTTGGCAATCGTGAAATACTCTACATGCATACTGGAGTTTAAATCCCGGGCTCACTAATGGTTTACTACCCACTAAATCCCCCTTCATGTTATTTAACTTTTAAACCCAAGGCATATTCCAAATCAAAGAGGCTCTGTGTCACGCTTAGTCCATCTCAAAGAGCCTGGAATTAACATCCCTTCATGGCTCAGCAGTGCCTGCTGCACGGAGCCACTGCTTGCTCCTTATTAATATTTATGATGGGGAAAGAAAGTTGCATAAATCTTGGTTGAGACTTAATTAAACCCCACTTCTTTTGATTTCTTCTCTTTCAGCTTCACTTAGTTCGGACTGCACAACCATCGGATGCTCGCCCCGCAAAGAACAGCCTGGCACATGCCATGGCACCCACGGGACTAGATGGGATTTGGTGTCCGTGTCCCCCCCACATGTTGCCCAGGCCATCCCCGTGCCACTGGCCAGCTTTGGCCACCCTGGCCTGGCCGTGTGGCCACAGGTCAGAGACTGTGGAAGCCCCATGGGCCAGCACAAGGCTCGGCTGGCAAAGCACAGCCCAGCCCCTGCCCCTTTACTTTGGTTTATCTGCGCCTTGTGTCTGATCTCAAGCGCGATTCATAAGAAAACAGTTAACACGCAGCTGACATATCTTTGATACGACGATCATAGCGAGGAAGCAGCTTGACCCCCGAAGGCTCCTGCGAACGTCAGGATTGACACTTCACATTGACTTTGCTTCAGGCTTATCAACAAATCTCAGCCAATTTTATTAAAGAGCCGCATGCGGTGTGTGGGACGCGCCAGGCTCAGACAACTTCATCTCACGGCGGCTCAGGCACCAGGCGAGGGCTTGGCTCCTTCCTGTTCCCGCTTTGCTGGCAAATTTAACTTTACAAAAGCTCCTTGTGGGTCTCAGTGGAGGCTGGGAGGAGTAAAAGCCCCCGGTGTCTCCTGGTGCTTCCATGGAGAGAACGGGGAGAGCAGTGGGGGCTAGCTGGGGGCAGTGAGGGTGCAGGTGGTGGCCAGCAGGATGGGGCCATCATGGTCTCCTCGGCAGTGCCTGGGCAGAAGTCTCTGCGGAGGCAGCTGCTCCCCAGCGGGATCGCTCGGGCAGGACTGGCCAGAGCCACGCGCTCGGCAAACCCTGCCCAGCCAGGGCATGAGAGATGCCAGGGGGTGGTGGCGAGTGCTGGCAGTGGGGCAGGGAGGCTGCGGCCCCACGCCCCTGGACAAGCCCCCGGACAAGGGGCTTTTGCCTCTGTGGAGCTGGGATGCTGCGATTACAATCCTCGAAAAAACCCAGTTCTAAAATCCCACACAAAACCCCACCAAACCTGCTTGGGCAGGCCATGTGGGCAGCGCTGATGGTGTGCTTGGTCTAGGCTCTACTTGTTAGCCCAGTTTAATGTATATGTCATATTTTCAGCACCAAAAGAGGGCTGGGGCAGGGTCTCCCAGGACGGGAATCAGGGCAGCAAGCAGCCAGCAGCATCCGCTGCTCTGAGGCATCATTTGGTAATTATGTCTCTTTTTACTCATGCAAATTTTATCAATATTATTTATGTATTCAAAGTCATTTATAAATAATATATACATTTATGCTAAGGTAATTGCCTCAACTAGATTATTTGTCCCAGTTTTTATTGTCTATCCAGACGCTGAATATTAAAAGTATGTTTGCTGTGTGTATTGGTAGCTCAGAGCTGGCTGTCTTGTCACGGGACCAGCACCTCTGCGTCCGCAGAAGAGAAGGTGGAGGATGGTTTTGGCGAGGGGAAGACGACAGGGAGCAGGGAGGGGGCTCGGGGTGGGCGGCCGCGCTTCGCCCGGGGGGTGCTGCAGCCGCCCCAAGCCCCCTCCGCAGGGCAGCAGCCCAGGGATGGGCTCCACCTGGGAGGGATGCGGCTGCAGGAGGGACTCAGGGAACTGGTATTGCTCACATCCCATCCCACCTCCCACCTCTTCACTTACCAAAACTTGACATCACAATGAAAAAAGATTAGGAGCGTTGACAGGCCTGCAAAGGTGACAGCTACAAAGAAATATGGAGCAATCACGTTGTCAGAGTGCCTATTAGGAACCTAAAAAACCTCAGCTCTCCTGCACCAGCAAAACTGATTTATTGCACAGTACAGTTCATGAACTCATCAGTGGTTTTGCATGGAGAAGAGATGGATTTTCTTTCAGATGTTTATGGTGTGAGTAGACTGTCCTGAAAGTTATTGTTTGATTTTATAAATCAGTGGTGCTTGCTGGGCTGAGCTCAGAATGGAGCTGGCTCTGCGGCCGAAGCACAGCCCAGACCCATCCTGAGGCCTGCGGAAGCGCTGCGTGTTTTGAGGGTCACGTTTCTTGGGAATTCCCATGGTCGGAGCCGCGCTCGTGTGGCTGGGCTGGTGGTACCCACAGCCCAGTGGAGACCAGGGTCCTGTTCGTGTCTCCTGGAGAGCCGGCTGTGCAGCCCTTCCTGACCAGCTTCTGGATCACGGTGCAGTCTCCCCACGCTTTCATGTGGCACGTGGCCGGCACCGGCACAGCGGGGCAGTGGCTCTGGAGGCCAGGGCACGCGGCTACCGGGTGCTGGTGCCACGTCCAGCACTGGCTCCTGACCCCCTTCCCCCAGTGCCAGAAGGGGTTTAAAGGTGCGGGTGCAGACCCAGCTTTCTGACAGTCCTGTACTTGTGCCAAACATGGATGTTCCCTCTCTGGCACGGGATCACTTCTCGGATGCCCTGGGAACAGCTGTGGTTTATGTAGATTTTAAAGGTGAACTTTCATGCTCAGTGAAATTTTAAAAGCGGCTGATTTACACGTGAATCCATTTCTGGGCGAGTGTCTATGTAGCTGTTTCTCTTCTTTAATGGTTTGTGACTGAGGAGCTGGGCTGTAAACAAGCAGCTCCTGCACGGAGCAGCACTGCCCATGCGCAGCCAAGACCACCCCAAAGGCACGGTGGGCACAGCCCCAGGGCACAGTCCAAGGGCACAGCAGGCACCAGGGCTGGGGTTGGCTGCTGGGCGTAGGGCGCAGCCACACTGGGAGAGGGCCGGTGTTGGGGTGTGCTGATGGAGGTGGGGGTTGCTGGGCTGCTGGCACCACCTCAGCAGGGAAGGGCGTTTCCTCTTCATCCTCATGATCTCAAAGGAGATGCAGGAGCTGGGACATCCCGCACTCCGGCTGGTGGAGGGGACACTCATGTATCCCACCTGCATCATCCCAGTGCCTCACCCACCTGCACAGCTCCTGGAATAGGGGATCCACAGGCTGGTGTTGCCATTTAATACACTTGATAGCAAATGGTTCATAAAAACCCATGTCTGCAGCCGAGGTGCTCTGCTCCTTTGCGCGCTCCTTCCAGGGGCTGTGCCCTGTTTTGGGGCCTGCAGGAGGTGACCTCAGGCACACGTCCCTTCACTTCCCTGGAGCGCCAAGGCCAGCAAGCCCCAGCACCCCAAAGTGTGGGCAGGAGCATCTGCCCATCTGTCCTGCCCAGCACCGCTGCCTGCTTCCGCCCTGCTCCCGGGCCGTGGAGAGCCAGCTCCATCAGGTATGTCCACCAGCACATGGAGCTCCCGTGGAGGTCCTGCCGGAGCTGCTGCTGTGGGTGAGCGGTGCCGGGTGAGCACCCGAGGTGCTGGCGAACGCTGGCTGCCCCTGGCCCCATGCCAGCACCCATCCCGCTGGTGCCGCGCCGCCGGCTCGCCCTGTCCATCAGCCCCAGCAATCCCATTTGAACCCGAGCACAGCACAAGGGTCCCTCCAGCCCTGACCCTTTAAAGACACTCTCTCTTTTTCCTTTAAAAACACAAACTTTAAATGGCTCTGAATAAAATAAAAGAGAATAACTGAACTGTGAAGGGTGATGATTGTATTTCTTTCACTTGTAAGAGAGACCTTTATAACTCTCTTGGGAGGAAAAAAACAATAATGGTCCTTCATGGATGAAGTGCTCTAAATATGGTGTATATTTTTTAAAATACCAGTTCTACAGTTATTGAAACAAATTATTGTTAAATGCATTTACAGCATAATAACTGTGCTAATTTGCTGATAAAAAGCATCCAGCGTTAAACCCCCCATACATTATTTTGTCATTAGCATTTGTTAGCTCCTCGTAGGTATTTTCAGACAGAAGGCTTTGTTCTGTATTTAGCACACGGGCCCCGCGCTCCTCGCACTCCCCTCCCGGTGGGAATTGCTTGTGCGCAGAACTGCAGCTTTTTTTTAAAACTTCATGTTTAAAGACGGAAAATTTATTTCATTTCATTAACGGGCGAAGGAGGGAGAGGAGCAAGGAGGGTGCGTGATTTAGTGGGCAGCGTGTCACGTGCTGTGTCAGCACCAGCACCAGCCGGACCCAGGGGTGAGTGTGACCCCAAGGTGCAGGGCGATGCTGAACCCCACCGGGAGAGGGGCACGAACCCCACCGGGACAGCCGGGCCCACGGCTCCTGCGAGCTCAGCACCGCCGCCCTCCACGGGCAGGAGCATCATGCTGCAGTGGGACTGGGGTCCCCGTCAGCTCCCACCCGCCAAGGGCCACCAGGGCTGCTGTGGGCACCATAGGTGGCATTTGTGGAGTGGGTGACACAGCAAAGCCTGGACCCTCTGGGGATGGAGAAGGGGGGCCTGGGCATGGCTGTGCCCTGAGGACAGCACTGAAGGGGCAGAGGCAGGGCAAGGGGCAGCACAGAGTAGTGGGGCTGCAGTGGGGGACTCTGCTCCATGGCCCATCCTGTGGTGGCTGCCCCGTACCCCCAGCATCCCTAAGAAGTGAGTGGGGCCTGGAGTGGCGGGTGTGGGCCAGGGTGGTGGGCAGGGGATGAGGCAGTGGTGCAGGAGGGGGTGGTGGGCATGAGATGGGGAGGTGCAGAGGGGAAGGAGCAGTAGGTACAGCATGGGGCGGTGGGCATGGGATGGTGAGGTGGCTGTAGGATGGGCTGGTGGGCACAGGATGGGACAGGGGGCAAGGATGTGCAGGGGAATGGGTGGTGGGCAGGGTATGGGTTGATGGGCAGGGGATTGATGTGGGCAGGGGATTGATGTGGGCAAGGGATGGGTCGGTGGGCACATCCCTGCCTGGGAACACCCAGCAGCCACCGCCAGTGGTCGGGGGTTTCTAGAGCCACCGTTTCCATAGCAACCCCGCTCCGATCATATCATTGCCAGGAAAAAAGCAGCTTTATTATCAACACAGATCTTCCCAAATTAACCCTCTCATGCCTGCTTGGCTCCAGCCTGGTGCTCACCCAGCCAAGTGCCTCCGGCCAGCTCGTGCCCTGCTCCACTGGCGGAGGCTGGCCGGGTGGGCTGGGCTCCGGGGTCACTGCACCAACACAACGAGCGTTCTCGCACCGCCCCAGAGAGTGGGAGCATCTCATGAGTCCTTCCCAATTATAAATGTTTATTGTTGTCCATGCAAGCATCAAAACTTCAAGTCATCCATTGAACCAGCATTGACAAAAGCTCCGTCGGTTTGGCGCGTTGTCTCCATGAGCAGCACGGTGCTGGGGCAGCCATCGCGGTGATGGATGGACCAGGGGAGGGAGGAGCGGGGAGCCCGGGCTCAGCTCCCAGCCCACTTACCCCTCCTAGCTCCGTTTAAAGCAGGAGATATATTTTTCCCCCCTGAAATATTACTGCTAATTCTCCATACGAATGTTCCCTGACCCCTCCCGTAGCCTCCAGATGCAGCCGTAACAGATAAATAATGATAATGAGCAGCAGGGAGGGAGTCAGAGTGGCGATGGCTGCAGGGACCACGGGGGCAACCTGCCAGAGGTGCCTGGAAAGGTCCAGGAGCCGGTGCCCTCCCGGCACCCCACTTCACATCTCCCCACAGGTCACCCCATGCCCACTCCCCTGCCGCACACGTGGCCCCAACCCTCCCGGCTAACGGATGGGCTGCGGATGGAAGGCCTTAGACAAATCAATTAAGATAGCTACTGTATATTGATTAATACGAGTAGCTATAAAAATATAATTGATTACCTGAAGAAGAGCAGAGGTAATGTACAGAACAGACAGAAAACCTGTCTGAAGAGTGATCAATACTTACATTCAGGAAACTCACCCAGGAGTATAATTGGACAAAGCAGAATTTGGACCAAACTGAGGACTGGGAAAATAATTTTGCTAACAACAAGCCATTAGGAAGCTCTCAGGACTGGCTGCCATCTATCCGGGGTGAGTTTACAGCCATGCTAGCTGCATTGACTTTTTTTTTTTCATTCTTTTTGGTGAAGGATGCAAAACTGTTTCTCCAACCACTGGACTGAGCCTCCTCCCACAGCCGCAAGACTCTCCACAGGGACACATCAATTCCAGGGATGTTTCCCAGCTGCTTCTGAGTCTTGGCAACAGTTTACTTCTGACTCCCGGGGATGCTCTGACCTGGCCCTGCCCAGACCAAGCAGTTTGCTCCTTGCTCCTCATCCCTGTGGGAAGCAGACATGGAGATCAAGCCCACCAGTCTGCAGCGGAGCTGCTGCCCCACCACAGCTGGAGCCTGGGCATGGGCCAAGCGCTGCCAGAACAGAGGTGTCTGTGCAGTGGGGTGGCCGTGGGGCACCCCCTGCACCTGCCTGAGTCCCTGATGGGTAACTCAGGTCCCGTGGCCGCAGCGCTGGCCCGGTTGAGTACCTGGGGCCGGGAGCATTTCAGCAGCACCTGCAAATGTCCGGGGAAAGGCCAGCATCGTGTGTGGGGTGTCTGTTGTCCGCGCCGGGTGCCAGGCGCGCTCCGGCCACACGGAGGGCAGGGCGATTAGTGAGACATGCAGCGAGATTACAAAATGCAATGAAATACTTAAAATCTGCCCTCCAGACTAAAGTAAATCAGACATGACTTTGACAAGGTGAAACCAAAGTGATGAAACCAATCCATTGTGCTTGGGGAATCGATCTCCCCGGCAGGGAGTAGAGAGGCCATCGATTCACAGCCTCAGCAGTCAGGAATGTCAAGCTGCCTGATCTAAATTTCTATATGCATCACTCCAGATTAAATGATGGAGCAGCACGCCATGTGCAGGCATCCACCCACCCGGCCTCGCCGAGTGGCACCCGCACGAACACGCCGCGTGTGGGAAACCTAGAGAGGGACGTGCAGGCTGTGGCAATGTCTCCCCCAGCACGCACCCAGCTCCTCTTGGACCTCTGCAGTGCAGACCCCAAACCCGCCTCAGCCAGAGGCAGGGGGCTTCTGGGGGGGATGCTGTGGTGGGGCCAGGTGGGTACAGGGACCCTGACCACCTCTTCCCACCCGAGCGTGGGGAGGATGCCTGCATTACAGTCTCCCTGTGAAACCCCGTGTAGTAATTAAGATTTCATTCTCTAAAATTAAATATTTATCTGGAAACATGATCTCTAGCTGCGAGGAGCCTGGGCCTGAGTCAGCGCAAGTGGGACTCGGGCAGAGCCATCCCTGGGCTGGGCTGGGGGTCCAGCCCCATCACGTGTGGCACCGCGCTGGTGGGGCCAGCGCCATCGGCTGCTTTGTCACTGTCGGACCTGGCGAGACCATTAGTTTTGTCAGTGTGAGAATAAAGAGCCATCTCTGGGGAGAGATGGAAAAACTCGATCCGGCTCCCAGCAGCCCTGAGGGGGTTGTGTTTTACCATTTCTTTATGACTTACCAGCTGGAACACGAGCAGGCTTAGCCGTCGCGAGTGGCAGGAGCATTTTCTGCTTCCAGCTCCCACGGGGAGCCTGTGACAGAACATCAGGGACCAGCGCAGGAAGCTGGGGAACATATTGAGGGAGGGAGGAAAGCTCGTGGTGTTCAGTTTTGCCAAATCCAAAACACTTCTGGCACGTGCCTGGCCCGTCCCACCCCCGGGCCCCTCCAGGCAGGGTCTGCATTGTGCCTCCAGAATATGCTGGGACGGGCACTGTGGAGAACGGGAGAAATATTGAGAAAAGCCCATCAGCTTGGTAGTGCCCTGTGGTGACATGGCCATGCTTGGTGCGGGTAACCAGTCTAGGGCATGGGCACTTGAACTGGTCTTGGACCATCCCACTAAGGGATGCCCAACCGTTTGTGGTACCCAGCTGGGATGGCTGCTTTCATGTAATGGATGCAAATCTGTATGCGAATAAATCCTGGTCTTGAGACTTGTAAGAACCCTCAAATGCATCAGAGTAAATGTGGTTTGCCTCAACTTTTTTTCATCCACAAAGGAGTTCTTATTCACCAGTTATATCTCATGACATATTTAACCATTTTGGTGTAATAACTCAACGATAATAGAGATGATGAGCTAATACACAACAGTAACTAAAAATGGCTGCGACCTCTGTCCCTGCTGGTAACAGAGCTGCAGCCATCGCCAGACCTCCTCCAAGTCACTGAACAACCTTTTCCTTGTTTCTGTCACTTTTGCTGCTTTAACACACAGATGTGACACAGCTCTGAAAACACCTGTACGTGAAGAGCTGCCCAGGCGCAACCATCCGTTGTGTCCTGGGATGTGCCACCCCAGTTCAGGGATGTCCCCAGGGCTGAGTGTGGTTAGGGGGCACCGTGGGGCTGGACACTGGGGGATCCCAGCCCTGCCCGTGGACTCAGCTCCTCAGCAGGCTCTGCAGAATTACGTCCCAAGGGAATGCCCTTTTTGGGCCCTTTCCTGGGAAAAGCAAGGGTGGGACTGGGTAGTCAGGAGCCTGCAGACAGCTGCCTGGAAGGGGTCTCTAAAGCCATTCCCAGAGTCTGCAGCCCTTGGAGGGGAAACCACATGTGATGGACGGGGAAAGCAAGCTGGTATCAGTCAAATAATCCCTCTCATTAGTCTTCTGCAAAGCAGGAGATAAGGCGGTGAAAGGGACAGCTGCTCCTTCGGCTCTGTGCTGGGTGGGGGTTTCCTGCAGCAGATTTGTCAGTGCCAGAGGAGTTTCCCACGGGAAGGGTCCCCTTGGCTGGTGCAGGTGTGGCTCCATCTCCCTGCCCACACCGCGGGGTGCTGCCCTGGGAGCCCCGCCAAGCGGCAAGAGCCCAGGGCTGTGCCAGGGCCCCAGTGATCACCCCTCCACGCCCGGGCACCCAGAGTCCCTGTGGCCAGGGAGCCCTGCCCGCCTGTCCTGGTTTGGCTGGGGTGGAATCCCAGAACAGCCACGCTCTGCAGGCCATTAGCAGTGTCAGGGCAGCTGCCCCGACTTTGCTGCCAGGTGTATCCCAGACCATAAAGGTCATGCTCAGTATAAAGGGGGAAGGTTGCTGAGGGTGGGGGCTGCTTCTGAGCATGCTCCTCATCTTCCTTCTCCTCCTGCTTGTCTCCATCCTTGGAGAAGCCCACTCAACATTCTGCTCCTGAGGAAGCTCTCCTGTTTATTGTGGCCATCGTACGTTCACTGGGCTGAGTATGACTTTATATACTTTGTATTGGCATTAGTATGAATATTTGTTTTGCTGTTACATTAAATCTGTTTTCATTTCAACCTGTGGGTCTCCTCCTCTTCCCAATCGCCTTTCCTGGTTGGGGAGGGGTCACCAGGTGGTAGAGCCACTGCTGTAGTTCAGTCCTGGATATCAGCTAGACATAGACACCACCCCAGGGAGAGGCTTGGGGTGCCCTGTGGCTGCTGGAATCCAGCCCACAGGCAGTGCTGGCTCTGGCTCCTGCTCCTGAGCCCACGATGTCCAGCGGCCCATCCTCAAATGGGCAGGAGGGTCGGTCCCTGTCCGGCAGCCCTGTGCCAGCACCTGGCACTGCCTGGCTGAGCCCACCAGCTGCCCCTGCCGCCATCTGGCAGGACTTCCCAGGTTGCATTTTGTTGATGTATTTTATGTGTTGTTTCCGTTCTGGGGTATGTGAATGTCTTTCTTAAGAGTGCTTTTGAAGAGACCCCATGAAGGAGGGTGGATGCTTACAGAGCTGATTCATGCACTGCCCAAAGGCGCGGCACAGGCGCAGCCTCAAAGACCTCCAGCCACTTCCAGAATGGCATCCTCGAAGATGTCCAGGGTTCATTTTCAATATCCATTAGAAGTTGCGCACAGCAGCATGTGCCAGCAGAGCACAAAGGGAAATCACGAGTGTGGTGTGAAACCCAAGCAAACAGTCTTAATACAGCTCTAGAAAAAAAATGTAGTTCAAGAGTTACCCGTGTGATAAGAGAGCTTCTACGTGATTTGCTTCTTTTTAACTCTGCAAAACCCATTTTCAGTTATTTATAGCAACTCCAGACAAAACATACACTGACAAACCACACCTGAAAAAATAATAATACTGGTATGTGGTAATTGTTTATGCAAAATAAACTGTCACTGACAATGTTTGGCATTTGTGTACATCTTTGTCAACTGTATTTTAGTAATGCTCCATTTTTGGTATGAATTACTATATTTGCGATTATGAGATACAAAACACCACCCAGCACCCACACCAGCTTCAGCTTCCCACTCGCTCACATCACAAGATTTTTGTACTACATGAAAGCTAGTTTCAAAATTTCATGTTTGTAGTTACAGATTAAATAATATTAAACAGTATTACACTTGAAAGATTTGTTTCCAAGTAGCAAATAGATTCCCCATATTATTCTTTACTGTAAGTAGTTGTTGTTATATCTTATTCATCTGGAAAATAATTTCAAACAGCCATGAAAATAGTGGATTTCTCTCTGTTAAAATGATAGTCAGAGCCTGGGCCGCTGACATATAGTAACATGATTCACTTGGACAGTTACTGACTGCACATCCAATTCATTTCTTCTCTAGAGCACCAAGTTATTATCTGAAATGCACAAGGTGTCTGGGGGTAACATATGATCAGCCAGGGACGCTTTTGACGGCTTGAAGAGCAATCAATAAAAATTGTCTCCAGCAGTTTTGTAGAGTATGGAAGTTGGTGGTGAAATGAAGTGATGGAGATTAACTAGTGGAAGTCAATGCCCTGGTGCTGTGAACCCTGTTTTTTAATTAAAGATCCAAAGCTGCTCTTCACTGGAACAGGGTTCCCCGCTTCCCACACCAAATTCGGTGCTGAAGGATAACTAAGGATGACTTCCCCATGCGCTGTGTGTGCACCACGTCCCGGTGCCTGCCCGGGGTGATTGTGCCCCCCAGCCTGGCAGGGACCCTCGGCCCAGGGGGGCCACGCTGGGCGCTCGGGGACAGGCACGGTTGCTCACTCCTTGGAGATGCATTTTAAGGATAATAAGGGCAGTCATTTTGACCAAGTAAATATTCTTGCTCCCGGGTCCATGGCCCAGCTACACCCTTTATTGACAACCGTTAGTTCACCCACCACAAAGAGGACCTGTAAGCCACCGGTCTTATATGACAATCATCTAATTTAGGTCTCGTATTGATGAGTCTGCGTGTACTCTCGCTGAGGTTAATGCAAGTTTTTCCATTAATGCTAATAGTGGGGGACTGGGCTCTGTTCTCCTCGCGAAGGACGACATTTGGTTTGTGAGTAAGCACGTTGTGCAAAGGCTGCTGGTTCTTTATTGCTTGTCTGCACGGCAAGGGGGGTTTGTCTTGCTGAGATGGGTCGTGGCAATGTCAGTGGAGGCACCCGAGACAGCCCCGACCCACCAGCCCCTGGGAAATCCATTTGCCGTTTTAGCATTTCTCAGTGGAGTGGTGTTTAAAACACTCTGTTAATTTTCTTCCATTAAACACGGTGCAAAGCTACATGTTTTTGATGGTGACACAGTAATAAACACTTAAGGACTTGTTTACAAAGAAATAGTTATTGTTTGCTAAACAGTTTTAATGGAAAAGGGCCAAGCTCCCTGCTGGGGCTCAGCGCAGGACCACCGCTGGTGCAGGGAGGGCAGTCCCGGAGCAACACGCTCTTTGCTTCTCATGTGCCAATTACTTGAGTGCAAAAAAGGTTTTTGTAACAGCTCCAGTGCCCAAATATCCGATGATTGCAGCCTCAAAGCAAATGTTTCCTCCCATCTATACAAGCGTCTTTCTTATCAGTGCCCTGTTTAATATTTGGATTTCTCTGGCAGCATCTTCCGGGCTCGCCTGGTGAGGCTGTGCCGACACAGCCGCTGTCTCTGCCTGTCGGCTCCCGCACTGGGTGCTGCTTTACTCAACCCCTTCGCAGCAGGGTGAGGGCTGGATCACCTCCAGGAGAAGCCCTGAGCTCTAGCCCCTGTGAGCCGAGCCTGGCCACGCTTCTGCAGCAGGCACCAGCCCACGCAGCCAGCGGCTTTGGCAGCTCCCCGTCTTTAGCCAAGCCACGGGCTGGCTGGCTCCTGCTGCCCGACTTGGGGGCAAAACAAAGCAGGGGATGTGCTCCTGGCTCACCCGGCCCCTCTGCCCAGCACTGGGCTGCCTGCTCCTGCCTGCACGGTGCCATGGCGTGTTATCCCGGATAACTGCTGGCGTTTGGGGCCGTTACAGAAGCCGGTCCTTTGGGTCTGGGTTTTGGCCCAGTGAAGAAGTTTGCAAACACTGTGTGAACTCAACGGCAGAAGAAAAGAGGTGAATTATGGCTGGAATGTAGCAGCTCATGGATGCAAACCACGCAGAACAGGTTCATGTGCAGCTCCTCTTGTGCCAAAACCGAGACAGTGATGAAAAAGTCACCAAGAAACTGCTCTTAAGGAAACCTCTACTGGTTCCAATGGCAAGTTAACAGGAGCCCAGGCTCCCCTGAGGACCAAGAAGCCTGTAGGACTCTTCTTCACCGCTCCCCTGAACACTGTCCCTGGGACAGCACAGATCTGCCCAGGCCCGGAGCACCCGCAGCTTTAGTCCAGAGACATCAGGGGATTTTGTATCAAAGCGTCCAAACATCCTCCTTCCTGAAACGAGGGACCACACCGCTGCAGTCACTTCTCCATGGAGATGCTCAAAACCAGGGGCTTGCCCTGGGCAGGCAGCTGCTGGGCCCCAGCCTCCCCAACAGCCTGGGGGAGACGTGGAACATAAATAGGTTTTGAAAATGAAATTATAAGAAAGAATTTTTTCTAGCCATGAGCCCCGTGTAAACATCACCGGGGCCAGTCGCTGCCAGCAGCAGCATTTGCAGGGGCCAGATCCTGGCTCAACGCCTGGATCCAGCCCAAACATGCAGAAGCAGCAGACAGTCAAGTCCTCTGCGGGAGCCGGCCTGGCCGGGGCTCGGCGGTTGGTTCTGCTGGAGGATTTAGAGGCCCACGTGCCGGCAGCGAGCCTGGCGAGGGGCTGGCGGGTGGCGAGGGGGAGCAGCCCGCCGGTGCCGGTGTCAGCAGCGGCTGTGCCACGCGGCATTAACCCCCCCTTTCGCGGCTTGCCGTAACCCACCAGCGAGGGCTGGCTGCTTGGTTTAATAAGAAATGTATAAAAATAATAAAAATGGAAACTCATGGATATTATTTGTCAAGTGTGTGCCTAGCAACTCCCTGTTATTTCACATATCGTTCTAGTGGGAACATAAGTAAAACACATTAGCAGTAATTTAAAGTTGCTATGTGCATTGATTATTTATACCCTTACATAAAACCCCAGTCTCTGTGTGCAGCACACCAGCCTTGATAAACTGTGTATGTTAAATCACAATCTCCGAATATGTGGACAGAATCTCCAGGCGAATATTGTAGGTTTTTTTAATATATATAGAGAGAGATAGATCCACTCCTTGGTAGTGACTTGTTTGGTTCAAGTGCATCTCTAAATCACACTATACACATAAATAATAAATAAGGGAGGCTCATATCCTTAATATTATTCTCATGTCTTATTAAACTAATATTTCAAAAAAACTTTTATTTTTCCTTTAGTTGCAGGTCACCGCTAAAGTTAAAAAAAAAAAAAAAAAAATTACAATCCAGCTCTGATGCTTCACAGGAAGAATGCAAGAGTCCCTGGTAAAGCACAGGCATGAATGATTATTCTAATTGCCGGGAGATGCCTTCTGAGAGATGGAATAATTAAGCGGTGAGATGATTGAGACCTTCGGCACCTTTGTCTGTGTTCCCCCTCAGGCCCCCCCCTCCCAGGCACGGAGAAGAAAAGGACCATTTTCTGAAAGCATGTTTTATTTTTCACTTCATCACTATGAACATTTTATTTGATTTCTTGCCATGAAAATCTTTCACTGTATCTGGGCCGTTCCTTACGGCCCTTTGTGCGCAGCTGCCTTCAGGAGAGGGAGAGCAGCGCCGCGGCAAGGCCGAGGGACCCGGGCAGCGCCGGGATGGCGAATGGGCGGGCGAGCGGGCGGCCAACGTCTCTGGGAAAGCCGGGCCCCCGAGCCAGCCTGAGCACGCCTGCACATGCCTGCACACGCCTGCACACGCGTAGTTCTGAAAGCATGTGCCCAGGCTGCCCGCCTGCAGACGCAGGTCCCTGCACGTGTGCTCCCGTGGTGTGGGTTTGCCAGGATCAGCTGCCAGCCCTCTGCACAGACACCCCCAGAACGCCACCGGTGCCATCGCCTGCGTGTGGGGCTGGGTGCTGGTGGCATGTCGGTACCTGGCAGTGATCACCCACCTCTGGAGCACACGGGCCCTGGCTGCCCTCCCACGCCGACCCGCAGTTTATCGGTGGCTGCTCTGTGATGCCCCATGCTATGTTTGCACCGTCGGCTTGGCAGCGACTACGATGCCATGGATAAGCTGACGGCATCACTGAGGAAACCAAAATGGCAAATCTCCAGGATGCGGTTTGCAAAGAGCAAACCCCGCGTCGGCACTGCGGCGATATCGCCGTGCCCGGGGAATCGGTGGGAACTGTGCGGCGAGCTGGGCAGCCGGGCACAGCGTGCCAGGAGCAGGAGGGAAAACACCTGCAGGACTCGGAAGGTGATTCCTCGGCTCTGGGAGGCAGCTGGGGAGGCAGTCGGCAGCGCTCAGCTGCGGCCGAGCCGGCGGCAGCCACAGTGCTTGCTCCAGAGGTGATGCACGAGCGCGCCCGCAGGGATGGGCATGGCTCTGCCAGTCAAACCAGGAGTAAACATAATGCATCAAAATTTACTGGGAATTAACATCCTGAACATCTGCTGGAGCGAGGGGTGGTTTGGCAGGTGGCTGTCGCCGGGGGAGCCTGCGGCAGAGGAGCCTGGCATGGCGGTGGTGAGTCGGGCCCAGGGCTCGGCACGTCCTGTGCTGGGCATGGTGCTCAGAAAGGCTTCACAAAGCCCAGCACCGACGGGGTGGTGGCTTCCATCTGTTTGCCAGGTTTGCAGGGAACCTTAAAATGGGCTGTTAAGCCAAGTGAATATATCTGGAAAAATGTCACAGCTTTGGGGCACACAGGCGACACTTCGGAGCGGGCACAGGACAGCTCGAGTCTCTCTGTGTGTGCCCAGTGATGCTTGGGCGCGTCCCATCCCTGCTGATGGGGCTGAGATGGGCACTGGTGCCAACGCTGGGTATTTCTGTTCTGGTCCTTGGGGCAAGTGTGGCTCCCCCCACCCAGCCAAGGGCCTGCCGGGGGCTCCTGGCGGGACCGCCTCTGTCGGGAAATGCCAGCTGGTCAGAAGCAAGATGTTTTGTAGGAACATGTTGCCTTTGACAAAAATTTGTTTAGAAAGAAAAATCAGGGATGTGGGGGGAAGTTTTCCTGGTAAGGTCAAAACATCCAACCTCAGCCTTTTCAGAGCAGAACATTTCGATTTTTCACTTCAGCCCGATGTTTCATTTCAATTTTGTACTAAAAATGCAAATAAAATAAAAATTTGGAATTAGATGTTTAAATTTTCTTGAAGCAAGTCATTTCTGTTGACTTGAAATGAGACTTTTCACACTGTTTTGTTACATGGAAGAGCGGGACAGTCTCTCCTCCCCGTGTTTGGGAACCATCTCCTCCTCCAGCCCGGCTTTAGCTGCTCTCTGGTTTGCCTTTCCATTTTGCACTGGGTTATTGCTTGGTGAAAGGGTCTCCTACTCCCCACGGGCCTTGCTAATTTTACTGTAAGTAACAGAATCTATAATACTACATGACAATTTTACCGAGCCCTGGTTAGAACTGCACTTGTGATGGTAAAACAGGTAGGAGCTTCCAGAGGAGACGGTTGCAAACCCGGACGGTGCTTCAGCCTCAGCTCTCTGCAGCTCCTCAGGGCGATGATGCCACAGTGCCGACAGTCACCTGCGTAACCTCTGAGGCTGAGGTTTGCTCCCTCCTGTCGCCCTGCTCTGGTTGCAGGGTCCAGGTGCTTTCCCCAGGAACAGACGCGTTACCTGCCCTGCCTCCTGGCCTGGCCATGTGGCCTGCGGAGCAGCACGGGGAGCATGCCCAACACCCAGGACCACGAGGGACCACTGCGCCTGGAAAGCCACGTGAGAGGAAATCGCACAAGCAGGTGCCACATCACATCAACATGTGTGTTTGGACACTTTCTTAAGTGAGAGACAGTGGGTTATCTGATCGTCCCCGACATCACTTTGTTGCCCTGGCTGGGGGGTTATTCCCGTGCCGCGACTCCGGAGCGGCGTGACCGCGGGTAGCTGTCTGCGCCCAGCTCTCTGTCTCCCGAAGCAGTGTGCGGCAGGAGCGCCCGCAGTCCTGCTGCTCCAGGGCTGTGCTGCTCGCCACCATTCCAATTAAAAATCTCTATCCATTATGGAACTTTCAAAACCCTCCATTGAATTAAAAAAGATTCTGATGTTACCAGCTGCTGTGCTGCAGGTGGACCACTGACCACTGTGACCGGCCAGCTCAGCTCCTCCTTCTGCCACTGAGCACCATGGTCCCATGTTCACTAAAAACACTCCTGTTGGGGTGCACCAACACCCTTCAGGCTGACAAGCAGAAGGAGCCCGAGGACATTGTTCAAATACCTCCGACACAGAGACTGTCTCCCAAGTCAAAAGCTACACCAAACACATGGAGCAGAGGGACATGGTGTCCTGGTTTGGCTGGGGTGGAATCCCAGAACAGCCACGCTCTGCAGGCCATTAGCAGTGTCAGGGCAGCTGCCCCGAGTTTGCTGCCAGGTGTATCCCAGACCATAAAGGTCCTGCTCAGTATAAAGGGGGAAGGTTGCTGAGGTTGGGGGCTGCTTCTGAGCATGCTCCTCATCTTCCTTCTCCTCCTGCTTCTCCCCATTCCTGGAGAAGCCCACTCAACATTCTGCTCCTGAGGAAGCTCTCCTGTTTATTGTGACCATCGTACGTTCACTGGGCTGAGTATAACTTTGTATAATTTGTATTAGCATTAGTATGAATATTTGTTTTGCTGTTTCATTTCAACCTGTGGGTCTCCTCCTCTTCCCAATTGCCTTTCCTGGTTGGGGAGGGGTCACCAGGTGGTAGAGCCACTGCTGTAGTTCAGTCCTGGATACAGTCAAAACGTAGGCATGCTGCCAAGTCCACAACTAAACCGTATCAGCAGTTTGTGTATGAAAAGTTGTATGATTTTCTTCTAGATAATGAATCCTTGGCTGGGATCCCCAAGGGTGTAGGAGTCACCCCTCCTGGTCTTCTGCGAGGTTCCCCACCTATAAATCTTGGTGCAGGGCAGGAGGGCACTGCCCAGAGCCCTGGAACCTGGGGAGCTGTGCCTTGGGGCTCAGGTAGGGTCAGTCCACTCCTCAGGCCACGGCTGGCTGGAGCCCCGGAGCAGTGGCACGTCTGGAGAGTCTGGTGCCGCTTTCTGCACGGCCGCGGTTGCTGCCAGGCTCCCAGGCGCTGCCACCTCCCTGGTGCAGCTGTCGGCACAGTGACATGAGAACAATACTTTATGTAAATAACTTCCAAGCGGAGTTACTCATTATTAATGCAGACAGTTCTGAAGGCGAAAGCAAACAGCATTTGGCAGCAAGAACTTTTAATGAGAGTGTCATTAAGGAATTCAGGCTGCGAACCACAAAGTGATTCCTGGTGCACCCGGCTGACTTCCCGTTTCTTTCCTGTCCACTAAACGTAAAAGTGTCATTTGTTTTTATAACCCCGCAATCCAGGCTTTCTCTCTCTCCTTTTATTAACCAATTTATTAGCAGGACAAGAGCAGCCAGTTGGAGTTGGAGGGCAGTGCCCTCTGAACCCTTTTTTTGCCATCACCCTAATTATTTATTGCTATCAGGCATCAGCGTTTCTATAAATTAAACCTCCTCTTCCCAAAGCTGCCCCGTGGGTTTAAATCAATACCGTGCATCTCACACAATACACAATTATTAATAAGCAGTGGTTTGAGATCATTCTGCATAACATTACTCCTGTCTGGTGGGTGCCAAAGCGAGGGGAGCCGAGGGGACAGGGCAGAGCAAGCCCGGGCAAGAGGAATGTTCCACACCCCGTGGGGCTGGGGTGGCCTCGGGACCCCCCCAGACAGCAAATCCTGGCACTGGAAGTGGCCACAGAACAGCATTTCTGGGCTGTGGCAGGTACTGGCACTTTGAAATCGGTTTTCCTCTTGAATCGGAACAAAACTTAAATATTCACTGTGGAATAGGAAAAAAAAAAATAAGCCCCAAACATTAATTTAGAAGCATCTGAGCTGCCTTCTTGATAATATCAAATTGTTTCATTATGTATAAAAATATATTATCAAGTACAACATGCTATATATTATAATGCTAAATATTTAATATTGTGTGCAATTTTAAACAAAAGTAATCTAAGAACAGTGAATGTATTTTTAATACTTCACATTATCAAATCAAAATTTTCAACCAAATATAAAAAGGAAAAAAATTGTTTAATCTTTCTCCCATCAAAGGTGTCATCAAATCTGACATCCCCACGAGTATTTCCATTTCAATGAAAATGCTCCTCTTGATGGAAAACTGCTCTCTTCAACAAAAAAAAAAAGTAAAGATGCGGTGCTGGTGCCTGACAGCTCGGCGGGGCGAGGGGGTGGGCTCTGCCCTGGCAGGGAGGTCCAGGCGGGCCCAGCCTGGTCCCACCGGCGCGGTGACGTTTGGTCGCAACTCCTGTGCCGTTACCTGCGGGCTGGAGCAGAGCCCTTGCTCCCCGCGGGGCTCTGCGGGGTCGGTGGAGGTGGGCAGGCAGCGCTCGGGGGACGGGAGCACTCGGCGTGGTTCATGTGACAAACATAAATACCATTTCGGCGTCGTTACCAGCGGGGATGTGGCTCAGACACTGGTGATAAAGGAAGTTTTAGGTCCGCAGGTGTTAACCGTGAGTGTACACCCGTAGTTCACCATCTCTGTTTGCTGCTGATTGACAGGTTCCTGGGCACAGGAATGGCCCCGTTTCCGTCCTGCCTGCCGGGAATGATCCCGGGGGTTTCTTTGGCTCTCCCTCAAGGGGCTGGTTTGGCCTTTGCCTCTCATTGGATTGTTACAGAGAAAGATTGAAAAGCAGAATAATTTAGGCAATTGTGCGGATCATAGAATCATCAAGGTTGGAAAAGACCTCCAAGAACATCAGGTCCCACCATTCTGGTGAGCAGCAGAAGAGGAGCAATCCTCGAGGGTGGCTGGTCCTGACCCACCGTGCTGCAGAGGTGTCCATGGGAAGGAACATCCCGCTTGCTCCCAGGCCCACCTCCCTGGAGCCAGGCACCGAGCGGGTGACTCCACATCTTCCCCAGCACCTTCCTCAAATTATGGACTAATTTCTGGCTGGGGTTCTGTTAGGCCCAGTCGCAGTTTTTAAACGCAGTTCACCTGGTCCGACGCGATGTCCTTTCCGTCAGCTTTCCCTGGGGGCAGTTTTTATTTGCCCCTGTTTTACTGGAGGTCTCGGGCTCTTCAGCTGAGACACTGAGCGCTCATCGTCCCAGACGTTGAATGGAGATTTCTGCACGGTAGGGGTGGGGGGGCGGCCCCTTTCCCGGGGCGGGGGTGTTCTGGGGGTCCTGGGGGAGGTCTGGGGGGTGTTCTGGGGGTCCCGGGTGGTCTGGAGGATCCCGGTGGGTGGCTGGGGGGTATCTCGGGGGTGTTGTTGGGGGGTGTTCTAGGGGGGTCTGGGAGGTCCCGGGGGTCCCGCATCCCGGACACGTGGCCGCCTCCGACAGCGCCACCTGGTGGGCGCAGCCGGCCGCGCGCGGGTCCCCGGGGACACCGACAGACACCGACAGACCCCGACAGACCCGGGGGGACACCGATAGACCCCGATAGACCCGGGGGGACACGGGAGGACACCGACAGACACGGGGGCTCACGGGGCGCGCCCAGCCAGCACTGCAGCTCCCCGGTCCCGGGCACCGCAGCCCCTCGGCCGCGCACGGCCACAGTTCCCGGTTCTCCTCCTTCTCCCACCCGTGTGTCCCCTCCCGGTGGTCCCCGCTCGGCTCCGCCTTCAGCCGGGATTAATCGGCGGGTCCTTTCCTGGCGGGAGCCGCAGGCTCTGCCCAGCCCTGCCCGGGCGCTGCCAGGGCCTCGCGGTGCCCGTTCCGCAAGCGCGGCGCGGGAGCAGAACGCGCGGAGACGCACCTGTCCCAGGGCATCTCCTGACTCTCAGGGATCAGCACGAATGCTCCATGCAAACAGAAAAGGAGCCTCTACAGCTCTGCTGCCAGCGTCGTTCTCCCCGGCACGACGCGCGGCACGATCGCTGCTCGGGAACAGCCCTGCATTCAGAGAGCAGTCAAAAAACCAACTTTTTCTTGTTAAGAATAATTATATCTTGTCAAGTTCAGTGGCATCTGCAAAATATCTGTTAATCTAAATTATATGATACTTAAAGAGCAGAACTGGGAGCTGTACTGATGGTTTGGGGTTTTTTCTTGCAGTTTTAGAAGTGGAATTAACATGTTCATACAGCCTGTGCCCTGCTCGTGGGGAGCTGCAGGAGCTGTAGGAGCCAGCCTGGCCTGGAGGTCAGTACCAGCCCTGCTCCCTGTGACACGTGTCCCAGCTCAAAACATCACCTTAAAAAAAGTCACATTCCTGCCGACCAGCCCAGGCTGGGCGATCCGTGGTCGTGGCCTTTGCAGCGGGGACAGATCTTCCCCGGCTGTCCTGCCAGCTTGGGCGGAATTCCGGGGAACCCCAACAGGTACCTCAGGAAAATTCCAGCCCCACAATCCTGCAGCACCTCTTGGCTTGGGGACCTCCCCAGGCTGGTGGGGCTCTGCTTGTTCATTCCTGACAGGTTTAAATATGAATCTCTTGCTGTTTGCAGACCAAGTGGGTGTGGGCAATGGCAAAACGTTTTCAACCTGCTGTGCAGCAAATGCTGTTCCCTGCCCAGGACTTCTGGGGCACTGCATGTACATCTCCTGGTGAGTTTCTAAATATCAAGGAGAGCTCCAGACATGAGAAGAATCCTTCGGGAAGCCCCAGCTCTCTCCCCTTCTGCTTCTGGTGACTGGGGAGAGCCACTGTACGTGTGAAGTTAGGGTGTCTGGAACAGAAAGGTTCCAGCGACAGCAGGAATGGATGAAAGTACCTGGTGCTACATCATGAGCCCTGACGAGCCTGTGCAGATGTGCCAGGGAAGCAGGAGCTGGGAAAGGCCAAAGAGAGGAATGTGACGAGGAGCAGATAAAAACACAAAGCCGCCCGAGCCACGTGCGGCCGCTGGGACCGCGCTGGGAAGAACCAGCGTCGCTGCCCAGAGCCTGCTGCAGCTGATTGCCAGCCACGCAGCCCGGGCCGGCTCCGCAGCAGCACAATGAGTCCTGGCATGGCCATCAGCCTCCTGGCACCTCTGCTTGCCGGCTTTATCTGCGCTCACACATCTGTGCCGCCACCAGCACTGCGTGCCAGCCGGGGGGAGAGCCAGCCCTGCCATCGAGCAACATCCGCAGCCGCCGTCCTCCCGGGCTCCTGCTGCACACAACACACTGCTTAGCAGCTGAGGCCAAGAGCTTTTCCTGGCCCGAGAGGATGGGAGAGCTTTCAGAGCATGCTGTGCCTGGCTGTGCCCCATCCTGGCGCATGGGCAGGGGCCGTGCCATGGTGCCGGCACAGGCTGGAGTCAGAGGGAGGTGTGGGCAGCGGGAGCGGGGCTTTGGCTCAGGTCTGCTGCTCATTATCAAAACCTGTGAGACATTTGTTAGCTCGTTAGCACTCCTGCTCTGGACGGCTGCTCGCGGGCTGGCGCAAGGGCATGGGCATGCAGCTGTGGCACTCCAGTGGCACGGGCTGCTCCGAGTGCCGCGGTGCTGGGCACCTGGAGCTGGAGGCATTGTCCACTCAGTGCAGCAGCCTGGAGATGAGCTTGCTTCCCCTTGGTGGCCATAGTCCATCAAGAAGCAGGAAGAACCAGCTGCTCCCTCCTGGAGTGCCAGAGACATCTGAGGGAAGTGCAGGATTTGGGTCCATCCTTTAAGGGTGCACACCAGGGGCAAGGGACGCTGCAGACCCCAAGGAGAGCCCTTGCCCAAAGGACCTTGCACTCAACAGTTTTCTCCAGTCCTTTTTACGGTCTGTGTGCAGCCATGAGACGCGCTGCTCTCTCAAGGTGAACCAAGGTGCCAGCATTTCAAGGGCCACAGAAGCCAAATTTGAGGCATGGTTCAGCTCAGCTCTCCTGGGTAAAGGCATGCATGGTCAGAGAGTCATGGAGTGCCCTTAAACCCCTCACTGATGCTCAGCTGCCACAGAGCAAGATCAATGGGGAAACCCTCCTAGGGAGTGCCAGGAGCCTCCCCTCGTGCCAGAGCTGGCCGGGCTGTTTCTGGCAGCA